>CM053037.1:58870054-59270054 GCA_028564925.1 Lithobates sylvaticus | reverse complement strand
TCAGCAACTAAAAAAAAAAAATAAGTAGCTGCTGACTTAAGAACGCTTACCTTTCCAGGGCACACGCAATGTCAGCCGCCCAAAGCCGACCCATCCCTCGGCTCTCGGGGACTGGCACCGCCATCCTCACTAAGGGAAACAGGCAGTGGAGCCTTGCGACTTCACTGCCCGTTTCCTACTGAGCATGCGCGAGTCGCACGGCGCTTTGTGAATGGGACGCACTGTGTTAGGAAACGCACAGTTCCCAGAACACAGCACGCCCCATTACCCAGAAGACAACACGAGGAGGAGAGAAGACCGAAGATCACCGCGAGTAGGAAGTAGGAAGAGGCAGATTAGGAAAGACTGCCTAGCAACAGGGGTTTCTGGTAAGGTAAAACATTTTTTTAAGAATATTAATGAGGTTTTTATTTAGTTTTTTTTTTAGGGTGGCCCTCCACTTTCACTTTAAAAAGGTGGATACTACAGCTAGCGTTGTACATTTGGCCCACTGCGGCCGTCATACACAAGTATTAGTGTCATTTATCTATGCCTCCTCTCCCCTTGGCCATTCACGGAGCGCTGTGAAGGATTTATGTTACTACTTTGCTGATCTATTCAAGAATAAAACAAAAAAAAAAAGGCGTTTAAAGCTTTATTTTTTTCATTTGCGTATGGGTCTACTTTACATTTTATTATAATCCCCCCCCCCCCCCCCCCAAAAGAGAAAGACACCAATGAAAAAAAAAAAAAACATTTGTAGATCAGGAAAATGTTAAAACTTCTATGGGGTTGTTAATGACGATGATGCCTTCACGCTATGTCACCCTCATTTTTTAGGCCCCTTTCATACTTGTGCGACCTGAAAGTTACGCCTGTGTAATCTTGAGGTCTATGGACCTCAAGTTGCATCAAAGTCGGACCAAAGTAGTGCAGGGAAGTCGCACAGATATGACTGGTACTCATGGGGTACGACTTTGCAGTCCCAAGTCGCAGAACAAGTTGCACAAGTGTGAAAGGGGCCTAAATGTCACTGGAATCTAAGAGAGAAGAGAAATTACCAACCAATTCACATACTGCAAAAAAAAAAAAAGGCAGTGGCTCCAACCCTCATTTTTAACTGTGGTAGGTTCCAAGTGTTGGCATAAACTGTATAATGTTTTGTACACAACATTCTAGTCTGCACGACAAAGGTGATTATTTCTGTGTTAAGGGATTGTTTGCATTCATATTTTTGCACATTACTAATAGCTTCTTTATATTATAAAACTTGCTTAAACGTAAAACCATCTATAAAATTGTGACTCTATAATCACATCGTCAAATTTGAAAATAAAAATCTATCACACATGGTGTAATCCAGCTTTCAGAAGGCTTAGACCTATGAAGTGACATAATTATAGCTGACTGATGTACAAAACACACATAATTAGAGGCTGCATCACTTTACAATCACTAAAAGGAGCAATAAATAAACTACTTAAGAATTGACCCATCATTTCACACAAGCCCCTATCCTGACTACCTTGCTCCCCTGTTACTGCTTAAAGTAGACCTTGCAGTAAGAGGCCGCTTATCATACAGTATGTGCTGTCATCGCTAGCCCCCCCTAGCTGTCTATAAGGGGACACGCTTTCCATTGACCCCCATTGTAAAGGGGCACATCAACAAAAGGGGACCCTTTCCCTACTAGTGATCAATATAAAAGGGGCTTCTGCCTCCAACCAATGTAATGAGGCATTTCTCATGCTGATCACACTAATGTAATGGGAGTTGTAGACAGAACCTAAAGTGGTTGTAAAGGCTGAAGTTTTGTTGTGTGCTCCCTTAGCCGCCGCCCCCCATACTTACCCAAGCCCAATCTCGATACAGCGATGTGCACAAAACCCAAAGGCTCTTCTTCCTGATTGGCTGAGATGCAGGAGTCATTGGCTCCTGCTGCTGTCAATCACAGACAGCGGAGCGGGGGCAGGGCTGAGCCTTTATCTCTGTGTCTTATAGATGCAAAGAGCCGGCTCAGGAGTGAGCACGTATGAGTGCCCACACTTTGGGCACTTGGCGAGGGACCAGAGCACCAGCAGGGGATCGGGGCTGCTCTGTGTAAAACCACTGCACAGAGCAGTTAAGTATAACATATTTGTTTTAATAAACATTTTTAAATTTACCATAACTTCAAAACAGGGGTTCCCCAAGACATGAAAAGTATTGCAAAGTTCCTCCAAGGTAAAAAGGTGGAGGCTGCTCTAAATAATATATACAGGAATTACTTTGTAAACAGTGCACATATTCAGGAGCCCATAGTGACCAGTCAGAATCAATCGATCGGTCTACTGTTAATTGAAATTTGGCTACAAAGGTTGACTGCATCTTCCATATCATTGGCTCTTTGGCCCTCTTCGCCCAGTGCACAGCAATCACACATCACCCTAATAAGGTGCAACTAAAGCCTAAGTGGAGCAGAAAGGGCGGGCATAGACACCACTCACTCCTGAGAGGACAGATGTAGGACAGGTCCCTTGACTTTATTAACCTCCTGCTGCATGGAAGATTACAGTGCAGGGGTGGGGATCCAACCTAAAGTAGTAGCCAGCAGCACCAGGGATACATCGAGTATTGCCCCTTGTGCCAATTTTGTCAAAAAAAAACAACTAACTTTAAAGTGGTTGTAAAAGTTTTTTTTTTCCACTTAATGCATTCCCCCCACCATTAAACAAAGACTCACCTGAGGCAGATCTCGATCCAGCGCTGCAACTGTCTGCAACGCTTCTCCCTTTTCTCTCTTGTGAGAAGGGAGCAGGGATGAGGCCAAGACATGCTGTGTGTCTATAGACACACACAGCCCAGCTCGGGATCAAGCCTGCATGGGTGCCCCCGTAACAAGCGGCTTGCTATGGGGGCACTTAGAGAAGAATGAGCTAAGAGCGCCAGCAGGGGACCCCAGAATAGGTGGATCGGGGCTGCTCTGTGCAAAGTATATAAGTATAACATGTTTATCACTGAAAAAAAAAAAATAGCCTTTACAATCACTTTAAGTATATAGCGCAGAATGACAGTTTTTCACCAATGCTACAATTGACAGCTGTACCTTTATAAAGACATTCATCCCTGAACACACAGGGCCCTAACTGCAAGTAACACGCAATACAGCATTCGCCCTGCCCAACCGCAGCCTACCGAGACTTTACCAGGCTACAAGGAGCAAGGCTGGGCGCTGCACCTGTGCTTCCCAGGGGCACTAAAATGCCAGGATGTACGCCCCCCCCCCACCCCCCCCCCCGTGTGTAAAGATCTTTAGCCCACGTTCAAATTGCTGCAGGTTAGAAATCGTGCAAGTTCAGCTGAACTCGCATGATTTCAACCTGGCAATGCAGTCCGACTTGGGGGGCGATTTGAGATGTCAAATTGCAAGCCAAATCGGACCAATGTGACCAAGTAGTAAGCAGGGTTCTCCCAAGTTTATTTGCAATGGCAGCCTATTTTAAAAGGAAACCTGTAGTAGATTGTCATCCTGAACCAATGGCTTCAGCACCTTCTGTTACCAACATTGAACAAGGTATACAGATAGGGAACTCTTACTTCACTCTGCCTTTCTGTTCTAGATCAGTGTTCCATAATATTAAAGTCAGACAGCCATCAGCCATTATACAGTTACATTGCTGGGTCCTCTCAGGATTCAGAAGGGAACCAATATCAGCAAAGGGCACCTCTGCAAATTTGCTGCACTGGACTAATGGCCTCCGGCCCCTGGAAACAACTGTGGTGAGGGTCCTGGATGAGAGACTTAAGCAGGTACATCTTAGTTTTATGTTATTTTTCTTAAAGCAATCAGGATGGGTTGTAAGAGGGGTTGGGAGGAAGGGTTTGGGGTTAACACATATTTTGCCAGAAGTAGGGCTTTAAAGCCTATGTTTAGTTTAAAAAATAAAATAAAAAATTACATGAGGAAGAATAAAGCCTCGTACACACGGTCTGATTGTTGGGACGACCGAGTCTGATTTTTGTCAAGTCTGTGCAGGATTTTATCTAGCATACTAACTATCCGCAAATTGTCGTTTGACAAACACGAACGTAGTGACGTACTATAAGAGTATAAAGAGGGAGTTAATTTCTCAAGCGCCACCCTTTGTTTGGGCCCCTTCTGCTAATTTCATGTTAGTAGAAGTTTGGTGAGCGTTGATTCGCAATTTTCAAATCGTACAAAACAAAACGCCTTTTAAAATACGTTTGGCATAACTCCATCAGTATCACCAGCAAAGCAGCTTCATTATTATCCCATTAAAGATGAGAATGTGCGCTGCATTTCGACATTTCATCAATTGCTGCGTCACAATTGTTAATTCTAGATTACGAACGGTAGTTTACAAGACCGAACTCTTCCCAGTCGTTCCTAGATTCCGATCATGCGTGTTTGTACTTTTGACTTTTGTGTGACGATTTCTGTACTGACCATCCGAAAATCAGATGTTGAGTTCAAATCCGACAAAAATTTTATAGCCGACACATCCAACTTTTGTCTGATGTAAAAGTCAAAATGGACTGTCGAATGCACCGTACTAACGATCCGAAAATCCACAGACAGCTCGTCTTCAGACTTTTCCCTTATCCTATAATTCTGATGTGTCCCTTGTGCTGCTGGCTCCTGGTTCAATTACAATCTTCCTCCTCTGATTCTAAACCCAGCCATAATCTCCTGGTGCAGCAGAGGTTAATGGAGTCAAGGGACTGTCACATCCCGTTATTGAGAGTGCAGACTATGCTCGCCCCTTCCACCCTCATAGAAGCTGTACTATAGCTTCCATTAATTAAAAATGATCTATGAATGGAGGCGGCGGACCTTTCATTCAGTACACCTGCTATGAAAGGAGGAGGGTGGAAAAGGCAGGGCAGACACAGAACTCTTGATGAGTGCATATTACGGGTCCCTTGGCTCTATTAACCTCTGCTGCACCAAAAGCATGGCAGCGGGGTGGGGAGAATCAAAGGAAGAAGACTAACTAAAGCAGGAACAATCAGCACAAGGGACAAAGCAGATTGAGTGTAAGTAATGTCCCTTGTGTATTTTTTTTTTTTTGTAACTAAACTTAGGCTTTAAAGTGGTTCTAAAAGGCAAAAGGTTCTTTTTTTTTTACCTTAAAAAGGGGTTGTAAAGGTTCGCGTTTTCACCTTAATGCATCAATGCGGCCCCCCAGTCCCCCTGTTTTACGTACCTGAGCCCGTTCACCTGCTGTGCGCGTCCCCCGGCATCCTCTTCTCCACCGAGTCTGGCCGTTGATTAGATAGATTTATAGCAGAGCAGCATTTGGCTCGTGCTGCTGTCAATCACATCCAATGAGGTGGCCGCGGGGGGCGGGACCGAGTCATACAGTTGGCCTCTATGGACGCCAGTTGTATGACACGGGAGCGCGCCCACAAGCTAACCCCCTCTGGAAAGAGCTTCTCAGAGGGGATTAGCTTTAGCGGGGAGGAGCCGAGAAAGCCGCCGTGGATCGGGGGCCACTCTGTGCAAAACAAACTGCACAGGGGGGTTTGTCTCCCTGTAACTTGATACATCTGCAAGAGAGCTTTAGCTTTTGAAAAACAAGAGGCTGATGAAAATAGATGAAAGAAAATCTAAAAAAAGCTGGAAACTAATGATGCAAACACATCTAAGAATTGGTAAGCTGCAATATAATAAAAGGTTTGCTTTTTGGTTTAATATTGCTTTAATGCAGTCTCTGCAGCATGCAGTCTCTGAGCCACACACAGCCTGGCTTGGGAGTGCACCCCCACACGGCTTCCTATGGGGGCACTTGGAAGGGAAGAGCTGAGAGTGCTGGCGGGGGACCCCAGAAGAGGAGGAAAGGGACAGCTCTGTGCAATGCCATAGCACAGAATAGGTATGCATGACAGGTTTGTTATTTTAATAAAAAAATAAAAACAACTGAAGGTTTACAATCACTACGTTTTTGAATCATGTCAGGATCTGACTAGCTGGATCCTCACAGTATGGAAGTCAGACTCTGGCACCCCTTCCTCCCCAGGTTACATAAAACCAAAAGCACCAGACTACAGCGTGTCCAAGCTGTGTGCTTCTACATCATGTGCACCACACACCTGTAACTGATGACATTTACAGGAGAACGATACTTTTTTATAATTCTCCTTTCATTTCTTCCCTCAGAACCCTATACTTCTCTGTCCACACTCCTGGCAGTCCCTCACTTCTATTGTACAGAAAATATAGAAGTTATTCCTGGAGGGGGCTGTCCATCGTTGTGATGTATAATAGTACAGGCTTGACATGATAAAATTGTCACCCAATTCCCTGGAATGTGCTTTAAATTTGTATTTCAATAAACGTTTTCCCTGATTTATAAAAAAATAAATAAAAAAAAGGGAAGAAGAAGAAGAGGGGTGTATAATACATTGTCCCCCCATAGGAAGGACTGGAATTCTCCACCTGTACAAGAAGCAGCCTGCCAGCATACATCTCATGAGTGCGAATAAGTACAAGACTTTGGGAGAAAGGGGGGTAGAGAAAAAAAAAAAAAAGAAGAAAGGGGGGGGGGTAGAGAAAAAGAAGATAAAGGAGAAGGGGGGGTAGAGAAAAAAAAAAAGAAGAGAAGGGGGGGGGGGAGGAGAGAAAAAAGAAAGAAGAGAAGGGGGGGGAGAGAAAAGAAAGAAGAGAGAGGGGGGGGAGAGAGGAAAGAGAAAGAGAAGAGAAAGAAAGAAGAGAAGGGGGGGGGAGAAAAGAAAGAAGAGAAAGAAAGAAGGGGGGGGGGGGGGGAGAAAGAAAGAAGAGAAGGGGGGGGGGGGAGAAAGGGGGGGGGGGGGGGGGAGAAAGAAAGAAGAGAAGGGGGGGAGGGGAGAAAGAAAGGAAGAGAAGGGGGGGGGAGAGAAAGAAAGAAGAGAAGGGGGGGGAGGAAAGAAGAAAAGAAGGGGGGAAGAAGAGAAGGGAGGGGGGGAGAGGAAGAAAGAGGGAGAGAGGGGAGAGCGGGGAGGGAGAGAAGGGAGAAAGAAGAGAAGGAGGGGTGGGGAGGGGGGAAAGGGAGAGAGGAAGAGAAAGGGGGGGGGAGAAAAGAAAAGAAGGAGGGGGGAGGGGAGGGCGAGAGGGGGGGAGAGAAGGAGAAAGAAGAGAAGGAGGGGAGGAGAGAAAGAAAGAAGAGAAGGGGGGGGGGGGAGGGGGGAGAAGAAAGAAAGAGAAGGGGGGGGGGAGAAAGAAGAAGAGAAGAGGGGGGGGGAAAGAAAAGAAAAGAGAAGAGAAGGGGGGGAGAAAAAAAGAAAGAAAGAAGAGAAGAGGGGGGGGAGAGAAAGAAAGAAGAGAAGGGGGGGAGAGAAAGAAAGAAGAGAAGGGGGGGAGAAAGAAAGAAGAGAAGAAGGGGGGGGGGGGAGAAAGGAGGGGGGAAGAAGAGAAGGGGGGGGGGAGAAAGAAAGAAGAGAAGGGGGGGGGGAAGAGAAAGAAAGAAGAGAAGGGGGGGGGAGAAAGAAAGAAGAGAAGGGGGGGGAGAAGAGAAAGAAGAAAGAAAGAAGAGAAGGGGGGGGAGAAAGAAAGAAGAGAAGGGGGGGGGGAGAAAGAAAGAAGAGAAGGGGGGGGGAGAAAGAAAGAAGAGAAGGGGGGGGGAAAGAAAGAAGAGAAGGGGGGGGGAGAAAGAAAGAAGAGAAGGGGGGGGGGGAGAAAGAAAGAAGAGAAGGGGGGGGGAGAAAGAAAGAAGAGAAGGGGGGGGGGGGGGGAGAAAGAAAGAAGAGAAGGGGGGGGGGAAGAAAGAAAGAAAGAGAAGGGGGGGGGGGAGAAAGAAAGAAAGAAGAGAAGGGGGGGGGGAGAGAAAGAAAGAAGAGAAGGGGGGGGGAGAAAAGAAAGAAGAGAAGGGGGGGGAGAGAAAGAAGAGAAGGGGGGGGGGAGAAAGAAAGAAGAGAAGGGGGGGGGGAGGGAAAGAAAGAAGAGAAGGGGGGGGGGGGAGAAAGAAAGAAGAGAAGGGGGGGGGGGAAAGAAAGAAAGAAAGAAGAGAAGGGGGGGGGAGAAAGAAAGAAGAGAAGGGGGGGGGAGAGAAAGAAAGAAGAGAAGGGGGGGAGAGAAAGAAAGAAGAGAAGGGGGGGGGGGAGAGAAAGAAAGAAGAGAAGGGGGGGGGGAGAAAGAAAGAAGAGAAGGGGGGGGAGAGAAAGAAAGAAGAGAAGGGGGGGGGGAAAGGGGAGAGAAGAAAGAAGAAGAGAGGGGGGGGAGAAAGAAAGAAGAGAATGGGGGGGAGAAAGAAAGAAGAGAAGGGGGGGGAGAAAGAAAGAAAGAAAGAAGAGGGGGGGGGGAGAAAGAAAGAAAGAAGAGAAAGAAGGGGGGGGGGAAAGAAAGAGAAAGAAAGAAGAGAAGGGGGGGGGAGAAAGAAAGAAGAGAGAAGGGGGGGGGAGAGAAAGAAAGAAGAGAAGGGGGGGGAGAAAGAAAGAAGAGAAGGGGGGGGAGAAAGAAAGAAGAGAAGGGGGGGGAGAAAGAAAGAAGAGAAGGGGGGGGGGAAGAAAGAAGAGAAGGGGAGGGGGGAAAGAAAGAAGAGAAGGGGGGGGGGAGAGAAAGAAGAGAAGGGGGGGAGAGAAAGAAGAGAAGGGGGGGGAGAGAAAAGAAGAGAAGGGGGGGGGGGGAGAGAAAGAAGAGAAGGGGGGGGGAGAGAAAGAAGAGAAGGGGGGGGGGAGAGAAAGAAGAGAAGGGGGGGGGAGAGAAAGAAGAGAAGGGGGGGGGAGAGAAAGAAGAGAAGGGGGGGGGGAGAGAAAGAAGAGAAGGGGGGGAGAAAGAAGAGAGGGGGGGGGATAAACGTAAAACTAAACTAAAGACAAGAAAACGTTTCTTTCCCATTGTGGATAGAGGGAGAGAGTTATAACCAGTCAGGTGGATTTTTGCCATCTGTGTCCCATTGGGGAGATTTCTCTTCACTTCCTGTCCCACAGCCAAACAGGAAGTGAGAGGAAATCCCTCCAAAAGGGATGGAATCCCTGGTTGTCACCAGAACTAGTGTCCCCATTTCCCCTCTAATCCTGTCCTGGGGACAACCCAAAATGTGGGATTTTTTTTTACTTTTGCCTTTGCTGATAATAGTAAACAGGACAAATAGAGGATGAATCTCCCTAACAGCACAAGCAGCAATAAACACTGACAGGGGTTCTACTCCCTCTCCAGTCTACCCAAAACGAAAATAAAAGTTTTGCCTTTATAGTTTAATTATACAAATATATAGTTATTCCTTAATCCGCCACCACCGTCTCCATCCACTATTACACAGCTTAGTAAGCAACAGCAGCAACCCACCTAAACTGATCACACACAGTACAATCTGATTGTACAATCTCCTTTAGATCTAAGCCCATGATCTATGTAAAGCAAGGGCCTTGTGTCAAATAAACTGAACACATTGACAAGGTGTGGTCTCATATCCTTTCGTAAATCTAAAGCCGACCATACACTATACAATCTGATTGTACCATCTCCTTTGTAGTCCAATGGCCTGTCTGATTTAATACTAATCAGATGTGTAGTTTAGGTTTATCCTCATACTGCATCGCTTTGGTATTTCAAAAGGAGATTGTACAATCAGATCTGTACAGTGTATGGGCATCTTAACTCTAAAGTAAATTGTGTGCTCCCAGTAGACAGAAGCCGTGTCTGCTCTGCTGGGACTTGTAGTCCCTCATCAGTTTATAAACAATGAAATCTATCGCCATCTAGTGTCCTTTCCTGTTCTCACACATAGAAGTCAATGAGGCCAAGCATAGAATGTCAGGCTGGGATTTGTAGTTCCACACCAGATAAACAGGCTGATAGAAACACAGCCAAGCACGCAGTAACCCATAGCAACCAGTCAGCTGTCACTGCAATAACAACACACTCTGATTGGTTGCTATTGGTGACTGCGTCCCATGAGCCCCCGACAGGTGAGGAGGTGACCACTGGTGGAGAGCTACAAGTACCAGTACCCCCTGTGCGGACTCCGTGTATTCTCAAGCAGGCCGGTGTACAGGACGTGCCCGTCACCCCGCACACAAGGCTGGACAAAGCCCCCGCTTTATACCAGCGCCAACCCCTTCCCCACCACCTCACCCTCTCTCCGCAGCTCCCTCCACTTTCCGCTCTGCCCGGGCTCCGACAACCCGGAAATAGAAGCCGCAGCTTCGCCCACAAGCACAAAATGGAGTCACCGCAAGGGGCGTGGCGCGCCGCCCCGGGACGTCATCGCGTAAGAGCGCAGCTACCGAGCGGCGTAGTGCGGGAGCGGCCATGTTGGGAAGGGCAGCGCTGTGTATAGGGGGACGGGGGCGGGGCTAGTGAACTTAGAGCAGGTTGTCATCTCTGGAGGATTTGTATTGTGGAGATCCCGGATGTCACAGGGAGAGATGGAAACACAACAACTAAAATAACAACTAAAATACAGTTTTTAAGATGTCAGTGTGATTTGAAAAATCATTGCAGTCATTTTAAATCTGTAGTCTTCATTTAACCACTTGCCCTCTGGAAGATTTACCCCCCTACATGACCAGGCCATTTTTTGCGATACGGCGCTGCATTACTTTACCTGACAATTACACGGTCGTGCGATGTTGTACCCAAATAAAATTAATTGACGTCCTTTTTTTTCCCACAAATAGAGTTTTGGTGGTATTTGATCACCTCTGCGGTTTTTATTTTTTGCGCTATAAACAAAAAAACTATTTTGAAAAAAAAATAACAATATTTTTTTTACTTTCTGCTATAAAACACATCCAATAAAAAATATAAAAAAATCGAATTTCTTCATCAATTTAGGCCAATATGTATTCTGCTACATGTCTTTGGTAATAAAAATCCCAATAATATTAATAATAATATTGATTAGTTTGCACAAAAGTTATAGCGTCTATAAACTATGGGATATTTTTTTTTCTTTTACAACTAATAGGGGCAAACAGCGACTTAGGCTGCATTTACAGTGTTTGTAGTGTCTTTGAGCGTTTTTCCAGTTTTTTTTTTTTTTGTGCGTTTTGGCACATTTTTTTGCGTGACTTGCATGTTTTTAGCGATTTTGAGGTTTGGCGTTTTTTTATTAGCCAATAGAAAAAAACTATCCTCTGTTGCATCATTTGTTGCTAGGTATTTCAGCTTTTTTAGCTTATCCATTAGCTTTTATTTCTTTTTTTATTATTATTCATTTATTATTATTTTTTTTTTCATTAGGGTAAGAGTTAAAACGGAAAATTTATATCAAATACTTACCGTAATTTTCCTTTCCTGATAGGCTCCATGGCACCATACGTGTGGTTGGCCCCGCCTCCATAACTACCCAATAGGACCCTCTCCCATAAATCTTTGCTCCTGGCTGCTATCCGTGTTCCGTAACTAGCCTACTCCAGACATTTGGGAGGGAACTCCTGCTGCCATGGAGCCTATCAGGAAAGGAAAATTACGGTAAGTATTTGATATAAATTTTCCGTTTTCCTGACAGGCTCCATGGCAGCATACGTGTGGGAAATAACTCGCCAAACACACCCGGGTGGGCAAAATGTTGAGCAAAGACAACCAAAAATTTTATTTAACATTGTCCAACGACAATACTTGTAAACCAAAATTAACCGAAGACAGCGCAGCTGGCTCAACGCAATAGTGAGAAAGAAAAGTATTAATTGTGGACCAAGAGGCCGCTCTACAAATAACATCAGGCGCCACATGCCGAGAAGCTGCCCACGAAGTCGAGATGCTCCGTGTTGAATGAGCCGTCACTGCCTCAGGAGGAGCCAAGCCCTTAGCTCTGTATGCCCTTTGAATCGTCTGCACAATCCACGCGGAAATTGACCTAATTGACGCACGCATCCCTTTATTCTTGCCATGAAGAAGGACAAAGAGGAATTCCGTTTGCCTGAATGGAGCTGTTGCCTCCAGATATTGTTTTAAGGTGTGGCCTACATCAAGAGGATGGATTTCTTGGTCATCTGGTGTTTTGAAAGTAGGGAGTACAATCTCCTGATTCTCATGGAAGACTGTGGTCACTTTAGGGTTTGACCCTAACATTGGAATCAACACTACTCTGTCTTCAAAAAAGGTCAGAAAAGGTTCCTCTGAACCCAGATTCCTGATTTCTGATACCCTTTTCGCTGACGTTATCGCCACTAGGAAGATAGTCTTTAGAGTAAGATCCTTAACAGACAAAGGTTGAGATGAATCTTTCCCAAGATTTGACAGAAAATCCAAAACTAATGGCAGGTCCCATTTGGGAAACCTGGGTCTCCTTTGTGGTCTGAGCCTGATGGCACCCTTAAAGAATTGACGAACTAAGGCGTGATTCGCCCATGAGACTCCCGTGAAGGCTGAAATGGCTGACACTTGCACCCTTAACGATCCGACCGCCAGGGATAAATCTAGTCCAGACTGAAGAAAGCTCAGGATATCATGAACCTCTGGAGAGTTACACGAGTTTTCTCTTGATAACATGTGTTCAGCAAACCTGGACCAGATGCGCTCATACACCCTATTAGTGCTTCTTCGTCTGGCATTAAGAAGAGTTGGAATCGCTTCTTTCGGGCAACCAAGCGCCTCTAGCCTTCCCCTCTCAAGAACCACACCTTGAGGTGCAGACAAGATGGAAATGGGTGTAACGTCTTGCCTTGAGACAATAGATCCGGCCTGAGAGGTAGGGGAATTGGGTCTCGATAGCTGAGGAGCAGCAGCAGAGGAAACCACGGCCTGTTGGGCCAGAAAGGAATGACAGCAATAATCCCCACTTTCTCTGTTCTGAGCCTCCGCAGAAACTGTAGAATTATCGGGACTGGAGGGAAGGCATAGGCCCTCTGGAAATCCCAACTGGTCGTGAGAGCATCTATCCCGAACGCCTGAGGGTCCCTGAACCTCGCAAAGTACTTCGGTATCTTGAAGTTGCACGGGGAAGCGAACATGTCGATTTCCGGAGACACACCCAGTGTTAAGAGCCACTCGAAAACTTCTCTGTGGAGGGACCACTCGTTGTTGTCCAACTCGACCCGGGACAAGAAGTCTGCCTGCACATTCTGGACCCCCGGAATGTATACTGCCGAAATGTTGGCTAAGTTCTTTTGCGCCCAACTCATCAAAGGCTCCACTTCTTGTAACAGGGACCAGCTGTGAGTCCCGCCTTGTTTCCTTATGTATGCCACTGCTGTTGTGTTGTCCAACCTTAGCATGACGGAAGAGTTCAACACTAGATGGCGAAAGGATAGGAGTGCCTGAAAGGCTGCCCTCAGTTCCAGGATGTTGGAAACGACTCCTTGAGACTGGCATGTCCACCTGCCCTGAGCTACCTCCGAAAGGCAATGAGCGCCCCAACCCTGGTTGCTGGCATCTGAGGTCACCGTGATCCATGAGATGGGGACAATCGAATGATGGTTGCGCAGATTCTTCCCCTGAAGCCACCAGAGGAGAGATGTCCTCATAGATGGGGTAAGAAAGATGCGCTGATTCTGGTCGACAGAGTTCCACTGATGCAGAAACCCCTTCTGAAAGGGACGGGTATGCCACTGGGCCCACTTCACCATGGGGATGGCTGCTGTCATCGTACCAATTATTTTCAGGCACTGGAGAGCAGAAAGGTGAGTTGATCCACGGGCTGCCTGAATCCTGTCTCGGATTACCATGATTTTCTCCTCTGGGAGGGAGATGGAACCCTCCACGGTGTTGAAAAGAGCGCCCAGAAACACGAGGGACTGAGATGGCTCCAGCTGACTCTTTTCCAAATTCAGTAGCCACCCGAACTCCTGCAGGGTAGAGATGACAACCTCTCTGTGATCTAATAACTGATCCTTGCTCTGAGATAGTAGAAGCAGGTCGTCCAAGTAATGGTGGAGACGCACACCCTTGACCCTGAGAAGAGCCACTACCGCTAATAGCACCTTGGAAAAAACCCGGGGTGACGTGGTTAACCCGAAGGGTAGACAAATGAACTGAAGGTGTTGGTTGCCTACCGCGAAGCGGAGGAATTTGTGGAAGTCCTTTGTCACAGGCACATGAAAATATGCGTCTTTCAGGTCGATTGATATTAACCAGTCTCCCAAGTGTACTGACTGTTGTATGGTAAGTAAGGACTCCATCTTGAATTTCTCCTTGCGGATAAATGAGTTGAGGTGAGTCAGGTCTATTACTGGCCTCCATGTGCCGTTCTTTTTCTGCACCAAAAACAGGGGTGAATACATGCCTTCGCCCCTCTCTTCCTCTGGAACGGGTACGACTGCGCCTTGTTCCAATAAACAGCCTACGTAGGTCAACAGGACCTGTCTTTTCTCTTCTGAGCTTGGAAGAGTAGTAGGGATGAATCTGAGTCTTGGAGTGTTGCAGAAGACCCACTTGTGACCGGACGATACTGTCTTTACGGTCCAATAGTCCCGAATTGAGGCCGCCCAAACATGTTTGAAGTGGAGAAGACGGGCCCCCACCTGACGTGTTTGAGCGGGCCCAATTTCAAAAGGACTTCCCGGAATCCTGGTTCCCAGAGGAACCACCTTTAGATGCCTTCTTAAAAGAAGACTGCCTGGACCTCCATGTCCTGGAGAATTCTCGGCCAGGTTTATAGCTGCGTGCATCCCTGGCACGATCCGCATTCTGTCTTCTTGGAAAAGAGCGTCTCTGATTTTGAGGACGCCTATCCTGAGGGAGAAACCCAGATTTCCCACCTGTGGCCCGGGATATGGCAGAATCAAGCTTATTGCCGAATAATGAGGATCCTTCAAAGGGGATGCGGCACCAAGCCTGCTTAGAAGCAGGGTCTGCGAGCCACGGACGGAGCCACAACGCACGTCGCGCCGAAACGGCTGCCAGCATATCCCGAGACATCAGGCGAATGACATCAATGGATGCCTCCCCCAAGAAGGCTGAGGCCATCCTAATTTCTTGAATAGGTGAGTCTTTAGCTGTGTCTATTGAAATGCCTCTCAGGTATTCTTCAATGCTGTCAGCCCAGAACTCTATGGCCTTTGACACTGCTGCGATCGCAAGCACTGGTTTGCACGCCATCCCGGAGGTCAAATAGATCCTCTTTAGATCTGAATCGATCCGTCTCTCTAAAGGATCCTTGAATGACACAGTGTCTTCTAAGGGGAGGGTCACATATCTCACCAGACGCATGAGTGCTGCATCCACCATTGGAGCTGACTCCAGGTGTTTCACATCCTCTTCCTTGAAGGGGTAAAGTTTAAGAATCTTGGATTGCATGGAACCCTTTTTGTCCATCTTGCTCCACTCTTCTGAAATAATATCACCCAATTCAGACAGAAATGGAAAAAATTGACGCTCCTTATTGAGCTGCTTAACCACTTCAGCCCCGGACCAATTGTCAGCTTAAGGACCAGAGGTCTTTTTTCAATTTCGCACTGCACTACTTTAACTGGTAATTGTGCGGTCATGCAATTTTGTAACGAAACGAAATTTGCGTCCTTTTCTTCCCACAAATAGAGCTTTCTTTTGATGGTATTTGATTGCCTCTGTGATTTTTATTTTTTGCGATATAAACGGAAAAAGAGCGAAAATTTTGAAAAAAAAAGAGATTTTCTACTTTTTGTTATAAAAAAAATCTAATAAACTCAATTTTAGTCAAACATTTGGGCCAAAATGTATTCAGCCACATGTCTTTAGTAAAAAAAATGCCAATAAGCGTATATTTATTGGTTTGCGCAAAAGTTATAGCGTCTACAAACTAGAGTACATTTTCTGGAATTTACACCGCTTTTAATTTATGACTGCCTATTTCATTTCTTGAGGTGCTAAAATGGCAGAGAAGTACAAAACCCCCCCAAATGACCCCATTTTGGAAAGTAGACACCCCAAGCTATTTGCTGAGAGGCATGTTGAGCCCATTGAATATTTTTTTTTTTAGTCCCAAGTGATTGAATAAAGACAAAAATAAAAAATAATTTTTTTTTTCTTCAAAAAGTTGTCACTAAATGATATATTGCTCACACATGCCATA
Organism: Lithobates sylvaticus; assembly: GCA_028564925.1. Classification (NCBI taxonomy): domain Eukaryota; kingdom Metazoa; phylum Chordata; class Amphibia; order Anura; family Ranidae; genus Lithobates; species Lithobates sylvaticus. Next base: position 59,254,164 of record CM053037.1, on the reverse strand, counting down.
GTTATATGTGGAATTGCACCCAAAATACATTTTGCTGCTTCTCCTGAGTATGGGGATACCACATGTGTGGGACTTTTTGGGAGCCTAGCCGCGTACGGGGCCCCGAAACCCAAGCACCGCCTTCAGGATTTCTAAGGGTGCAAATTTTTGATTTCACTCCTCACTACCTATCACAGTTTCGAAGGCCATAAAATGCCAAAATAGCACAAAACCCCCCCAAATGACCCCATTTTGGAAAGTAGACACCCCAAGCTATTTGTTGAGAGGCATGGTGAGTATTTTACAGCTCTCATTTGTTTTTGAAAATGAAGAAAGTAAAGAAAAAAAATTTTTTTTTTTCTTTTTTTCAATTTTCAAAACTTTGTGACAAAAAGCGACATCTGCAAAATACTCACAATACCTCTCAGCAAATAGCTTGGGGTGTCTACTTTCCAAAATGGGGTCATTTTGGGGGGTTTTATGCCATCTGGGCATTCCATGGCCTCCGAAACTGTGATTGGCAGTGAGAAGTGAAATAAAAAAATTACTCCCTTAGAAAGCCTGAAGGCGGTGCTTGGTTTTTGGGGTTCCGTACGCAGCTAGGCTCCCAAAAAGTCCCACACATGTGGTATCCCCGTACTCAGGAGAAGCAACAGAATGTATTTTGGGGTGTATTTCCACATATGCCCATGACATGTTTGAGCAATATATCATTTAGTGACAACTTTTTGTAAAAAAAATATATATATTTTTTTTTTTTTCATTATTCAATCTCTTGGGACAAAAAAAAAAAAATATTTAATGGGCTCAACATTGCTCTCAGCAAATAGCTTGGGGTGTCTACTTTCCAAAATGGGGTCATTTGGGGGGGGTTTGAACTGTCCTGGCATTTTATGCACAACATTTAGAAGCCTATGTCATACGTCACCCACTCTTCTAACCACTTGAAGACAAAGCCCTTTCTGACACTTTTTGTTTACATGAAAACATATTTTTTTTTTGCAAGAAAATTACGTTGAACCCCCAAACACTATATATATTGTTAAAGCAAAGGCCCTACAGATTAAAATGGTGGGTGTTGCATTTTTTTTTTCCACACAGTATTTGCGCAGCGATTTTTCAAACGCATTTTTTGTGGAAAAAATACACTTTTTTTTATTTTAATGCACTAAAACACACTATATTGCTCAAATTTTTGATGAAATAAAAAATATGATCTTAGGCCGAGTACATGGATACCAAACACGACATGCTTTAAAATTGCGCACAAACACGCAGTGGCGACAAACTACATACATTTTTAAAAGCCTTTAAAAGCCTTTACATGATACCACATTAGATTCACGGAGGAGGTCTACTGCTAAAATTACTGCCCTCGATCTGACCTTCGCGGTGATACCTCACATGCATGCTGCAATTGCTGTTTACATATGACGCCAGACCAACGCTTGTGTACGCCTTTGCGCAAGAGAAGGGGGGGCAGGGGTGCTTTTTTTTTTTTTTTTTTAGTTTTTTTTTTATTTATTTAGCTTTTTTATTCTATTTTTAAACTGTTCCTTCCATTTTTTTTCTTTGTTATGATTTTTATTGTTATCTCAGGGAATGTAAATATCCCCTATGATAGCAATAGGCAGTGACAGGTACTCTTTTTTTGAAAAAATTGGGGTCTATTAGACCCTAGATCTTTCCTCTGCCCTCAAAGCATCTGACCACACCAAGATTGGTGTGATAAAATGCTTTCCCAATTTCCCAATGGCGCGGTTTATATCCGGGAGGGGGGACATTCCCTCCTACTGCTTGTAAAAGCAGTCTAGAGGCTAATTACCCGCTAGAATTGCTTTTACATGAAAGCCGATCACTGGCTGAAAAGAATGATACCAAGATGATACCTAAACCTGCAGGCATCATTCTGGTATAAACCATTCAAAGTCCAGCAACATACTGGACATATATTGTAATCTTTTTTTTTTTTCATGCAGCCTCTTGGCTGAACGAAAAAAAGAGATTGATTGGTGGGTATGCCCACCATTAGAATACCTCCCTTCATCCACCCACTTCTAATGATGGGCATACATGCACCATTTATATATGCCGATGCATGGGGGCATCCTCCCGCAAAAGTTATGCCGTGTACACACGGTCGGAATTTCGACCGTATGTACGTGGCATTAGGAGCCAATCGCTCCTCCCCGCCCCCTGCTGCCCCCATGCTTCGGCATATATGCTCTTTTTTTTAACTGTGGTGGTGAAATCACCTCCTACAGCGTTGGAGTCGCGGCTTTATGTATCGTGGGAGCAAACGCTGTTGCTGTCAAGATAAATAAATCCGCGCTGCAACTGAATGGCGCACCTGAAAACAAAAAAATGCTTAACACTAAAACACAGTAAACAAAATTACATACCTGAAAAGCAAGCATGATAAAACATGATAAAACATAATAAAACATTGCAGAATAGAATGGAGTAAAAAAAGAGCAACAATAGAGAGAGAGAGAGAACAATAAAACGACAACTATTTTTGTTTTTTTTATTTTTTTGAGATTCACAGGTAAAAAAGCTCCTGACTGTTAGCGACTGAATCAAAACGCTACCACAAAAAAAATGTTAGCGATCGCAGGGATCAGGCCTGACTCTGCGAACACTGCAGTTATGTGTGCTTAGTGTTTTGTAAGTGACAGTGATCGATCGATACTGCACTTGGGTGGGCTGGGCGGGGCGGAGGGGGAAAACGCAGGTGCTAGCAGGTATCTGGGCTGATCCCGCTAACAATGCGTTTTTTTTTGAACCCTAAACTGCTGGGACGCTAGTATAGATCTGATCAGATCAGATATTGATCTGTTCAGATACTATACCACTAAGGGAGGTGTATGCTTTGCGCGTGGGTGTTTGCGGTACTGGCACTAACCTGGGGCGACGCAGACCTTATTTGACCCTAAAACCTAATTGATATCACCCGCCGGGCGATCAGGGGGTTAAACCGTTATTGGGTAATAAATGGCGGGTGCCCTGACAGTATAAAAAACAAGCTAACTAACCAGCGTCACCCGTAACAGTAATACAAAAAAAAAAAAACTGGTTACCTAGCGACACTAATGCAGGGATCAGAAAAACGATCGCTTAGTGACACTGGCAAAAGGGGGTGAAAGGGTTAACTAGGGGCAATCAGGGGGTTAAAACCTTTATTAGGTAATATATGGGGGTACCTGACGCTATATAAAAACCTGACGGGGAACCTAAATAACGAAATAACTAACTGGCTAACCAGCGTCACCAGTGACATTTTATACGGTGATCACTGGTGAAAGGGTTAACTCTAGGGGCAATCAGGGGGTTAAAACCTTTATTTAGGTTGTAATATGGGGGTACCTGACCTATAAACCTATTTATGAACCTATATAAACATGGCGGTTAACCTAAAAAAAAAAACTGGTTACCTAGCGACACTAATGCAGCGATCAGAAAAACGATCGCTTAGTGACACTGGCAAAAGGGGGTGAAAGGGTTAACTAGGGGCAATCAGGGGGTTAAACCTTTATTAGGTAATATATGGGGGTACCTGACGCTATATAAAAACCTGACGGGGAACCTAAATAACGAAATAACTAACTGGCTAACCAGCGTCACCAGTGACAGTTATACGGTGATTACTGGTGAAAGGGTTAACTCTAGGGGCAATCAGGGGGTTAAAACCTTTATTTAGGTTGTAATATGGGGGTACCTGACCTATAAAACTATTTATGAACCTATATAAAACATGGCGGTTAAAATAAAAAAAAAAATGGTTACCTAGCGACACAATGCAGCGATCAGAAAAACGATCGCTTAGTGACACTGGCAAAAGGGGGTGAAGGGGTTAACTAGGGGCAATCAGGGGGTTAAACCTTTATTAGGGGGGGGTAGGGGGCTACCTAGGACCTAAAACTAACTGCCCTGACAGTTATTACAGTCACACTGACACTAAATGCAGTGATCAGTAAATAAATGATCACTGCAATTAGTGACACTGTGACTGGGGGGGGGAGGGGGTGATCTGGGGGGTGATCAGGGGGTGACAGGGGGGTGTTTTGTGTGCCTAACTGTACTGGTGTCAGTGTAGTGTTGTGCACTAACCTTAACATGTTCGCCGCTCGGCGTCTCCGGTCACATAGACCGGCGCACCGAGCGTGACATCACTTCCGCCTTCCTGTCTATACAATAGACAGGAAGGGGAAGCTTTTCATTCGCCAGGAGCGATCGCGAGGGGGTGGCCAGAAACCACTGGCCGTCCCCTCGTCCCGGATCGCTCCTGAAGCGATGCCGACCGTCCCCGCCGGCGGAGGGGGGTCCGATCGGACCCCCCAACCGCCTAAAGAATGGCACGTACAGGTACGTGGTTCTGCCTGTACGTGCCATTCTGCCGACGTATATCTACATGGGGCGGTCGGCAAGTGGTTAAAGAATTTCCTCTGCTTCGGGGGGGAAGTGATAGGATCTTCCCACTTCAGAGCCTCTCTCACTGCCTTAACCAGGGAGGGAACCAAACCGTAGTCAAAACCCAAACCTGGATCTTCCGGATCCGATTCACTGTCCGAGACAAGGGCAGAATGGCGGCTAGGTTGGGATGAATCCCATGTTTCTTGTAGTACCCCCTCTCCCACTATAGGGTCAAGTGGGTCTGCCGGGGATTCACAGGGCTGTTGAGCTTCCCTTTCCTGCAGGGATTCTTTTACCACTCGTCTCACCATTGATTCTAGGCGCTGGTCAGCGCCGTCTCTCTCATCCGCTGCCTTAGTGAAACAATGGTCACATAGGGATTTGTCTGTCGGTACAGGCATTCTGCACCCCCAACATGCTTTCTCTGGTCTCTTGCTGGAGTGAGCCACAGGGGGGCGGGAATAATCCCTGTCACGCTGTTCCGACCTGGCGGACCTATGGTGGCTGGATTTTGAGGAGGATTTGTGGTGGTGCGATTTTGACGATCCACTGCGTCTATAAGTACTAGGATGTGGATCAGATTTGGAAGGGCTGTGAATAGAAAGACAGACAGAAGGGATAGGTCATATTTGCTGCCTATGCTTACTCTCTTCAACATTAAAATACAAAGATGTATTTTGGGACCTACCTAACATGAGCGGGCTGGCCACTAGGGGGCAGTGAAGCATCCATAATGTCCAAAACACCAAGTCCTGACACTGCAGTAACGAAAATAATATCTTCAGACAAAATACATCAAAGATCCAACAAAGCCCCAGCATAAAGGACTGTTCCTACCTTGAACCGCCGAAATATTAGCCCCGGGAAGTCGCTGTAGCGTCCGCAATCATTCCCAGGGCTCTGTCAGCTTTGCAGGGTTTTTGAATTTGCCGCCCGTGACGTCATCGGCGTCATCCGACGCCGGGATCCTCAACGCGCATGCGCGAGGACCAAGCCTCGCTCTCACGTCGGGTCCGCGCATGCGCAGAACGCCCGCGAACCCGGAAGTAGAAGAGAGTAGATTGCTGGAACGCAGAAGCGTCCAGCAAACAGCATAGCAATAGCAATCAGATAGAGGAAAGGAACATAATAAATGCACACACATAAACACTGCTGCCATGGAAAGGTACAGACTCACCGCTCCACCAACGATCACTTGGCCGAACGAATCCACGCACACACCGGACCTCCAGCAGATAAGGGCCACCTGTAGCAACAGGTAAACAGGCCGGGCGCACTTCAAGGTAAGACAACCATTTCTTCAGCGCTACTCTGCAATTACTCTCCATACCCTGCTTAACAGTCAGGGCCTATCGGAGGAAACAATTCAGTCATTCGGCCGATCGATCGCTGTGAAGTCATCTTCAGGTAGGAGAACCACTTGGTCCTACGGAGGAGGACAAAAAAGGAACACGGATAGCAGCCAGGAGCAAAGATTTATGGGAGAGGGGTCCTATTGGGTAGTTATGGAGGCGGGGCCAACCCACACGTATGCTGCCATGGAGCCTGTCAGGAAAGTGGTGTTACCACTTAAAAAAAAAATATGGCTTAAAACATCACTTCCCGTAGGCGCCGCACAGTCACCTGGGACCTGTCATGTGTCCCAGATGAGTGAGCGTTGAATAACGGCGCACGGCACCGCTCGCGCATGCGTAGTGGGTGCCCGGCTGTGAAGCCACAGCCGGGTGCCCACATTAAGAATGCCGGCGCCGCGAGCGGAGCGGGGAACGAGGGGGGGTCTCGTTCCCCCGCATCGCTGGACCCTGGGACAGGTAAGTGTCCGATTATTAAAAGTCAGCAGCTGCAGTATTTGTAGCTGCTGACTTTTAAAAAAAAATTTTTGTGGGCCCTCTAAGGTTAGGTTAGAGTTGGGATTAGGAGTTGGGGTTATTTTTTTGCTAGGGTTAGGGTGTTAATACTACTACTACTACTAATAATAATAAATGAATAAATAAATGTAAAATAAATACTCAAATAAATAAAAATACTGTATTTATTGGCGTATAACACGCACCTTTTTACCCTGAAAATCGGGTGCAAATAGCGTGTTCGTGTTATACGCCGATACTCACTGTAATCTGTCGGTACTCGTCCCACCCCCCTTACCTGTCCCCTCTAGGCTGCAGATGGGCATCGATCAGGCTGCATTGATGGCAATGGTGAGGCTGCATTGATGTGGACTGAAGAGGCTGCATTGATGGCAATTGTGAGGCTGCAGAAGGGCATTGATCAGGCTGCATTGATGGCAATGGTGAGGCTGTAGATGGGCAATGACCCTTATTTTGTTTCAAAGTTCCTTATTTAAAATATTTTTTTTTCCCCAGAAACTTCCCTCTAAAAATGAATGTGCGTGTTATACGCCGATAAATACGGGTAATCAAAAATATATGAATAATAAATACATTCAATAAATTAATACTTAGTAATAATAAATAAATAAATAACCCCTAATCCTTAAAAAAAAAAAAAAAATATATATATATATATATATATATATATATATATATATATATATATATATATATATATATATATATATATATATATATATATATATATATATATAATATAAAAATAATAATAATAAATAACTAATTTGCCTAAAAGCTTTTAGCTTTTTTGTGCCCTCCTGCTGTCCAGGCGATTTTGGCTTCTCTATACACAATGGGGATCACATACTACTATCGGCTTGATGTGCCATTACCATTTCTAAACACTTGGATCTGCACCTATGGGAACCTGGCCCGCCCTCCCACTGCCTTGTGGTCCATGCGTTGACCTTGCCATAGTCCCCGGGATAGATGTTCTCTTGCATCCTCTGCTATATGGCTGTTGGGTCTATTTTCTGAGCTGACCAACAAGCAACAAGGATATACATCCTACTTACCCACTTCAGCCCCGGACCATTTAGCAGCCAAAGGACCAGAGGTCTTTTTTCAATTTCGCACTGCACTGCTTTAACTGGTAATTGCGCGGTCATGCAATGTTGTACCCAAACGAAATTGGCGTCCTTTTCTTCCCACAAATAGAGCTTTATTTTGATGGTATTTGATTGCCTCTGTGATTTTTATTTTTTGCGCTATAAACGGAAAAAGACTGCAAATTTTGAAAAAAAAAGATATTTTCTACTTTTTGTTATAAGAAAAATCCAATAAACTCAATTTTAATCAAACATTTGGGCCAAAATGTATTTAGCCACATGTCTTTAGTAAAAAAAATGCCAATAAGCGTATATTTATTGGTTTGCGCAAAAGTTATAGCGTCTACAAACTAGAGTACATTTTCTGGAATTTACACCGCTTTTAATTTATGACTGCCTATCTCATTTCTTGAGGTGCTAAAATGGCAGGGAAGTACAAAACCCCCCCAAATGACCCCATTTTGGAAAGTAGACACCCCAAGCTATTTGCTGAGAGGCATGTTGAGCCCATTGAATATTTTTTTTTTTTTTTGTCCCAAGTGATTGAATAAAGACAAAAAAAATAAAAAAATAAAATGTTTTCAAAAAGTTGTCACTAAATGATATATTGCTCACACATGCCATGGTTATATGTGGAATTGCACCCCAAAATACATTTAGCTGCTTCTCCTGAGTATGGGGATACCACATGTGTGGGACTTTTTGGGAGCCTAGCCGCGTACGGGGCCCCGAAACCCAAGCACCGCCTTCAGGATTTCTAAGGGTGCAAATTTTTGATTTCACTCCTCACTACCTATCACAGTTTCGAAGGCCATAAAATGCCAAAATAGCACAAAACCCCCCCAAATGACCCCATTTTGGAAAGTAGACACCCCAAGCTATTTGCTGAGAGGCATGTTGAGCCCATTGAATATTTTTTTTTTTTTAGTCCCAAGTGATTGAATAAAGACAAAAAATAAAAAATAAAAAATAAATAAAAAAAAGTTGTCACTAAATGATATATTGCTCACACATGCCATAGTTATATGTGGAATTGCACCCCAAAATACATTTTGCTGCTTCTCCTGAGTATGGGGATACCACATATGTGGGACTTTTTGGGAGCCTAGCCGCGTATGGGGCCCCGAAACCCAAGCACCGTCTTCAGGATTTCTAAGGGTGCAAATTTTTGATTTCACTCCTCACTACCTATCACAGTTTCGAAGGCCATAAAATGCCAAAATAGCACAAAACCCCCCCAAATGACCCCATTTTGGAAAGTAGACACCCCAAGCTATTTGTTGAGAGGCATGGTGAGTATTTTACAGCTCTCATTTGTTTTTGAAAATGAAGAAAGTAAAGAAAAAAAAATATTTTTTTTCTTTTTTCAATTTTCAAAACTTTGTGACAAAAAGCGAGATCTGCAAAATACTCACCATACCTCTCAGCAAATAGCTTGGGGTGTCTACTTTCCAAAATGGGGTCATTTTGGGGGGTTTTATGCCATCTGGGCATTCCATGGCCTCCGAAACTGTGATTGGCAGTGAGAAGTGAAATAAAAAAATTACACCCTTAGAAAGCCTGAAGGCGGTGCTTGGTTTTTGGGGTGACGTACGCGGCTAGGCTCCCAAAAAGTCCCACACATGTGGTATCCCCGTACTCAGGAGAAGCAACAGAATGTATTTTGGGGTGTATTTCCACATATGCCCATGGCATGTTTGAGCAATACATCATTTAGTGACAACTTTTTGTAAAAAAAATATATATATATTTTTTTTTCATTATTCAATCTCTTGGGACAAAAAAAAAAAAAATTTAATGGGCTCAACATTGCTCTCAGCAAATAGCTTGGGGTGTCTACTTTCCAAAATGGGGTCATTTGGGGGGGGTTTGAACTGTCCAGGCATTTTATGCACAACATTTAGAAGCCTATGTCACACGTCACCCACTCTTCTAACCACTTGTAGACAAAGCCTTTTCTGACACTTTTTGTTTACATGAAAACATTTTTTTTTTTGCAAGAAAATTACGTTGAACCCCCAAACACTATATATATTGTTAAAGCAAAGGCCCTACAGATTAAAATGGTGGGTGTTGCATTTTTTTTTTCCACACAGTATTTGCGCAGCGATTTTTCAAACGCATTTTTTGTGGAGGAAAAAATACACTTTTTTTTATTTTTTTTAATGCACTAAAACACACTACATTGCTCAAATTTTTGATGAAATAAAAAATATGATCTTAGGCCGAGTACATGGATACCAAACAGGACATGCTTTGAAATTGCGCACAAACACGCAGTGGCGACAAACTACATACATTTTTAAAAGCCTTTAAAAGCCTTTACATGATACCACATTAGATTCACGGAGGAGGTCTACTGCTAAAATTACTGCCCTCGATCTGACCTTCGCGGTGATACCTCACATGCATGGTGCAATTGCTGTTTACGTATGACGCCAGACCAACGATTGTGTTCGCCTTTGCGCAAGAGAAGGGGGGGCAGGGGTGCTTTTTTTTTTTTTTTTTAATTTTTTTTATTTATTTAGCTTTTTTATTTTATTTTAAAACTGTTCCCTCCATTTTTTTCTTTTGTTATCATTTTTATTGTTATCTCACGGAATGTAAATATCCCCTATGATAGCAATAGGCAGTGACAGGTACTCTTTTTTTGAAAAAATTGGGGTCTGTTAGACCCTAGATCTTTCCTCTGCCCTCAAAGCATCTGACCACACCAAGATCGGTGTGATAAAACGCTTTCCCAATTTCCCAATGGCGCGGTTTATATCCGGGAGGGGGGACATTCCCTCCCACTGCTTGTAAAAGCAGTCTAGAGGCTAATTACCCGCTAGAATTGCTTTTACATGAAAGCCGATCACTGGCTGAAAAGAATGATACCAAGATGATACCTAAACCTGCAGGCATCATTCTGGTATAACCATTCAAAGTCCAGCAACATACTGGACATATATTGTAATCTTTATTTTTCATGCAGCCTCTTGGCTGAACGAAAAAAAGAGATTGATTGGTGGGTATGCCCACCATTAGAATACCTCCCTTCATCCACCCACTTCTAATGATGGGCATACATGCACCATTTATATATGCCGAAGCATGGGGGCATCCTCCCACAAAAGTTATGCCATGTACACACGGTTGCACTTTTCCACGGGGCAAGGCTCCGTCGGAATTTCGACCGTATGTACGCAGCATTAGGAGCCAATCGCTCCCCCCCCCCTGCTGCCCCCCATGCTTCGGCATATATGCTCTTTTTTTTAACTGTGGTGGTGAAATCACCTCCTACAGTGTTGGAGTCGCGTCTTTATGTATCGTGGGAGCAAACACTGTTGCTGTCAAGATAAATAAATCCGCGCTGCAACTGAATGGCGCACCTGAAAACAAAAAAATGGTTAACACTAAAACACAGTAAACAAAATTACATACCTGAAAAGCAAGCATGATAAAACATAATAAAACATTGCAGAATAGAATGGAGTAAAAAAAGAGCAACAATAGAGAGAGAACAATAAAACGACAACTATTTTTTTATTTTTTTGAGATTTACAGGTAAAAAAGCTCCTGACTGTTAGCGACTGAATCAAAACGCTACCACAAAAAAACTGTTAGCGATCGCAGGGATCAGGCCTGACTCTGCGAACGCTGCAGTTATGTGTGCTTAGTGTTTTGTAAGTGACAGTGATCGATCGAATACTGCACTTGGGTGGGCTGGGCTGGGCTGGGCGGAGGGGGAAAACGCAGGTGCTAGCAGGTATCTGGGCTGATGCCGCTAACAATGCGTTTTTTTGGAACCCTAAACTGCTGGGACGCTAGTATAGATCTGATCAGATCAGATATTGATCTGTTCAGATACTGTACCACTAAGGGAGGTGTATGCTTTGTGCGTGGGTGTTTGCGGTGCTGGCACTAACCTGGGGCGACGCAGACCTTATTTGACCCTAAAACCTAATTGATATCACCCGCCGGGCGATCAGGGGGTTAAACCGTTATTGGGTAATAAATGGCGGGTGCCCTGACAGTATAAAAAACAAACTATCTAACCAGCGTCACCCGTAACAGTTATACGGTGATCACTGGTGAAAGGGTTAACTAGGGGCAATCAGGGGGTTAAAACCTTTATTAGGTATTATATGGGGGTACCTGACGCTATATAAAAACCTGACGGGGAACCTAAATAACTAACTGGCTAACCAGCGTCACCAGTGACAGTTATACTCTGATCACTGGTGAAAGAGTTAACTCTAGGGGCAATCAGGGGGTTAAAACCTTTATTTAGGTTGTAATATGGGGGTACCTGACCTATAAACCTATTTATGAACCTATATAAACCTGGCGGTTACCTAAAAAAAAAACTGGCTACCTAGCGGCACCAGTGACACTTATGCAGCGATTAGAAAAACGATCGCTTAGTGACACTGGCAAAAGGGGGTGAAAGGGTTAACTAGGGTCAATCAGGGGGCTAAAACCTTTATTTAGGTTGTAATATGGGGGTACCTGACCTATAAACCTATTTATGAACCTATATAAACATGGCGGTTAACCTAAAAAAAAACTGGTTACCTAGCGACACTAATGCAGCGATCAGAAAAAACGATCGCTTAGTGACACTGGCAAAAGGGGGTGAAAGGGTTAACTAGGGGCAATCAGGGGGTTAAAACCTTTATTAGGTAATATATGGGGGTACCTGACACTATATAAAAACCTGACGGGGAACCTAAATAACGAAATAACTAACTGGCTAACCAGCGTCACCAGTGACAGTTATACTGTGATCACTGGTGAAAGGGTTAACTCTAGGGGCAATCAGGGGGTTAAAACCTTTATTTAGGTTGTAATATGGGGGTACCTGACCTATAAACCTATTTATGAACCTATATAAACATGGCGGTTAACCTAAAAAAAAAACTGGTTACCTAGCGACACTAATGCAGCGATCAGAAAAACGATCGCTTAGTGACACTGGCAAAAGGGGGTGAAAGGGTTAACTAGGGGCAATCAGGGGGTTAAAACCTTTATTAGGTAATATATGGGGGTACCTGACACTATATAAAAACCTGACGGGGAACCTAAATAACGAAATAACTAACTGGCTAACCAGCGTCACCAGTGACAGTTATACTGTGATCACTGGTGAAAGGGTTAACTCTAGGGGCAATCAGGGGGTTAAAACCTTTATTTAGGTTGTAATATGGGGGTACCTGACCTATAAACCTATTTATGAACCTATATAAACATGGCGGTTACCTAAAAAAAAAAAAAAATGGTTACCTAGCGACAGCAGTGACACTAATACAGCGATCAGAAAAACGATCGCTTAGTGACACTGGCAAAAGGGGGTGAAAGGGTTACCTGGGGGGGCAATCAAGGGGTTAAACCTTTATTAGGGGGGGGTGGGGGCTACCTTGGACCTAAAACTAACTGCACTGACAGTTATTACAGTCACACTGACACTAAATGCAGTGATCAGTAAATAAATGATCACTGCAATTAGTGACACTGTGACTGGGGGGGGGAGGGGGTGATCTGGGGGTGACAGGGGGGTGTTTTGTGTGCCTATGTGTACTGGTGTCAGTGTACTGTTGGTGCACTAACCTGTGTGTGTTGACTCCTCGGCGTTCCGGTCACATAGACCGGCGCACCGAGTGTGACATCACTTCCTCTGCCTGTGTTTTGATTGACACAGACAGAGGAAGCATCTGATTCGCCAGGAGCGATCGCGAGGGGGTGGCCAGAAACCACTGGCCGTCCCCTCATCCCGGATCGCTCCTGAAGCGATCCCGACCGTCCCCGCCGGCGGAGGGGGGTCCGATCGGACCCCCCAACCGCCTGAAGAATGGCACGTACAGGTACGTGGTTCTGCCTGTACGTGCCATTCTGCCGACGTATATCTACATGGGGCGGTCGGGAAGTGGTTAACTACTTCAGCCCCGGACCAATTGGCAGCCAAAGGACCAGGCCCCTTTTTGCGATTCGGCACTGCGTCGCTTTAACTGACAATTGCGCGGTCGTGCAATGTGGCTCCAAAACAAAATTGGCGTCCTTTTTTCCCACAAATAGAGCTTTCTTTTGGTGGTATTTGATCGCCCCTGCGGTTTTTATTTTTTGCGCTATAAACAAAAATAGAGCGACAATTTTGAAAAAAATGCAATATTTTTTACTTTTTGCTATAAGAAATATCCCCCAAAAATATATAAAAAAAACATTTTTTTTTTTTCCTCAGTTTAGGCCGATACGTATTGTTCGACATATTTTTGGTAAAAAAAATCGCAATTAGCGATTATTGATTGGTTTGCGCAAAAGTTATAGCGTTTACAAAATAGGGGATAGTTTTATAGCATTTTTTATTAATATTTTTTTTTTTTTTACTAGTAATGGCGGCGATCAGCGATTTTTTTTTTGTGACTGCGACATTATGGCGGACACATCGGACATTTTTGACACATTTTTGGGACCATTGTCATTTATACAGCAATCAATGCTATTTAAATGCATTAATTCCTGTATAAATGACAGTTGTAGTGAAAGAGTTAACCACTAGGGGGAGGGGAGGGTTTATGGGCTGTGACGTGTGTGTGTTTTTTTACATTAGGGGGCGGGGCTGACGTCTGACGTCATTGATCGGCTTTCCCGATGACTGGGAACAGCCAATCAATGACAGGCAGAGTAGGAAGCGCGGGGAGAGGTTTGTTTACACAGACCTCTCCCCGTTCTTCAGCTCCGTAACCCGATCGCGGAACACCAGCGGCGATCGGGTCCGCTGGTCCCGCGGCCGGGGTCACGGAGCTCCCGACCGGGTCGCGAGCGCGCCGCTGGCGCGCGCAACCCACGGGCAGGCAATTAAAGGGGACGTACAGGTACGTGCTTTTGCCTGCCCGTGCCATTCTGTAGATGTATATCTACATGAGGCGGTCGGGAAGCGGTTAAAGGGGTGTTCCGGGGAAAAAAATTAAAAGCCAGCAGCTACACATACTGCAGCTGCTGGCTTTTAATAAATGGACACTTACCTCTCCTGCAGTCCCTCGATGTCGGCACCGCAGCTGATGTCTCCATCAGCTGTCGGGCTCTGCCGCTGCCATTGTGGGTAAGGTAACCCGGCAGTGTAGCCTTTCGTCCTCACGCCGGGAACCATACTGCGCATGCGCGAGGCCCCGCTCCTCTCTCCTATTAGCCCGGCGGTCGAGGGAGGAGGGAGCCTTGCGGTGACGTCACGGCCGCATACGCGGCGCACTTCCGGAAGTGGGAAAGGATACCTGTCAAAGACAAAGTCAAAGGTTTTTTTATTGTATTGTATGTAGGAATGGAAGTATCTCGCACAGATCATTATCATTTATTTATTTGTCCCTGTACTAACTACACTGGCTGGGAACGGGTTAACATCAGGCGTGATCAAATTGTTAACTGTGTGCCTAGCCAGTGTTTTACTATACTGTGTGAGATGCTTTTACTAGGGGAAAAGATGGAATGTATTCCCTGCTTTGCAGGGACCCAAATTTCATCCCATCCCTCCTGTCAGAACAGCGATCTGCCTTGTTTATGCTGCCTAATGATCGGCAGGTGCCAGAAGACATTGGGTACCCTGCACTCGCCGATCTGCCTCCACTGTGTGTATTCACAGCGGAAGCGAGCCAGCACCCGGATCTTTAAGCCTACGATTCAGAAGTGGCCACGGAAGCCTAACCTGGCTGGTTATCAAGCCCTAAGCTAAAACTAGCAATAGAATCCCAGACCAGAAGGGAAAGGATTAACTAGAGTAACAGGAGCTGCATATAAACCTAATGGCAGTTAACGGGTTCACCTACCAATCAGTGTTAATTTCGCCAACTAAAATGTTCTCGTCATAACTTTCATCAGCTGCATGTTTTCAGTGACGAAAACTAAACAAAAATGTAATTAAATTGAGTCAATTGACGAAAACTATGATGAAAATCAATTCCAATTTTCATTTTGTCTACTAAAATCGAATGGGTTAAGTTAACCACTTGCCGACCAGCTCACGCTGATATACTGTCAGGTCACCTGAGTCCAGGTGACAAATCCACCCCATTGGGGTCTGGAGTGCACCGCAAGGTAGTGGACTCTACGGCTTCGACTGCTTCGGATGGAGCTCTAGGTGATACAGTAGAGCAGGTACTCTGTAGTACCAACACGGATGACACTGGGAGCTAGAGCATGAGATTTCCTAGGAAGCGGAATCTAATGCCCCGTACACACGGTCGGAAATTCCGATTTTGTCCAACACTGGTGTTGCATACATACGGTCGGACAAAGTTGTCGGAAAATCTGATCATTCTGAACGTGATGACGTTCGTTGCATAGTTACATAGTTACATAGTTAGTTAGGTTGAAAAAAGACACAAGTCCATCCAGTTCAACCACAAATAAAAAAAAAACCCCAGCAGAGCATTCTCCAATTTTCTAAAGCAGGGGAAAAAAATTCCTTCCTGATCCCCCGAGAGGCAATCAGATTTTCCCTGGATCAACTTTACCTATAAATGTCAGTACCCAGTTATATTATGTACATTTAGGAAAGTATCCAGGCCTTTCTTAAAGCAATCTACTGAGCTGGCTAGAACCACCTCTGCAGGGAGTCTATTCCACATTTTCACAGCTCTTACTGTGAAGAAACCTTTCCGTATTTGGAGATGAAATCTCTTCTCCTCTAGACGTAAAGAGTGCCCCCTTGTCCTCTTTGTTGACCATAAAGTGAATAACTCAACACCAAGTTCACTATATGGACCCCTTATATATTTATACATGTTGATCATATCCCCCCTTAATCCCCTCTTATCAAGGGTGAATAAATTCAGTTCCTCTAATCTTTCCTCATAGCTGAGCTCCTCCATGCCTCTTATCAGTTTGGTTGCCCTTCTCTGCACTTTCTCCAGTTCCCCAATATCCTTTTTGAGAACTGGTGCCCAAAACTGAACTGCATATTCCAGATGAGGTCTTACTAATGATTTGAACAGGGGCAAAATGATATTTTTCTCTCTGGAGTCCATACCTCTCTTAATACAAGAAAGGACTTTGCTCGCTTTGGAAACCGCAGCTTGGCATTGCATGCTATTATTGAGCTTATGATCTACCAAAACCCCCAGATCCTTCTCCACTATGGATCCCCCCAGTTGTACTCCCCCTAGCATGTATGATGCATGCATATTCTTAGCCCCCAAGTGCATAACTTTACATTTATCAACATTAAACCTCATCTGCCACATAGTCGCCCAATTTGACAGAGCATTGAGGTCGGCTTGTAAATTGGAGACCTCCTGTAAGGACGTTATTCCACTGCATAGCTTGGTGTCATCTGCAAAGACAGAAATGTTACTTTTGATCCCAGACCCAATATCATTTATAAAGATATTAAAAAGTAAGGGTCCCAGCACTGAACCTTGGGGTACACCACTGATAACCTTAGCCCATTCAGAGTAAGAATCATTAACCACGGCTCTCTGAATTCTGTCTTTTAGCCAGTTTTCTATCCATTTACAAACCGATATTTCCAAATCTGTAGACCTTACCTTACACATGAGCCGTGTGTGGGGAACTGTATCGAACGCTTTTGCAAAATCCAAGTATACCACGTCCACAGCCACGCCTCTGTCCAAGGTTTTACTTACCACCTCATAAAAAGAAATGAGGTTTGTCTGACAACTTCTGTCTTTCATGAATCCATGCTGTCTGTTGCTTAAAATATTTTTTTCCTGCAAGAACTCGTCTATGTGGTCTTTTAATAGTTGCGTACGACTGGACTACGTAGAGGCTAGTAGCCAATAGCTTTGGTCTTGTAATGTGATCTGAACATGCGTGGCACTTTGTCCGTTGGAATTCGCTACACACGATCAGAAAAAGTCCAATAGGACTTTGTTGTCGGAAAATTTGAGAGCAAGATCTCAAACTTTTTCCGTCGGAAGTTCAGACGGAAAAAGTCAGATGGAGCCCACACACGGTGGGAATTTCCGACAACATGGTCCGATAGGACATTTTCCGTCGGAAAATCTGACCGTGTGTATGGGGCATAAGAGCCAGCGGGTGTTCACCAGAGGCCCCTAGTGATGGGAATAAATTTAGCTGCATTACGGCTCCAGGTTGCGACCCCTAGGGCCTCCCAGCTCACGCTTACGGTAGACTACAGGGAGGTAGAGAGGAATCAGCAGACTGGGACAACAAAGGATAGTCAGGAGATAGCCAAAGGTCGGGGCAATAAGCAGGTAAGGATAGTCAGGAGATAGCCAAAGGTCGGGGTAACAAGCAGGTAAGGATAATCAGGAGATAGCCAAAGGTCAGGGTAACAAGCAGGTAAGGATAGTCAGGAGATAGCCAAAGGTCAGGGTAACAAGCAGATAAGGATAGTCAAGAACAAGCCAAGATCAGTAACTGGAATCAGACGTAGAACACACAGAGATTACCTAAGCAGTCAGGTGAGAGTGGCTGGCCTCTTAAGCTGAACACATGGAAAGGTAAGCTGACAATCAATAATTACTGCATATCCATGACATATACGTTGGCAAAGTAACACGTTCCCGCAAAACAACGTATGGGTACATTGTTCCTTTTAAGAGCTGCCGGAGGGGGACCTGATGCGTGTGGCCGGCGGGCTCGATCGCCGTTGGGCACCCGCGATTGCGGGCATGAGAGCCAGAATGGGGATTTTTGAGTATAAACACACAAATCCCTGTTCTGACAGGGGAAAGTCGACAGTTTGTTTGTTCCTAGTAAGTAGGAACAGCGATATGTCTCCTACCCCAGTCAGTCCCCTCCCCCCACAGTTAGAAACACTCACAAGGGAACACATTTAACCCCTTGATCGCCCCCTAGTGTTAACCCCTTCCCTACCAGTGACTTTTATACAGTAATCAGTGCATTTTTTAGCACTGATCGCTGTTTAAATGTCAGTGGTCCCAAAGATGTGCCAAAAGTGTCCGATCTGTCCGCTGCAATGTCGCAGTACTGCTAAAAATCGCAGATCACCACCATTACTAGTAAAAAAAAAAATATGCCATAAATCTTTCCCATAGTTTGTAGACGCTATAACTTTTGCGCAAACCAATCAATATACGCTTATTGCAATTTTTTTTTTTTTTTTACCAAAAATATGTATAAATAATATATATTTGCCTAAACTGATGAAGAAATTCGTTTTTTAAAAACATTTTTGGGGATATTTATTAAAGCAAAAAGTAAAAAATATATATATTTTTTCAAAATTGTGGCTCTTTTTTTGTTTATAGCGTAAAAAATAAAAACTGTAGAGGTGATCAAATACCACCAAAAGAAAAATCTTTTTGTAGGAAAAAAAGGACGTCAATTTTGTTTGGGTACAGCATTGCACGACCGTGCAATTGTCAGTTAAAACGACACAGTGCCGTATCGCAAAAAATGCTCTGGTCATTAACCACCTCACTACAGTGCATTTTCACCCCCTTCCTGACCAAGCCATTTTTCAGCTTTCAGCGCTGACGCACTTTGAATGACAATTGCGCGGTCATACGACACTGTACCCAAATGAAATTGTTATCATTTTTTCCCCACAAATAGAGCTTTCTTTTGGTGGTATTTGATCACCTCTGCGTTTTTTATTTTTTGCGCAATAAACAAAAGAAGAGCGACAAATTTAAAAAAAAACAATATTTTTTACTTTTTGCTGTACTAAATATCCCCAAAAAATATATAAAAAAACATTTTTTTTCCTCAGTTTAGGCCGATACGTATTCTTCTACATATTTTTGGTAAAAAAAAATCGCAATTAGCGATTATTGATTAGTTTGCGCAAAAGTTATAGCGTTTACAAAATAGGGGATAGTTTTATAGCATTTTTATTAATATTTTTTTCTTTACTAGTAATGGCGGCGATCAGCGATTTTTATTGTGACTGCGACATTATGGCGGACACATCGGACATTTTTGACACATTTTTGGCACCATTGTCATTTATACAGCAATCAATGCTATTTAAATGCATTGATTCCTGTATAAATGACACTGGCAGTGAAGGGGTTAACCACTAGGGGGCAGGGAGGGGATAATTATGTTCCCTGGGAGTGATTCTTACTATGGGGGGAGGGGACTCACAAGGGGAGGAGACCGATCAGTGTTTCTCTGTACAGAGAACACACCATCGGCTCCTCTCCTCTGACAGGACCGTTGATCTGTGTGTTTACACACACAGATCCACGGTCCCGCTGTGTTACCGGGCAATCGCGGGTGCCCAGCGGACATCGCGGCCGCTGGGCACGCGCATCGGGTGCCCAGTGACACGGCGAGAGCGCGCGCGCGCTCCCGGCGGCGTGCGCGCGCTCCCTGGAGTGCACAGAAGGGGAGGACGTCATATGACGCCCTCCCACAACGAGAGCTGCGCTGCCTGGCCGTCATTTGACAGCCGGCAGTCGCAAGAAGGTTAAGCAGGAAAATCTTACAGTCTGTAAGTGGTTAAATTGTAATGCATTATTTAAGCATTTCTCTGGAGTTGCCAAACTCATTACAGTATATACTCCTGGAGTAAAAACTCTAATGATATGTTATTATTTATGGTATTACGGTTTGAACATGCACTACAGACACAGATTTAGCCATTGATATATAAAACGTCTTTATAAATAGAACAAAAATATTGCTTTGTGCTTTTTTTCCATCAATAGATTTTTATTGTTTTTTTTAAATAAAATAAAAAGTCCAAGTGTAAAATATAAAAAAAAACTGTAAACACTATTGGCTGCAATGCCAGACTGAAAGTGGGGATGGGGCAGTGTTGCCAACCCCCCTGAAGTGAAGTTTACTGGCAGGACACCAAAATTTACAAACGGCACCAATTTTTTTAATGGCAGAAATCATTAAATTTACTGACAACCTCATTTTTTTTACTGACACTGCAAAAAAAGTACCCAAAATTAGTTTTCAGTGCAAATATCAATATTTAAAACTATAAACACATAGCTAGTGCTATTAGCAATGTGTTTACGTTAAACAAAAGTCAAAAAACATATTTCTCAATTTACATATAGGTCAGGTTACTATAACCCAGCCAGCACAGAGTTCCCCCTTACATCGGAGTCTTCAGTATTCCCCCTTACAGTGAAAGTGAACTCTTATGTAAAGGGGAATGCTGCAGATCATAGTCCAAGGGGGAACTCTGATGTAAGGGGGGGCTCTGGGGACTAGAGACCACCTTCCGCAGAGTGAATACATAGGGGGGGGGGGGACTTTATATCAGTGCCCCCTTACATTATTGTATGGCCCCCATCCCGGCGACGCTCTCACTCTTGACTCCTCTCCAGACTCCCCCTCAGAGACTCCAGACATGTTAAAAGACAAGAGATGGTCAGAGACTGCAGACATGATACAGGAGATGGTCAGAGGCTGCGGACATAATACAGGAGATGGACAGGGGCTGCGAATATAATACAGGAGATGGTCAGAGGCTGCGGACATAATACAGGAGGTGGACAGAGGCTGCGGCCATGATAAAGGAGATGGACAGAGGATGCGGACATAATACAGGAGGTGAACAGAGGCTGCGGACATGATACAGGAGATAGACAGAGGCTGCGGACATAATACAGAAGGTGGACAGAGGCTGCAGACATGGTAATGCCCCCCTCACAGTAGTTTCATCCTCTGTCCACATTCATATTACCTCTCCACATCAGTCTGTCCTCCTCCTGTGCCCCTTTCATCTCTCCACAGGGCAGCACATTAGTGTCCACCTCTGTCCCCTGCACGGCTTCAGCCCCCCAGTAATCTCCTCCTCTGCCCCCTTTTTGCTATCCCCCCAGTGTCACTCTCCTCACACCTCCTCAACTCCTCCTCTGCTGTAGCTATTGCACGAGGCGCCGCTGCAGCACCGCCAAGTCAGAACGATTGGACTGGCTTCTATCTAAAAATGGCACCAGGCGGCGCAATTACGTAACTGCACATGCGCCGCCTGGCCGAGCATGTACGGGCTTTCCCGAGCCCAGCCAGCTTCAGAACGGCGCATGCACAGTTGCATGGTCAGCTCGCAGGCCATCTTTTTTACGGGCATCGCTGCCCGTAACGGACATTTATGGGCAGCCCCGAAAATAGGCTTAAATTTATGGGCTGCCCGTAAATTAACGGGCGGTTGGGAACACTGGGACGGGGAAGTAAATGGGAGTGAGGGAGTGCACAGGGCAAGGTGCATTGTACTTTGGGGATGGGGAAGTAACCTGCAAGTGGGAAATGGGGAAATAAATGGGAGTGAGGGAGACATAAATTCGAAGCAGGAGTTCCTCTTCTGTGGTTTGCAGGGAATCATATGCAGCCTCTGTGCCCATCATATGCAGCCGGTGCCCATCATATGCAGCCTCTGTGCCCATCATATGTAGTCTGTGCCCATCATATGCAGCCTCTGTGCCCATCATATGCAGCCTCTGCCCATCATACAAACATCGTGCTCATCATATGCAGCCTCTGTGCCCATCATATGCAGCCTGTGCCCATCATATGCAGCCTGTGCCCATCATATGCAGCCTCTTTGCCATCATATGCAGCCTCTGTGCTCATCATATGCAGCATCTGTTCCCATCATATGCAGCTCGCCATCTGACCGGCACACACTTACCACATCCTGGTGGTTGGTGACAACGGCGAGCTGTGGGACATGCAGCGGGTCAGGCGATGGCTCCTGTGTCCTCCATGGTTCTTTGCCCTCCTGTGCATCTCTTCTTCTGTTCCATTAGGGGTCCAATCGGAGCGCCTGTGTCTTCAGCCAATCAGGTGACGGGTCTTAGAGCTGCGCCTCCTGAAATATTAATTTGCTTTGCTAACACACCTGGGTGGACTGCGAGCGCAATGCTTTGCGCTCCAAGTCCACCTTTTTTGAAGCCTATTAGAGCCTATGGCTCTAATCAGGTGCTTTAAAAAACACCCCTGCTGCTGAAATTTAGGCACCTGGCGTCTGAAAAGGGGCCGGACGCCTGACTAGGGGGTGGCTACAGCGCCCATGAATAGATTCATGATCTATCCATTCTACACAGAGGGGGGTGGCATGACAGAGGGGGCGGCGCCCGTGCGCCCTTAATGGACACACCGCCACTGCTGGTAAATTATATCGGACTGTGTTTCCCTCACAATATGTGTCTTACAAATGTGTGCTTTGTGAAGTTAGGATGCTATGCTGAGAAGCCACTCCACCTTTTGTACAAGAATTGTTACTAGTGGGGAACACTCCTGTTGGCTGTATTGCTGGGACTGTGCTAAACTGAATGCTGCCGGCAGATACAGGGAGTGCCCACTTGAGTTACGCTGGCTAGTGTTGTGAAGTCGCCAGTGTGCCTCTCTCTGGAAAGTAACCTGTTGATGTGACTTTCAACATGTTGTTCTTCAACCAATGAGGAAATCTTTTCTCAGTTCCCGGCTGTTATGCAGACAGACTGAGATTATCATTGCAAGGGGACCTGTCCCCTTGCACCACGGCCTGGCTGCCTGTTGCCTGATTGCAGCCGTGCCCCCTGTCCCCGGAATTATCCTGAGAAGAAGGAAAAATTGCTGGGAAATATTGTTCTACCCCAAGTAAAAAAAAAAATTGAAGGACTGTGAAGCTTCAAGGACACTGGGGTGTATAGCTAGTTAGGTAGAATAAGCTGTGACAAAAAGGGGAAAATTCTCACCTTACATTTTAATGATGGACTGTTCAAGGTACCAGGATTGTTTCCTATATTGGTCACCAGGTGGTGTGAGTAGTGCCAACCTGAGTGAGCCCCTTTTCAGATTATGTGTTTATCTGATAGGACATGCTAAGAAGGTTTCTGTAAGATAGTTTTGGAAGGGGGTGGCATCTTCGGATGAAGATGGGACCCACTCTAATGTATATGTGTGTAGTTTAGACATGTTATAGGGCAGGGGTGGCCGATGTGGCCCGCCACGTCTTGCTCTGAGATGGCGGGCCCAGATCGCGCGTTCCCGACCCGCCATCTCCGAGCATCAGCACAACAACGAAACCGCCGCTTAAGGAAGCAGAGCCGATGCTTCCTGTAGAGTTCCGGCTCCTTCACAGGTGGAGTGATACCAAATGTACTCCGCCTGTGACAGGAAGCATTGGCTCTGCTCTCTACTGCAGCCGCATGTTTCCTTTGATCTTAGACATCAGCCAGCAGTGCCAGTACCAGTCACCAGCACCAGCCAGCAGTACCAGTCACCAGTACCAGCCACCAGTACCAGTACCCACCAGCAGTACCAGCCAGCAGTACCAGTACCCACCAGCAGTACCAGTACCCGCCAGCAGTACCAGTACCAGCCAGCAGTACCAATACCCACCAGCAGTACTAGCCAGCAGTACCAGTACCAGCCAGCAGTACCAATACCCACCAGCAGTACCAGTACCCGCCAGCAGTACCAATACCAGCCAGCAGTACCAATACCCACCAGCAGTACTAGCCAGCAGTACCAGTACCAGCCAGCAGTACCAATACCCACCAGCAGTACTAGCCAGCAGTACCAGTACCCATCAACAGTACCAGTACCCACCAGCAGTACCAGTACCCACAAGCAGTACCAGCCAGCAGTACCAGTCACCAGTACCAGCCAGCCGTACCAGTCGGCAGTACCAGTCACCAGTACCAGCCACCAGTATCCGCCAGCAGTACCAGCCAGCAGTTCCAGTACCTGCCAGCAGTACCAGTACCAGCCAGCAGTACCAGTACCCACCAGCAGTACCCACCAGCAGTACCAGTATCCACCAGCAGTACCAGTACCAGCTAGCAGTACCTGCCAGCAGTACCAATACCCACCAGCAGTATCAGTATCCACCAGCAGTACCAGCCAGCAGTACCAGTACCCGTACCCGCCAGCAGTACCAGCCAGCAGCACCAGTACCTGCCAGCAGTACCAGCCAGCAGTACTAGTACCAGCAAGCAGTACCAGTACCCGCCAGCAGGACCAGTACCCGTACCCGCCAGCAGTACCAGTAACAGCCAGCAGCACCAGTAACAGCCAGCAGCACCAGTACCCAATAGGGTGTACCAGTGCCCGCCAGCAGTACCAGTACCCGTACCCACCAGCAGCACCAGTACCCACCAGCACCCGCCAGCAGTATCAGCCAGCAGTACCAGTACCAGCAAGCAGTACCAGTACCCGCCAGCAGTACCAGTACCCGCCAGCAGTACCCGCCAGCAGTACCAGCCAGCGGTATCTGCCAGCAGTACCAGCAGGCAGCGCCCAACAGCAGTACCAGCCCTGGGGGACAGCCACCAGTTATAGCCACCGGGGGGACAGCAGCAACCAGCTGCAGGAATCCTGAGGAAGAAGTGAAGATCAAGGTCAGTTGAGATGCAGGTAAACTGCTGTGCATCAGTGTGAATGCAGCCTTATGCCCCTTTCACGCGATCGGTCCAATCGGTTCTGCCTGTCTGTTTTTCAGGCGGACCCTCCATTCACCTCTATAGAGCATCAGATGTAAACAGACTTGTGTCTGCTTACACCCACCTATCTGCAATCTGATCTGCTTAAAAAACAGAAGGGGATCTGTCCCCTTCTGTCTGGGCAGATCGGAGGGCCCTCCTTAGGGTAGAGCGGGTTGCATCCGTGTCTGCTCTACATATGTAGAGTGGACACAGACCTGCCATCCGCCCGCTACGCTAATTGTGGCCCATGACCGGTTACCAAGACGCTAAAGTGGCCCTCGCTCCTCAAAAGGTTGGGCACCCCTGTTATAGGGGGTATTTACACTGCTATGCTGTTCTCGGTTGAGTGCAATTAACAATTTCTTATGATTCACTTATGTATATATTATATTGTGTTATCGTAGGGATAGGATGCATTTTTCTGCTGTCTGTGCTTCTCTCTTTCAGGTGTTCCTGCACCCATTGCGTCTTCCTTGGACAAGGAGAGACAGTGATTTCGACTTGGATAGCACTACTAACCTTTTGTGTATATATTTTTCTTTGTGTATAGTAGATAGATAGTTAGGATATAGGCTACTGTTTGCATATTTTTCCCTTAACTGTTTGTATGTATAAATTGTATATAATGTCTGTTATTTATTTGCCCTTGTGTGAACTTGCTCATGTATATGTTATGCATGTTTACTTCATGTGGTACGCCACGCGTATTGTCTGTTATTATTCCTTTCCTGTTTCCCCACCCATCCCAGTTTTTGCCAGGACATTCACTCTCAGGCTTGAGAGCTAAAATTTTTTTTTTGCAAACTCTGAGACGTAGTTTTCCTAGGCAGGGGGAGGTTGTAGCACCCTGATGTTTAGGCAGGTTTGCTATTAAATTTATTTGCCAAGTGATAGTTGCCTTGGCCAATTGTTAGGAGATCAATTAATTTTGCCCGTAATTCTGGAATTGCTGCACTTCTCTTGTCTGTCGCTCGGCCGAGCCTCTGGTGACATTAGATAAGACAAGGGCATTGCAAGGACAAATTAGGAATGACTAGGGGGTCTCAGCCAATGGGCAGGGATTTTCTTGGGTCCCTTGGCCTGCTGGGAAAACCTATTTATTTGGGAGGAGTCAGGTGATCGGGGTTCTGTGCCACCTGGACGGCGTTCTGGATGGACGTGTGTTGTATTGCCCCGGGCTGCTAGGCCAGAAACCTAAGGCCTATTCTAGGGACCTCTGGCTGCTAGGCTGTCTGAGGGCCTATCCAGAAGCAGGAGAAGCAGCATAGGTTTGGGATTGCGGGCTTGTAGTCCAACCAGAAGTAACTGTTCCGCCGGCCAGGGAACCAGTTTTGGTCGGAGGTGGAGTGGAAGCTGTCACCACTAAGGGACCATCCACCTTGCTACCGGAGATCATAGTGAGTGAGCTGAGGCTAGTGCCAGAGCAGACTTCTCGAC
The DNA here is from genome assembly GCA_028564925.1 of Lithobates sylvaticus. NCBI lineage: Eukaryota > Metazoa > Chordata > Amphibia > Anura > Ranidae > Lithobates > Lithobates sylvaticus. The sequence goes on along the minus strand of CM053037.1, from coordinate 59,228,025 downwards.
AGCCGGGGATGGTGAAGAAATGGGAAAACGTCAGCAAGTGCCAAGTCAGGGACCCAGCGGGACAGCAGAGGTGATGCTTGTGGAGTGCCAAGCCAGGGACCTAATGTGTTAGCAGGGGTGAAGCTTGAAGAGTATCTGTGAGTGCCAAGCCCAAGACCCAGCAGGGAAGCGGGGGTGATGCTTGAGGAAGATACTGAGTGCTACAGTGAAAGAGCTCAGGGGATCCAGTGGCTAGTGGATCTGAAGTCTAGTGAGAGAGACTGGGAGCTCGTTGAGTGAAGACCCACAGTGAGTGAGTGTGGGGTTAAGAGAACTGTTCATGTTGCAGTTGAATACCATTACCGTTAGTAACAGCTACAAGATTGTTGCCATAGGAGTCAGCGGTCCTACCTATACAGAAGTGGTGTCCGGCTGGAGGCCTTCACCTGTATAGCTGTCTACCTATAGAAGTCTTGGAGTATGCTAATTATCTTTGTATCTCCATAAGGGCTCTCCATAATAACAGTTCTGTTTTAGAGACAATAAATCTCTTTGCATTAACAAAGTTTCTGACGCCCACCTGTTCATCGTGCATTAAACCCACCATGCCTTGTAACCCACTCTACATTGAAGGATGTCAGCTCTCCCTAACTCTGTCGGTAACTATTAGGCATAAAGGGGCCCGAGACATTGCTACATGCAGTTAAAGCGGTAGTAAAAATCATCTTCTAAATTAGAAAATCCAGTTCCTCTGTAGGTTTAAGTCATAATGTACTAGTATGCAGTGCATACTAGCACATTATAACAGACGTACCTGCAAATGAAGCCCTCCAGCACAACACGGCTCCCTCAATGGTTCCATCTTACCCCAGTGTTCTTTCTGGGTTTCGCATCTTCGGCCACTTGAATGGCTGGGCTGCAGTGACATCACTCCCAAACAAGCGCACAGGAGTCACATCGCCACGGCACATAAATGTGATCTGAACTACGCATGTGAAGCACAGATAACTCTACCCGCTGACAGGCAGAGGGGACATTTATGACAGAAGAGACCACTAGGGTATCTTCTGTTATAAAAACCCTGCCTGTCAGTGGATTTTAAGAACAGAGACTTAACTACCACTTTAGGCTATTAGATCATAGGAATACTTACATGCTAGCCTCTTCTGGTTCAGGATTTAGCCAAATGAACAGGACATGTGGCTGATACTTTCTCTCTCTTTCTACTTCCTCCTTCTGGGGTTTCAAAGCCAACAAACCAAGGACAGGAAATGCATACATAATATATTTAAATGCGTTTACAAATTTAACTCCGATCTTTAATTCTTTCCATAGATTTTCTTTTGGATTCAAGTCAGGTGATTGGCTGGGCCATTCTAGCAGCTTTATTTTCTTTCTTTGAAACCAGTTGAGAGTTTCCTTGTGTGTTTGGGATCATTTTATTGTTGAAATGTCCACCCTCGTTTAATCATCATCATCCTGGTAGATGGCAGCAGATTTCTATCATGAATGTCTTTGTACATTTTTCCATTCATCTTTCCTTCAATGATAGGAACTTTGCCAGTACTGTATGCTGAAAAACAGCCCCACACCATGATGTTCCCACCTCCAAACTTCACTGTTGTTATGGGGGTGTTTTTGGGGTGATGTGCTGTACCAATTGACCTTCAAACATGGTGTGTATTATGGCATCCAAAGAGTTACATTTTGGTCTCATCTGACCAGACTACATTTTCCCAGTATTTTGCAGGCTTGGCTAAGGCTGGGTTCAAAGTATTGCAAATTGGATTGGATGCGGGTTTCCCCGCATCCAATTCACATGGCAGGAGAGTGGGACCGGCTCTTAATGGAGCCGGTTCCCACATCTCCGGGGGGGGGGGGGGGGCAACGGAGCGCACAGCAGAAGGGTCCTGTGCGTCTTTGGCTCTGTTTCAGGTCTGAATTCAGGCAAAATTTCAGACTTGATTCGCCCCAACAGTGTGAACCCAGCCTAAATGTTGTGCAGCAAACTTTAAATGAGCTTCAACATGCTTTTTCTTCAGCAATGGAGTCTTGTGTGTTGAGTGTGCATACAGGCCATGACGGTTGAGTGCAATACTTATTGTTTTCTTTGAAACAATTGTACCTGCTAATTTCAGGTCTTTCTGAAGTGCTCCACAAGTGGTCCTTGGCACTTGAACAACTCTTCTAGTAATTCTTTTCACTCCTCTGTCAGAAATCTTGCGAGGGGCACTTGGTCGGGGCCGGTTTATGATGAAATTATGTTCTTTCTACTTCCAGATTATGGACCCAACAGTGCTCACTGGAACACTCAGAAGTTTAGAAATCCTTCTGTAACAAATGCTATCAGTATGTTTTACAACAATAAGGTTGCAAAGGTCTTGAGAGAGCTCTTTGCTTTTACCCATCATGAGCTGTTTCTTATGTCACACCTTTTTATAGGCCATCAGCTTAGATTGAACCAGCTGATATTAATTTGCACTGACAAGGGTCAGGATTGCTTTCTAATTACCAATAGATTTCAGCTGGTGTCTTGGCTTTCCATGCCTTTTTGCACCTCCCTTTCTTCATGTGTTCAATACTTTTTGCCTGTGTCATTCCATTTTATTACACATAACTTCATTTCTGAACTTATTTGTTTTGGTTTCTTTGTATGTATGGATTGCATAGGTTGTTACTGACATGTGGTGACAATTTTATGTCAATAGCACCTTTAAAAACATATTTATCTAAAACAAATGGTGATATGTTCAATACTTATTTTACCCACTGTATATATTTTTTGTACCATCTCTTTGTTTTATAAAAGACATTGTCACCTCCTCCCATGTCCACCTACAGAACTTCCTCAGAGTCACTCCTATCCTCTGGAACTCCCCAATTTCTCTGGCTATTTCCTACTCTGTCCACCTATAGGAAGAGTATATTGTGGATGGAGGCAGAGTGTTTAAAACAATCTTAACCTATTGGAGGTATCATGCCTTATATAGTATATGCAAAGGTTACAGAGAAAATGTGTATACCTCCGTAGGTGTAATGCAAACAGACAATATAATCATGTATAAAATCTCGTTAAAAGTCGTTAAAATCATGTACACCAAGGTTATTGTTCATATGGCCTTGAGATCCGTCTAACAGGTCGGCGCATTTCACGAAATACCCTGCTTCATCAGTACTTCGGATCTTAATACACCGGTACTGTAACAATATACATGTCTTTTTTTCATCCAGTCAGTGGGCTGAAACTGATTCCTCCATCCACACAATCGAAGTGTATAGAGAAATCTGCCTCACTGACACATTGTATTCTTGCAGCAGGGACGCTCCACTGTAAAGCCCCATACACACGGTCGGACAATCCGCGGACCAGGTCGGTCGGATCCTGTCCGTCATACTTTGTCTGATGTTGGTTTTGCGTACACACGGTCGGACAAAGTTGTCGGAAAATCCGATCATTCTGAACGTGGTGACGTTTGTTGCCTACGACGGGACTACGTAGAGGCTAGTAGCCAATAGCTTTGGTCTTGTAATGTGATCTGAGCATGCGTAGCACTTTGTCCGGTCGGACAACCGTACACACGATCGGATTTGGTGTGATCGGACCGTGTTGTCGGCAAATCTTTCCAGCAGGAGATAAGACTTTGTCCGTCGGACAATCCGACGTACACTGTCCGATGGTGCCTACACACGGTCTGATTTTTCAACAACATTGTCCGATCGGACAGAATCCATGAAAAAGTCCGACCGTGTGTATGGGGCTTTACAGTACACTGATCAGCAGCTGCAGTCCATTGTTTGCAGCCACTGATTGGGTAAGAATTTCCAATAAGCCCATTTGACAGAAGTCAGTCGTTAGAGCGACTTCTGTCGAATGGGAGAATCAACACATGGATCAAAATTTGTCCGCTTCCCGCTGAACTTGCTAAATTTCAATCTATTTATGCCCACTTAAAGTGTTACTAAACCCAGGACCCTGCATTCACTATATCTGGTCTTCCACAGTAAACAGAACATGGAAATGCAATTATTTTAGTAAATATAAACAGCTAAATACCTTTTCTCATCAACAATATATAGCAGTCTTGTGATTTCTATCAGTTCCCGGTGAAGCTTGTAGGAGGAGTTTTCATACTGCACTGAGCTGTCCTATGAGGTTGCAGGGCTCCTGACCCTCTGTCTGGACATTTCTGGACAGCGCTGATTGGCCCTGTGCTGATCACATGCACTCTCCAAAGAAAAGAAAAAAAACTCTCTAGTAATACACACCAAACTGAGCATGTGCAGCTTGAATCCCAAGGCTCTGTCTTATCCAGACTTGTCCAGGGGGACAGTGCAGATAGGGGAGGGTCTGTGCATACAAGATCAAGCAGCCTTTTTTACACAATGCAGAGGATTAACCCCTTAGATTCCACAGTGAGTATAGCATGCATGCTTTACTGCATATAAAGACCAATTTTACTGTTGTGGGTTTAGTAACACTTTAAGTTTATGGGCCCGTAGTAGTCCAAAGTCAGTATATGAGGCATTGATATATATTGGGTACTATAAGCTACTAGAGTGGAAATAAACTTTAAAGGAGCCATTGTTGTTAAACAGGCTTGACTTGAAACATGTCTTCTTTTGTTAATTTCCAATACATCGCAATTACATAGAGGGTGGGGGATTAGTCGTTTAGCCTAGGTTCACATTGGTCCGATTTGGCATGCAATTTGACATGTCAAATCGCATGCCAAATTAGCTGCTATTGCTGAATCAGTGCGATGTTGACTTTGCGGCGCCACACCGATTCCCAAAAGTAGTTCCTGCACTACTTTTGGCGACTTTGGGTGCGATTTCAAAAGACCTGTACAGAAACCCGCACAGACGTCTGTCAAATCGCCCCCAAAGTCGGACTGCATTGGCGGGTTGAAATTGTGCGAGTTCAGTTGAACTTGCACGATTTCTAACCCGCAGCAATGTGAAACTGGGCTTACACAAGAAAGATACGATTGTTTCTGCTTCCAGTTAATTTCTGGGAACATCAGTAGATATTTTCCAAACTCTCTAAAATGTGTTTAGTCTTAAAAAGGAAAACGATTGCAGTAACCCCATCTAAGGAGTGGTACATGACAATGGGGCCTCTTTTTTCTTTCCCTGCAAATAATAAAATAAAATATATTAAGAATTTTTGAAAGTTTATTGAGTTGATGTAAAATACATTTATTTCCTATCCCCAGTGTGTTCACAACATGAACACCTTGCTATGCCACACTTACATACACCATTAACCTGCAATCAAGTGGGTTTATGTAAATTTGACTTTGAAATAACCTAGGTAATAACAGCCTAGTTAAATAGCAGACTTTGCAGAGACAGGCTTAATTTCATCTTGTACAATTTTTAGCATAGCAAAGATAATTTGATAAAACAGGCAGACATTTTCTAAATGTTTCCTCTTGCTTAAAGGAGAAGTACAGCCAAAGCTTGTTTGGCTGTACTTCTCCTGTGGATCACAGAAGTGCAGTTCGTTCTGTACTCATGTGACTCATCGGACCGATGCTACATCCACCTAGGTAAGTATGATTCAAGATATCATTCTTTGCCACCAGCGATTCCCTGCACCATAAAAACAATCCGGGGCTTCTACCGGCTTGATCGTTGCGGAAGTTCACCATAGAGAATATCACGGACCAGATGGTCCCCGGCAGTTTCTATGACCTTCGGAGGCCGGGTGCTATGTTATGACGTCACGTCTGGCCCCCGGCAGTTATGAAGGAAAAAAGGAAATGGCGGCACTAACCAGCATAGAAATAGTAGTTTTATTTTAAATCCATTAAAAACGAGGACACAGCCTGCACACACATCTCCTGTGGCTTCAACGTACGCGTTTCACACACCTGTGCTTAGTCATTGCTGTGGCAGTTGTAAACATTGCCGTGTATTCAGCTGGACAGCTGAGATTGTTTTTTTATTTTTTTGATCTGTCTTTCCAGGCTAGAGGAGAGATGTGGGGTCTCATAGACCCCATATCTCTCTGTAAAGAGGACCTGTCATGCCCTTTTCCTATTACAAGGGATATTTACATCCCTTGTAATAGAAATAAAAGTGATCCAAAAAAAAATTATAAATTGAAAGGGAAAGTGGAAAAAAAAAAAATAAAATAAAAATAAAATAAACCATAAAAAAAAGGACCCCCTGTCCCCACACGCAGAAGTGAACGCATACATACGTTGCGCCCACATATGTAAACCACACATGCGAGGTATCACCGTGAACGTTAGAGCAAGAGCAACCATTCCAGCCCAAGACCTCCTCTGTAACTCTAAACAGGTAACCTGTAAAAAATGTTAAAGTGTTGAATATGGAGATTTAAAGTACCGAAGTTTAGCGCCATTTCACTAGTGTGCGGAATTTTAAAGTGTGACATGTTAGGTATCTATTTTCTCAGCGTAACATCTTTCACGTTATACAAAAAAATTGGGCTAAGTTTAGTGTTTCGTTTTCTTTTTAAATTTATGAAACTGTTTTGTTTTATAAAAACGCATTTGAAAATTGCTGCGCAAAGACTGTGTGACATAAAAAGTTGCAACGAGTGCCATTTAATTCCCTAGGGTCTCTGCTAAAAAAAACATCTATAATGTGTATAAAGGGGTTCTGTGTAATTTTCTAGCAAAAAAAATTATGATTTTTACATAAGATAGGAGTGCCACAATTTTTGTAGCTGCTGACTTTGATTTTTAAATGTTTTAAACAGAGGAGACTGGAACTCTGCTTTAATGCTCCTGATTACTGCACAAAGAGCACAAAGATGTTCAGGAAATTTCAGTATAGTCCTAATGGCAATTTTTTTGTATGATTATACAATGATGATTATGATTATATGATTGGCCAAAAGCTAAATGTAAACACAAGTGCCGGGGATACAGGTGATGTCATTACCCAAATATGGCAATACCCATATTTGGGAAATTACTTTTCACTGGGCGGGCAGAGCATGATGGGGAACTGAGAGACTAGCTCCCCATCCAGTCCACTTTACTTTTGTTTGAGAGCCAGTTTACACCAAATGCAGTCCAGTGCAGTATTTTCTAAATAATTTTCTAAATTTCTTAAATTCAGCACAGACGCATCGCTATCAGGGTGCACCATCAGTGTAGTGTGACTTCGGGCTCTTTTCCCTGCTCAGTCCAGCAGAGAACTCGGAGTTGCTGTGAAAGGAGAAAGGCGAGTTGCGGGGCTATCAGAGGTTTCCCCCGCTCGCCCCCGCTCTCATCTGGTTCCCTGCCCAGCTTCCTGCCCACTCCGTTCCTTCCCTATTGGCCATAACTGAGGGCCAATCAAAGGAGACTAGGAGAGGAGAGCATCATGGGACATGTAGTCCCAAAGACTGGCGGCCCCATTTTCCACAGGGAGGAGGCTGCAGCTCGATCAAGAGAGAGATTGAGAGACTGCAGCCTGGAAAAAAGCTGAGGGAGAGAGTGCTAAAGGATAAAAAATGAGTGTGCTGAGCTGAAGCCAGGGAGAGAGCCACGCAGTCCAGCGCCACCAGAGAGAGTGCCACGCTGCCCATCGCTACCAGAGAGAGCCACGCTGCCCAGCACCACCAGAGAGAGCCACGCTGCCCAGCACCACCATTGAGAGAAAGACTGAGCAAATACCAGGGTACAGACATGCTACACTACTGACCAGAGTCGCCCCCGGGGAACCCAGAGTAAGCAATCCTCCAGCTGGAGGGATCACTGCTGTAGTTTCACTGGGTCTGGTAAGAGGGCCTGTTCCGTTGTCCATTACTTACTCAAGGGACTGTACTACGTCTGCAGTCTCTGACCATGATAACGTGATAATGACATTGTCGAAAAGGGGCAGTGCATGGGTGACCCTAAAATGATGCCCCCCCCCCTGAAAAAAGTTCTGCGGACGCCCATGCATCTAAAGAAAACAGTGGGGTGATGTCTGAATTGGTATTACGACTATGCAGGTACCATCAGGTGGCAGGTCATGCCACCAAAGCTGTGGATCAAGCCTACAAGTCCATGGATCCATCAGGGCAGAAGATTGTGGGTCAATCATCAAGTACATGCGTTGTCAAGTAGGAGGAAAGGAATTTCTCCTCCACACCTGGAAGTTCAGGGTATTTTACCTTTCTCCCAGCAGCTGAATGGAGCAATGGCAGAATGACGGTAGTATGTTCGGTTTTCGAGGGGGCTTAAGTAAACTTGTTGTTTTGCCCTTTAGGATATGCTGTTCCATTACAGATATGCCTAGTAATCAACAAAATCCTTGTAAGCCATATCCCTTATATGCACTTGATATGTACTTTTCAATTTTGACTGAAGTGTATCTTTAATTTGCCCCCCCCCCCCCCCCCCCCCCCCCCCCCCCCCCCCCCAGCCAAGTTTATGCACATTGAGCTACTGTGTTGCATGCTGTTTTGTTGCTCATCAGGAGAGTGGCAGTAATGGTGCCTGCAAGCGAGACAGTACGATCATCTGTAAATTTCCCTGTCTCCAGCTGTTCATCTGTGTAAGATTTGTCTTCCCTGTAGTTTTATGACTATTACCTACAGAGCGCATTTGGTCTGCCTCCAATTCTGCTCACTTTGAAGCAAGAAGCTTATTTAAAGGACAGCACCAGCAAAATCAAAAGCAGGACTTTTTTAAATGAGATGCTGAGAGTGATAAACATAAACAATTAACATTTTAATGGGAGAAATATTAATACGAAACCAGAATATGATGACCTCAGTAAAGTACATGACCATTCTATCAACTGATTGATGGAACAAAATCAAATTCCCATTGTTTTACCTAAGCTTGGCTTTTTTTTTTTTTTAATACAATTTAACCAGATCCCCATAAATAATGTTATATTTTTTCAAGGTTTAACAGCTTGCAGACAAACAGCTAAATACACGTTTCAACTACATAAATGGAAGCTGTTTGTACTGTATGTACCAAAGGACTTGTGACCAAGTCCTGAATCTGCATTGCAGCAGCCCAGCTTGGTGAAGAGCACAACTCCAGATTGCAGATTGGATAGTGAAAAAGCAGCAGCACACTGATAAAGTCATCTTTCTTTTAAATCTGCTGAAGTAACTTGAGGACAATCTTAAAAAGGGTAAATGAATGTATGGTGTATAAAAAGAACAGGACTTAATAACTGGACAAGATGAGATAGCGAAGATGCAGTACAAATGTCTAACATGCAGTGAAACTATTTGAAATAAGCTATATTGCTGTTATTAATGACTACAGCTCTAGTGTCCAGTGCATAATCAGCCAGCCAGTCGGGAAGTGGTGTGACTTAGCAAAGGTGATGGAAGGCCATGGTAATGAAAGAGTTTGTGTGCTTTAGCTCCTTCCCTAGCAGTGGGAACCCCAATTATGGGTCAGACTAGCAGCATGGTGTATCCTAGGTGCCCTGAATGGAAGTCACAGAAGGTGGAGTGAGTCTTCAGTAGATAATAAGTTGTCACAATCAGGGGCCAGGCAGGAAGACTATTTGCTATAGCAGTAGCGGAACTACCACAGACCAGCAGGATAGGTATACAGGCAGTCACCCGGGTGAATGACTAACCGGTGTTCACCAGAGCTCCTGATGGTGAAGATGCATTTTGCTGCGTGTCCTCAGGATCGTCCCACTAGGAGGTGAGCAAGCTGGGGTCCAGTAGCAGATAAGCAGGTAGGGCTCAACAGAAGCGTAGTCAGTAAACAAGTCAAAAGGTCAGTAACGAGTAGTTGCAGATTGGGATCGGGCAGAAACGTAATAGAGGAACAAGCCAAGGGTCAATAACGAGTGGTAGCAAAATATGGACGGCAGCAGGGAAGACAGGAGCGAGATACTGGCTGGAGAGAGCACAATAATCTGGCATACAGGAAGTGCAGAGACATGGCTTAAATCAGGAAGTTCATGGGAGGAGCAAAGAGTTCAGGTTTCAAGTCAGGTTCATTCAAGGAAGTATCCAGGTAAATGTCCAGCATTCCAGGTAGCTCAGCAAGAAGAGATACTGGCCGACACAGCAGAGGTTACGCGGTTCACATCCAGGCCCTGACATAGCAGAGACCATGAAACTCTCAGAGCTCTATGTGTTGGACTTTAGTGATAACCGTGTCCAAGATCAGTGTCAGTTCCACCACTAGGGTCCCTGGGAGTAAGTGGTGTTAGATGTTCTTGGTGTGTTGTGAATCCTGACTAAGATTGTGCCCCGCCTGACCACTCTGAAAGACCAGGCGATGAATGGGGTGATGTCTAAGGGCAGTTGTTCCATGCAATCCAAAAGAAGTATGAGTTCTTCCTGTGAGGCAGTATTGCAGCTTCCAACTCTCTCCCAAAGGTTGCTTCAAAGGTCCACATCAGTCTAATCTCTTTAGGATGTCTCAAGGAGGTAGGGCACCTGTCCCATGCCTCAGGCCCTGCATAATGTTCATGCCCAAGATCGCCTTTGATGGTCCCTTTCCAGGCACCCGTGTAATGACCATGCCCCTCTGCCCAGGGTCTTGTCTTCAGAGCTTGACTTTCATCCAGGTGATTCCCATTACTTCTCTAGGGAATTTGTTGGCAGTGAGAGTGAGATCTGCAGAGTATCTAAGCTTATTTTCTAGCTGGGAAAATATTGCCGAAACAGGGCTTCTTGGTTGTTCCAACCTGGTAGTGGTGACCTTGCCTATTGAGGAGGCCTCCGTGGTGGTGCATATCTCTTCAACAGAGGGGAGTTCTCTCTTCTCCTCTCAGAGTGCTCTCTTCTCCTCTCAGGGTGCTTTTGTGCGGCTAATTCTATCTGGAGTTGAGCCCATAACCCTCTTATTAAGGAGAGGTAGCCCAAAGCTCTCAAATTTAAGAGAGGCAGCCCATAGCCTTCTCATTTAGGAGTGGCACCCCAGAGCCTTCTTATTTAGTAGAGGTAGCTTATAGCTGACTGCAGCTTGGCTGTTTGGATCTGAATGAGGAACACCGCTTGTCATGTGATGCTGGGAATGAGACTCGAATGGCTGCAGTGTCCCGGGACTTGGTCAAGACATTGTCAATGCTAACTGGGAGTTTTTTTGGCCAAGCATCTAAGGGGTGGAAATGACCTTCAGGTATGCACTTCCATTAAACAACATTTTTCCCAATGTGCTTTAACATAACGGTGTTATTTGTGTGCATAGGCTATTTTCTTGAAAATGTAAACTTAGCCTTTAAAAATTTGCAAGTACAGAAATATATTATCATCTGCTGATAATGAACTCGTAAGCACTGGTGTGAGCTGACACTAGCTTATGGCCCATACACACGATCCGAAAATTCATACGAAAAATACCTCTTTCGACGTGATCGTACTATAATCGGATCGTTAGTACAGAGCTTTTCGAGAGCCGATCATGACAGTTCATCCGCTATTATTCGATCGGACATGCGCGAAAATTTTCCTCATACGATACCAGATCGTACGATTTTCGTTCAGTCAGTACAGTTGTCGTCCAAAAATAGAATACAAATACACAAATAACACATTATATCACTTCCGATTTTTTCTTTCTGTTGTACGAGAAATTTAGTGACTTTAGTAACCTATTCAATTTCTACTTGCGACTAGTAAGCGAAAAAAAAATTCGGATCGCGTGTACGGGGCATTAGTGTTATCAGCCCTGGCCAGGCTGTTACTTAACCACTTCCACTCTCTACAACATAAAGTTTATTCATTCTGTAGTCAAAGAATAGGAAGGCTCTTTGACATAACTTGGAAAGTATACAGAGAACACAAGGCAGTGCTGAACTTCTGGCAAAATCAACATTTCCTGACAGACTCCATGGTAGCCAACGTGTGGGTTTAGTCCCGCCTCTACTACTACCCTATAGGACTCCACTCCCATAAATCTTTGCTCCCAGCCAGCAGCCATGTTGTTTTTTTGTCCTCCTCCGAAGGACCTAGCTGATGGTCTTCCTACCCGAAGATTTTCCTCCTACGATGAGGACCAGCTGAGCAACCCTGGAGAAGAGGAGGCGCAATACTCCGATAAGCCCTAGCTACTAGCAGGGTATGGAGTGGGCATATGGAAGAGGCGCTGAAGATGCTACACTCCTAGCCACTGGCAGGCAAAGCAGCGCATTGGGCGTTCAGCCTAGCTACTAGCGGGTGGCCCTGCTACCAAAGTCCAGCTTGTGTGTCTTACCTCGGCCAGGTGATGATCGTGGCAGGAGCGGTGAGTTTGTTCCATTTTTCCTTATGGCAGCAGTTTTGTGTCTCTGGCTTTACTTTCTGTTCCTGTGTTCTCCCACACATCTTCCGGGTGCAGCGTGGCTGGCAGGCATAGTGGCTGATTTCTTCTGCGTTTCAGGTACCGCTTACTTCCCGGTTTAGTTTTCGCGGCCATTCTGCACATGCGCGAGTCTGGCGCGAAATGAAGCTTGGTTCGCGCATGCGCATTGCCATCAAAATGTCACCAGTCGCGCATGCGTACCAGCGCCACGGCCAGCGCGGCGGTGACATCACAGGGGCGCCCTTTTTAGACAGGGTAAATAGCCTGCAAGCTTGGGAACGCTTGCGGGCTTATATCGGCAACTTCCCCTAGCCCCTGATCATTCTTTACCAGGTAAGAGGCTTAAGGGGACAGGTGGTACAGCCTGGTTGTGTGTTTTGATGGAATCCTCCAGGACTAAGAATACCTCACCGCCTGCTTGTGGCCAGCCCTCTTGCAGCAGGTACATGGTAGGGGGACTTCCCTAGGTGTCACCTGCCGGGGGGGGGGGGGGGGAGGTGAAGCATTATTACTGTTGTCTCCCTTAAACACAGATGTCCCTTGTTTTCTTTTTTCTGTCAGCCCTTCTAGGTCCAACCAGCAGCGCAGTTCATGCAAAGGAATCGACTCTTTAAAGTATCATCGCCGGCACTCCTCTTCCAGATCTAGACATCATGGTTCTCCCTCAAGATCGAGACACCATAGCCTGGACCCATCTTGCCCTTCCAAGGCTCACTCCAGCTGTAAAGCTGAGGATGTCTTCTGGGGGTTTAGGTCGCATGTACCTGTGGGCAAATCCCTTTGTGACCTCTGTTACGTCAAAGCAACAGGCGAAATAGGTAGTACGGACCAGAAACTAAAGTCTCTGGTTGAAAGGGTCGTTAAGGAGAGTCTGAGAGAGATGGAGGCCAGCCAGCCCCACCAACCTCCTACAGAGCCCCACGTTCACCAGTCAGGGATACTCAGGTTCAGGACACTTGGGAGAGCTCTTTGCCAAGTCACCCATTTGCTGTCCCCTCGGATAGTGACTCAGAGGGGGAAGACCCCTGCACTGGATTTGACTTCGCCCTGCTGTCTCCTTTGGTTAAAGCCATAATGGTAACTTTAAACTGGGAAGAGCCAGTAGCGGCTCCTGCTAAACAAAGGAAATACTTCAAGCAATTGAAGAATGTGTCAACTTCCCGTTTCTTTCTGAGCTGGGTGAAGTCATCATGGACGAGTGGGGCAAGGTGGAGAAAAAGAACTCCCTGCTCTCAAAGGTACTGAGGCTTCCAAAGAGGAAGAGGTTAAGCAATTGGAATCAGCTCCTCTGGAGGATGCAGCCGTGATGAGGTTGGTCAGACATGTGACCCTTCCTCTGAAAGATAGGTTCTCTTTCAGGGACGCCTTGGATAGGCAGATAGACTCTGACCTAAAACGGGTCTATCTTACAGCAGGTCTGCAAGCCAGCCTTGGCTCTGGCTGCAATGTCAAAAGCCATGGAAATTTGTATTGACAATGTGAATGAGACACTTAGAAATGTCTCGGAGGAACTGGCCAAGAGTTCACCCATCCAGGAGTTGAGGTTGGCATCGGCTTTCTTGGGGGAGGCCTCGATTGATATCATCCATCTGGTGGCTCGGGTTATGCTTTCAGCAGTTACCACCAAGCATGCCCTGTGGCTCCGCTCTTGGCTGGACGACCCAGCATCTAAACAGGTGTGGTGCCAAATTCCTTTTGATAGGTCCTTTCCAAGGAAACAGAACCAGGAGCGTGCCAGGAAAGAACGTAGTTACAAGCCAGGCCATGAGTTCTCCAGTTCTTGGAAGGCAAGACAGTCATCTTTCAAGAAAACCGATAAGAGCGGTTCGACGGGTGAGAGGAAACCGACCAAGTCCTTTTGAGATTGGGCCACCCAGGCAGGCCACGTGGGGGATCTCCTCTGCTGTGGGCATGTCAGGGCAGCCTCGATCCAGGACTTCTGGACTGTCAGAATGGTCTCTTCAGGTCACCCCTGGACTTTCAACAGCGCTCCCAGGCTCAGGTGTGTTCCCACGTCTCTTCCAGCCTCAGAAGAAAAAAGGTAGATTCTATCAGCCTAGGTAAAAATGTTATTGGAACAAGGCGCTGCTATTCCTGTCCCAGATGACCAGCGAGGCAAGGGGATGTATTCTCCTCTCTTTATGGTCCAAAAGAAGAACGATGCAAGGAGGCCCATCATAGATCTGACCCATCTGGACCATTTCATCAGGAAAGAAAGGTTCAAAATGGAGACCCTGTCCACAATCCAGCAGTCGGTCCAACCAGGAGACTGGCTGGTCTCTATAGACCTCAGTTTCTCTGGTTTTCCATAGGCCAACTTCATTTACAATTCATATGCCTTCCCTTCGGGCTGTCGACATCTCCACGTGTCTTATCAAAGGTCTTGTTGGCTGTTGTGACTCTATTAAGAACCAGAGGGATCCGTCTCCATCATTACCTAGATGATCTCCTCCTGTTGGCTCAAGACAGATATTGTCTTCTGGAACACAGAGGTCAAGTCATCTTGAATCTCCGGGAATTTGGATGGCTCTTGAACCTAGAGAAGAGTCAGTTAGAACTTTTGCAGTCTCTTGTGTTCCCCGGAGCTCACTTTGATACAGTGAGAGGCACAATCTCCGTACCCGAGGAGAAGGTTACAATAGTTTGAGACAGGATTTGTCTGTCTCTCTTCTCTTCTCATCTCCAGTGTCTGAGGATCATCAGTACCATGGTGTCCACAATACCGATGGTGAAGTGGGCACAGTGGAGGTTGTGGCCCTTTCAGAAGGGGTTCCTTCATCAGTGGTTGGGCAACAAAGCCCAACGTATTACTCCGACCATGAGGGGTTCCCTCCTCTGGTGGATTCAACGAGAAAACCTATGCAATTGTCACTCTATCCTTCCCATCACGAGGGTCACAATAACGACGGATGCCAGCAACAGAGGTTAGGGCACTCACTGCATAACGGAAGTGGCTCAGACATCCTGGGATTTTCCCTCTGGAGGGACAGTGTCGAACATCCTAGAGTTACGGGCAGAGTTCCAGGCCTTGCTGGCGTTTCGCCATCTGACAACAGGGGCATCTGTATTACTCAGATTAGACAACACGATGGCAGTAGCCTACATAAGGAAACAATGGGGGTACCCAAAGCCTGTCCCTGTTATAAGAGGTGGAACCAATTATGACCTGGGCACAGAAGAACCTGGTCAACATAACGGCAACATATGTACTTGGGATTCTGAATGTCCAAGCGAACTTCCTCTCTCGAGTCCGCTTGGACAACAACGAGGAAGTGTTCAGATGGATCCTAACTTTGGGGATCGCCCCAGAAGTCGATCTCTTCGCCTTCCTGTGCAACCTTAGGTTAAGGTTAGAGGTTAGGGTTAGGGGGTCAGGGTTAGGGTTTCCCCTGGAAGAACAAGGTTAGGACTCAGGGATTGGAATAGGGACCTCCCCCAATTGTCAAAAGTCAGGAAGCGTCTTCTCCAGAGGTCAAAGGTCAAGAGGTCTAGCCCTAACCTCTAACCCTAGGGTTACCCCGACTTGTTCATGCCCCGACTTGTTCATGTCCGACTTAGTTAAAGCGCTTACCCCAACTTGTTCCTTACCCCGACTTGTTCATGCCCAGACTTACCTAAAGCGCTTCCCCCGACTTGTTCATGCCCTGACTTGTTAATGCCCCGACTTCGTTTGGGTAGGTGGAACAGCCAGACCTCTTGACCTTTAACCTCTGGGGTACACGCCTCCTGTCCTTTTAACTTTGGGGGAGGTCCCTATTCCAATCCCTGAGTCCTAACCTTGTTCTTCTAGGGGAAACCCTAACCCTGACCCCCTAACCATAACCCTAACCTCTAACCCTAACCCTAGGGTTACCCCGACTTGTTCATGCCCCGAATTAGTTAAAGCATTTACCCCGACTTGTTCATTCCCCAACTAGGGGAAACCGCCTCCTGACCTTTGACCTTTGGCGGAGGTCCCTATTACAATCCCTGAGTCCTAACCTTGTTCTTCCAGGGGACACCCTAACCCTAACTCCTAACCCTAAGCCTAACCCTAACACCCTAACCCTAAGCTTAACCCCCTAACCCTAACCGTAACCTCTAACCATAAACCTAGGGTTCCCCTCGACTTGTTCATGCCCCAACTTGTTCATGCCCCTACTTAGTTAAAGCGCTTATCCCGACTTGTTCATGCCCCGACTTGTTAATGCCCCGAGTTGGGGTAGGCAGAACACTTTGGTGGGGGTGAGTCAGCCAGACCTCTTGACCTTTGACCTCTGGGAACACACCTCCTGACCTTTGACCTTTGTGGGAGGTCCCTATTCCAATCCCTGAGTCCTAAACTGGTTCTTCTAGGGGAAACCCTAACCCTAAACCCTAACCCACTAACCCTAACCTCTAACCCTAAGCTTAACCCCCTAACCCTAAGCTTAACCCCCTAACCATAACCCTAGGGTTCCCCCGAATTGTTCATGCCCCGACTTGTTCATGTCCCTACTTAGTTAAAGCGCTTACCCCGACTTGTTCATGCCCCAACTTAGTTGGGGTAGGCAGAACACTTTGGTGGGGGTGGGCCACCCAGACCTCTTGACCTTTGACCTCTGGGGAAAACGCCTCCTGACCGTTGACCTTTGGGGGAGGTCCCTATTCCAAACCCTGAGTCCTAACCTTTTTCTTCTAGGGGAAACCCTAACCCTAAACCCTAACCCTAACTCTAATCTTTAACACTAACCCTAACCCTAGGGTTACCCCCGACTTTTTCATGCCCCAACTTGTTCATCCCCCGACTTGTTCATGTCCCTACTTAGTTAAAGCGCTTATCCCGACTTGTTCATGCCCCGACTTAGTTGGGGTAGGCAGAACACTTTGGTGACGGTGGGTCAGCCAGACATCTTGACCTTTGACCTTTGGGGGAGGTCCCTATTCCAATTCTTGAGTCCTAACCTTATTCTTCTAGGGGAAACCCTATCCCTAAACCTAAACCCTAACCCCCTAACCTCTAACCCTAACCCTAGGGTTACCCCGACTTGTTCATGCCCCGACTTAGTTGGGGTAGGCGGAACACTTTGGTGGGGGTGGGTCAGCCAGACCTCTTGAACTTTGACCTCTGGGGTACACACCTCCTGACCTTTGACCTTTGTGTGGAGGTCCCCATTCCAATCCCTGAGTCCTAACCTTGTTCTTCTAGGGGAAACCCTAACCCTAACTCTAATCTCTAACCCTGACCCTAACCCTAGGGTTACCCCAACTTGTTCATACCCCAACTTAGTTGGGATAGGCAGAACACTTTGGTGGGGGTGGGTAAGCCATACCTCTTGACCTTTGACCTCTGGGGTACACACCTCCTGACCTTTGTGTGGAGGTCCCCATTCCAATCCCTGAGTCCTAACCTTGTTCTTCTAGGTGAAACCTTAACCCTAAACCCTAACCCTGACCCCCTAACCCTAACCTCTAACCCTAGGGTTACCCCGACTTCTACATACCCGACTTGTTCATGCCCCGACTTAATTAAAGCGCTTACCCTGACTTGTTCATGCCCCGACTTGTTCATGCCCCGACTTAGTTGGGGTTTGTGGAACACTTTGGTGGGGGAGGTCCCTATTCCAATCCCTGAGTCCTAACCTTGTTCTTGTAGGGGAAACCCTAACCCTAAACCCTAACCCCCTAACCCTAACCCTTAACCCAAACCGCTAACCCTAATCCTAGGGTTACCCCGACTAGTTGTGGTTGGCGGAACACTTTGGTGGGGGAGGTGGCTATTCCAATCTCTGAGTCCTAACCTTGTTCTTGTAGGGGAAACCCTATCCCTAACCCTAAACCCTAAACCCCAACCCTAACCCTAGGGTTACCCCGACTTGTTCATGCCCCGAAACCCTAAACCATAACCCTAACCCTGACCCCCTAATCTCTAACCCTAATCCTAGGGTTACCCCGACTTGTTCATGTTCCGAATTAGTTAAAGCGTTTACCACGTCTTGTTCATGCCCCGACTTGTTCCTTCCCCGACTTAATTGGGGAAGGCGGAACACTTTGGTGGGGTGGCCAGACCTCTCGACCTTTAACCTCTGGGTAAACTGCCTCCTCACCTTTGACCTTTGGGGAGGTCCCCATTACAATCCCTGAGTCCTAACCTTGTTCTTCTAGGGGAAACCCTAACCCTAACCTCTAACCCTAAGCTTAACCCCCTAACCCTAACCCTAGGGTTCCCCCGACTTGTTCATGCCCCGACTTGTTCATGCCCGACTTAGTTGGGGAAGGCAGAACACATTAGTGGGGGTGGGTCAGCCAGACATCTTGACCTTAAACCTCGGGGGAACATGCCTCCTGACCTTTGACCTTTGTGGGAGGTCCCTATTCCAATCCCTGAGTCCTAACCTTGTTCTTCTAGGGGAAACCCTAACCCTAAACCCTAACACTTACCCAACCCTAACCTCCTAACCCTAGGGTTACCCCGACTTAATTAAAGCGATTACCCCGACTTGTTCATGCCCCGACATGTTCATGCCCCAACTTAGTTGGGGTTGGCGGAACTCTTTGGTGGGGGAGGTCCCTATTCCAATCCCTGAGACCTAACCTTGTTCTTGTAGGGGAAACCCTAACTCTATCCCTAAACCCTAACCCACAATGCTAACCCTAGGGTTACCCCGACTTGTTCATGCCCCGACTTAGTCATGCCCAACTTAGTTGCAGCGCTTACCCTGACTTGTTAATGCCTCGACTTGTTCATGCCCCGACTTAGTTGGGTTAGGCGGAACACTTTGGTGGGGATGGGTCAGCCAGACCTCTTGACCTTTGACTTCTGGGGAACACGTCTACTGACCTTTGATTTTTGGGGAAGGTCCCTATTCCAATCCCTGAGTTCTAACCTTGTTCTTCTAGGGGAAACCCTAACCCTAACCCAACTTGACTTGTTCATGCTCCGACTTGTTCTTGCTCTGACTTAGTTGGGGTAGGCGGAACACTTTGGTGGGGGTGGGTCAGCCAGACCTCTTGACCTTTGACCTCTGGGGAACACGTCTACTTACCTTTGACCTTTGGGGGAGGTCCCTATTCCAATCCCTGAGTCCTAACCTTGTTCTTCTAGGAGAAACCCTATCCCCCTCACCTTAACCTCTAAACCTAACCCTAGGGTTACCCCGACTTGTTCATGCCCCGACTTAGTTAAAGCGCTTACCCCGACTTAGTTGGGGTAGGCGGAACACTTTGGTGGGGATGGGTCAGCCAGACCTCTTGACATTTGACCTCTGGGGAACACGCCTCTTGCCCCTTTACCTTTGAAAGAGGTCCCTATTCCAATCCCTGAGTACTAACCGTGTTCTTCTAGGGGAAACCCTAACCCTAACCCTTACCCCCTGACCCTAACCTCTAACCCTAACCTTAGTGTTACCCGACTTCTTCATACCTGACTTGTTCATGCCCCGACTTATTTGGGGTAGGCGGAACACTTTGGTGGGGTGGGTCAGCCAGACCTCTTGACCTTTAACCTTTGGGGAAACCGCCTCCTGACCTTTGTGGGAGGTCCCTATTCCAATCCCTGAGTCCTAACCTTGTTTTTCTAGTGGAAACCCTAACCCTGAACCCTAACACTAACCCAACCCTAACCTCCTAACCCTAATCCCCTAACCCTAACCTATAACCCTAACCCTAGGGTTACCCCAACTTAATTAAAGCGCTTACCCCGACTTGTTCATGCCCCGACATGTTCATGTCCCGACTTAGTTGGGGTTGGCGGAACTCTTTGGTGGGGGAGGTCCCTATTCCAATCCCTGAGACCTAACCTTGTTCTTGTAGGGGAAACCCTAACCCTACCCCTAACCCAAATAGCTAACCCTAGGGTTACCCCAACTTGTTCATGCCCCGACTTGGTCATGCCCAACTTAGTTACAGCGCTTACCCTGACTTGTTAATGCCTCGACTTGTTCATGCCCCGACTTAGTTGGGTTAGGCGGAACACTTTGGTGGGAATGGGTCAGCCAGACCTCTTGACCTTTGACCTCTGGGGAACACGCCTACTGACCTTTGATCTTTGGGGAAGGTCCCTATTCCAACCCCTAAGTTCTAACCTTGGTCTTCTAGAGGAAACCCTAACCCAACTTGACTTGTTCATGCTCCGACTTGTTCTTGCTCCGACTTAGTTGGGTTAGGCGGAACACTTTGGTGGGGATGGGTCAGCCAGACCTCTTGACCTTTGACCTCTGGGGAACATGCCTACTGACCTTTGATCTTTGGGGAAGGTCCCTATTCCAACCCCTAAGTTCTAACCTTGGTCTTCTAGAGGAAACCCTAACCCAACTTGACTTGTTCATGCTCCGACTTGTTCTTGCTCCGACTTAGTTGGGGTAGGCGAAACACTTTGGTGGGGGTGGGTCAGCCAGACCTCTTGACCTTTGACCTCTGAGGAACATGCCTCATTACCTTTGACCTTTGGGGAGGTCCCTATTCCAATCCCTGAGTCCTAACCTTGTTCTTCTAGGAGAAACCATAAACCCTAACCCCCTAACCTTAACCTCTAACCCTAACCCTAGGGTTACCCCGACTTGTTCATGCCCTGACTTAGTTAAAGCGCTTACCCCGACTTAGTTGGGGTAGGCGGAACACTGTGGTGGGGGTGGGTCAGCCAGACCTCTTGACCTTTGACCCCCGGGGAACACGCCTCTTGCCCCTTTACCTTTGCAGGAGGTCCCTATTCCAATCCCTGAGTACTAACCTTTTTTTTCTAGGGGAAACCCTAACCCTTACCCCCTAACCCTAACCGTAGTGTTACCCGACTTGTTCATACCTGACTTGTTCATGCCCTGACTTATTTGGGGTAGGCGGAACACTGGTGGGGGTGGGTCAGCCAGACCTCTTGACCTTTGACCTCTGGGGAACATGCCTCCTGACCTTTGGGCAGGGCCCTATTCCAATCCCTGAGTCCTAACCTTGTTCTTCTAGGGAAAACCCTAACCCTTTTGTGTTGTGTTGTGGCAGGAGCCCCGGCCCAAGGTTACACCCCCCCAGACTAGGGGGTACCCTAAAGGGCCACCGACAGCCTCCACAGCACTAAATCTCCATCTTCCACCTGACTGTCCCTGCTGACAAGGCTCATGCCTATTTATGAGATGAGCCTGCCCCCTGCCACCTGCCAGCCCTTTACTGGGGATTGGCTGAGGCCCTCATAAATATTCCAAACAGCTCCTAACCACCGTCCACTAGCACTAGACATTTCTACAATCTTCTAGAACAGGGGAACTCACCAAAAAAACAGCAGCAATGACAGTAGTTACACTCACATGTGATAGTGCCTGGCCTGGCACTAGGTGTAAACAGCGTGTGTGAGACTGCTGAAGCGGAGGATCCATCATTTCCGGGTCCAAATTTGATATCCTACACCAGGCTTTGCACCTTTGGAGTGAGACGTGGAACGCACGCTACCCCCAGAGATCAGCTGACTCACACACGCTGTTTACACCTAGTGCCAGGCCAGGCACTATCACATGTGAGTGTAACTGCTGTCATTGCTGCTGTTTTTACTTTATTAAAAATTACTACATATGAGACTTTTATCCGTGTTATCATGTGGAGTAATTTTTTACAATCTAGCTCCTCCCTGAGTGGCCATTGGAGTGGATTCATGCCATTAGTGGAACCAAACTGATGTTCCCAAAGTGTTTTTTGACCATCCTGTAAAAAGGGGTCAAACAGCTCTGGTAACTGGCCATCTTCATACTGAGCACGCGTGGTGGAAGATCTAGAAGTTTTATTTCAGAGTAGTCCGTTTTGATGTTGGGATTTATTCACTTATGGGCTTTATGCTTGCTTATTTTCTCATTAATGTGCACGTTCGAGTCTGATGCAGAGTTTTCTTTGTGCCAGTTCTTTTATCTGAACATGTATAGCACCTTATTCTTATTATTTATTATTTTATAATTTCGCACAGTTCCAGTGATTCATTCACTAAAGGGGGCAGCTGTTGGTTTATATCTTCCCCACAAGGCGCCATTTTTTTGGTACACATTTTTTGAAACCCATATGACCTACTACATACTTTAAGACTGAGATAGAGGGGTCTATTTATAAATGTTTTCACATAAGATTCACACAACTTTCACCCTAGATTAACATATTTTTATAATTAGGCTCAATTTGAAAAATGTGTGCATCTCATATAAAAACATTTAAAAAATGTACCCCTAGTGTCTAGAACAGATTTTATCAGCCTTTTAACACAAATGAACCATTAAAAATAACTTTCTAGTCTCAGGGAACCCCTGTTATAAATTACCATATCTACAGCTCAGAGTAAATTAATATAGTAGCCACTGAAAAGAATTTTCCTTATGCTTGTAGTGATTTGGGAAGAATCCCTCAGTACATCTAGCTAAAAAGATCATTGTCCATGGTTGCTTATCCGAGAGTCAGAAACTGCTCAATGCTCAAGGAAGTTTTAACCACTTAAGGATCGAGCCTCTTTCTGAGATTTGTTGTTTACAAGTTAAAAACATTTTTTTTTGCTAGAAAATTACTTAGAACCCCCAAACATTATAAATTTTTGTTCTAACACCCTAGAGAATAAAATGGCAGTCGTTGCAATACTTTCTGTCACACCGTATTTGCGTAGCGGTCTTACAAGCGCACTTTGTTTGGAAAAAATACACTTTTTTTAATTAAAAAAAATAGGACAACTGTAAAGTTAGCCCAATTTTTTTTTATACTATGAAAGATAATGTTACGTCGAGTAAATTGATACCCAACATGTCACGCTTCAAAATTGTGCCCGCTCGTGGAATGGCGACAAACTTTTACCCTTACAAATCTCCATAGGCGATGTTTAAAAAAATTCTACAGGTTGCATGTTTTAGGTTACAGAGGATGTCTAGGGCTAGAATTATTGCTCTCGCTCTACTGATTACGGCGATACCACACATGTTTGGTTTGAACACCATTTTCATATGTTGCGCTAGTCAAGTATGCGTTCGCTTCTGCACGCAAGCTCGTCGGGATGGGGCACGTTTAACATTTTTATTTTTTTTCTTATTTAATCTTTTTTTTTACATTTTGACACTGTTTTAAAAAAAAAAAAATGGTGTCACTTTTATTCCTATTACAAGGAATGTAAACATCCCTTGTAATAGAAAAAACCATGACAGGACCTCTTAAATATGAGATCTGGGGTCAAAAAGACCTCAGATCTCATATTTACATTAAAATGCAATAAAAAAAATAATAAAAAATAAAAAGAAAAAAAATATATATCAGTTTAAGCGCTATAGGCGGAAGTGACGTTTTGACATGGCTTCTGCCCTGCAATAATATGGAGACTGGTGGAGGCCATCTTCCCCTCGTCTCCATGTCAGGCCACGAGGATGCGATTGCCTCCGGCGTTGCCGACGGCTCCTGTAAGCAGCAGAGGGCACCGGATCGCGGCGGGAGGGGGGCCCTCTCCCACTGCCGATAAAAGTGATCTTGCGGTGAATCCGCTGCAGAGACCACTTTTATCTTAAACCGGACCGCTCACTGAAGAAGAGAATACTGGGGTTATGGCACCTAGCTGCTGCCATAACAATGATATCCTCCTTCAAAGTACTGACGTATAACGGCGGTGGGCGGTCCGGAAGTGGTTAACAAACTCTAAAGGAACCCCAGTGTTTCACAGAAACCTGGTTGAGAAACGTTGGTCTCCCAACGGTGGCCCTTTGCTAGCCTTTATCTGGCCCTTGGTTTACTATTCCTTTCACCGATATCAATGCTGGGGCACTATTCTTTCCACTGACATCAACGTTGGGGAACAATTTCTTTCACTTATACCAATGATGGGGCACTGCTCCTCCTCCTGACCACCAACTCTGAGGCCATGTTTATTCTCACTGATGGTGGCCCAGGACATTTATACCCCTACTAGCCACAGTCCAGCCCCCCTAAATTCTGAAGGACAGTTTACTGGCCCTTTGTTTAACACGTTTGGCGATACCTGGTCTAGCATATTGCATGCATAGCAATAAATTAAAGGGTGGAGCATAATGATAAAAGGTAAGGATTTCTAGATATGGAAAAATCTGCATTCAAAATATATGATGCCCGACAAACTGTATAATAATTTTTCCAGGAAAGATTATTTCTCAAATTGCATGTACTTATTGTAGGTACATATAGTACTTTGTGGAGTTGCAGGCTTAGAGGCCAACCAGTTCCCAGCCAATGCTAAGAGTGTAGCTTTGGAGGTTGAAACTATTTTTATTGGGCAAGTTCAGAGTGCAAACCTCTCTATTTATACTCAAACCAGTCATGAGATCGCTTAAGAAAAGCAAACCATGGGACAATAAGGGGGAAAAAAATGCAGTTATCATTTTTGTAGACAAGTGTGCCACATGTAAATAGTGGTATGTACAATGTAAACAATCTATGAATATAGACAGAGCTGCTGATTCATGTTTTCCTGCAAGATGTCATTGTCATAATCACATCAGCTCTATACATACCTGTCAGCAGTTTAAATATATACTGCAGTCAAACATTAAACTGACTTTTATCTGTATTACCTGTTTGCTCCATTCTCCTTTAACCCTTTTTGCTGCAGTGCTGTTTATGCATTTTTTTGCATACATAAAAATAAAAATAAATTTACGCCTGAAGGTTTGGTGAAACTCTCAAGCATTATATATTTTTTGACTGCAGAGACCATGGCGAGTAAAACATGGTTTTCAAGCACAAATTTCCAGTAAAAATATGAAAAACTTAATTTAAGTGAACACAAATGCAACATATTAACCGCTTCCCAACCGCCTCCTGCACATATACGTCGGCAGAATGGCACGGCTAGGCAAAAGCATGTACAGGTACGTTGCCCATTAATTGCCTAGCCGTGGGTCGCGCTCGTGACCCGGTCGGGAGCTCCGTGACCACGGGTGCGGGACCAGCGGACCCGATCGCCGATGGTGTCCCGCGATCGGGTCACAGAGCTGAACAACGGGGAGAGGTCTGTGTAAACAAACCTCTCCCCGCGCTTCCTACTCTGCCTGTCATTGATCGGCTGTTCCCTGTCATCGGAAAAGCCGGTCAATGACATCAGACGTCAGCCCCGCCCCCTAATGTTAAAAAAACATACACGTCACAGTCCATAACCCCTCCCCCTAGTGGTTAACTCTTTCACTGCATGTGTCATTTATACAGGAATCAATGCATTTAAATAGCATTGATTGCTGTATAAATGACAATGGTCCCAAAAATGTGTCAAAAATGTCCGATGTGTCCGCCATAATGTCACAGTCACAATAAAAAATCGCTGATCGCCGCTATTACTAGTAAAAAAAAAATATTAATAAAAATGCTATAAAACTATCCCCTATTTTGTAAACGCTATAACTTTTGCGCAAACCAATTAATAATCGCTAATTGCGATTTTTTTTACCAAAAATATGTAGAAGAATACGTATCGGCCTAAACTGAGGAAAAAAATAGTTTTTTTTATATATTTTTGGGGGATATTTATTATAGCAAAAAAATATTGAATTTTTTTCAAAATTGACGCTCTATTTTTGTTTATAGCGCAAAACATAAGGGGCAATCAAATAGCACCAAAAGAAAGCTCTATTTGTGGGAAAAAAAGGATGCCGATTTTGTTTGGGAGCCACATCGCACGACCGCGCAATTGTCAGTTAAAGCGACGCAGTGCCGAATCGCAAAAAGGGGCCTGGTCCTTTGGCTGCCAATTGGTCCGGGGCTGAAGTGGTTAATCAACTTTTTGGTAAAATATAAAAGATGAGGTTGTTCTTAACAAACTTATACCCAATATGCCAAGTCCTAGGATTTTGATTGACCTGTGAAATGGTAACACATTTGTTAGCCAACATTTTCTATAGCTGACGCATTACAAGCTCTTCCATGTCATCAGATTAGAGTAATGGCCCAATATTTATTGCTTTCACTCCAACAGGCATGATGATATGTAATGTTTAATGCCATCAGTGTTTTTGTACAGAGGCACCCAAGGGGTTCAACATTTTGTTGGGTGGGTTTTAAGTGCTTGGGTGTACCTTTAGTTTTTATCAACCTTTTAACACAAAGGAACCCTTAAAAAATAAATTACCATATCTACAGCTAGTGTAAATTAAAACCCCTCAACGCCGACGTAACGCAAATATGTGGCCTTTGGTTTCAAGGGGGTGTATGGGGTTGATGGCTGCAGCTGCAGACATCACCCCGGTACTGTTTTTTAGAGTGGACGGTCAAGTTTCATGTAATATCAGCCGCTCCGCTATTATTACAAGCAGGGGGAGGGGACGTCACCCCCCCCCCACCTCCTTCCGTGGCTCACATGGGCTCTCCTGTCCCACCGGAATCAGCTTTGATCAGGTCTTGGATCGGGTAGCCCGGAGGCGATGCCATGACATCACTTCCGGTTTACTGAAGACTTATGCCGCGTACACACAATCGGACTATCCGGCGGATTTGTCAGCCGGACAATCCGACCGTGTGTGCTCCGGCGGACTTTTTCTTCCCAAAAGTCTGGCGGACTTAGAAAGAAGTTTTGACTCAAAATTATCCACCAGACTCTGCAGTCCGGCGGACAATCCAGCCCTATGTGTGCTAGTCCGCGGAACTTTTGAAATGAATGGACGTGCCGACACACGGAGTAAAGTCGGCAAAGTCATTTTGAAGGTGACTTCAGGTAGACGGGACTAGCTAAGGAAGTCAATGCCGCCGGCTCGATCAGCAAGATGGACACCTCGCTAGCCCCGTCGCCTGGTATGGATTTAAAGGGGAAGCCCTACGCCGAAAAAAACGGCGTGGGGGTCCCCCCAGATCCATATCAGACCCTTATCCGAGCACGCAGCCTGGCCGGTCAGGAAAGGGGGTGGGGACGAGCGAGTGCCCCATACCAGGCCGCGTGCCCTCAACATGGGGGGGTGCTTTGGGGAAAGGGGGGCCCAAAGCACCTTGTCCCCATGTTGATGAGGACAAGGGCCTCTTCCCGACAACCCTGGCCATTGGTTGTCGGGGTCTGCGGGCGGGGGGCTTATTGTAATCCGGGAGCCCCCTTCAATAAGGGGGCCCCCAGATACCAGCCCCCCACCCTATGTGAATGAGTATGGGGAACGATGTACCCTTATCCATACACCTGGTGAAAAAAGTGTAAATAAAAAACACAACACAAGTTTTTTAAATATTTTATTAGTCAGCTCCGGGGGGTCTTCTTCCATCTTGGGGGGTCTTCTCGCCGGACTCCTCCGCTATCTTCTGCTAGATCTTTTACTAGCGGAGGAGCCCGGCTTTCTCCTTCCTCGCCGTCTCTTCAGTTCTTCTTTCCGGGCCTCCGCTTTCTTCTTCCAGCTCTTTTACTAGAGTTTCCCCGGTCTTCTGTCGCCGCCTTCTGCTTCTTCTTTCTGCTCCCGATGTTGACACGACGCTGTATCTGCTTGTAATGGCCGAGATGTGTTGTGCGGCCACTTATATAGGGACAAGGGGCGGGGTCACCGGCTCATGTCACATGGTGACCCACCCCTTATGATGTCACAATCCTCCGGGACTGTGACATCATAAGGGGAAGGGTCATCATGTGACCCCGCCCCTTTTCCCTATATAAGTGGCTGCGCAACACGTCTCGGCCATTACAAGCGGAGACAGCGTCGTGTCAACATCGGGAGAAGAAAGAAGAAGAAGCAGAAGGCGACAGAAGACGGGGGCAATGCTAGTAAAAGAGCTGGAAGAAGAAAGCGGAGGCCCGGCAAGAAAAAACCGAAGAGCGGGACAAGACCCCCGAAGTCGGAAGAAGACCCCGGATGGCGAGGAAGTAAAAAGCCAGGCTCCTCTGCTAGTAAAAGAGCTAGCAGAATATATCGGAGGAGTCCAGCGAGAAGACCCCCCAAGACGGAAGAAGACCCCCGGAGCTGTCTAAAAGTATTTTAAAAACTTGTGTTGTGTTTATTTACACTTTTTTCACCAGGTGAATTGGTAGGGGTACATCTTACCCCATACTCATTCACATAGGGTGGGGGGCCGGTGTCTGGGGGCCCCCTTATTGAAGGGGCTCCCGGATTTCGATAAGCCCCCCGACAACCAACGGCCCGGGTTGTCGGGAAGAGACCCTTGTCTTCATCAACATGGGGACAAGGTGCTTTAGGATGGGGGGCCATGGGGCCCCCTTCCCCAAAGCACCCCCCCATGTTGAGGGCACGTGGCCTGGTACGGCTCAGGAGGGGGGGCTTGCTCGTCCCCACCCCCTTTCCTGACCGTCCGGGCTGCGTGCTCGGATAAGGGTCTGATATGGATTTGGGGGGGGGGACCCCCACCCCGTCTTTTCGGCGTAGGGATTCCCCTTTAAATCCATACCAGGTGACGGGCTAGCAAGGTGGCAATCTCGCCAAAAGAGGCGGCGACATTGGCTTCCTTCGCTAGTCCCGTCTACCTGGAGTCATGTTCAAAATAAATGGACTTTACTCTGTGTGTGTAGGCAAGTCCGTTCATTTCAAAAGTCCGGCGGACTTCCGCCAAAACTCCGGCGGATTGTCCGCCGGAAAAGTCCGGGCATGTGTGGGCAAGTCCGCACGTTCGGAAAGTCAGGCGGACCTCCGCTGGAAAGTCCGGCGGATTGTCCGCCGGATAGTCCGGCCGAAAAGTCAGATCGTGTGTACGCAGCATTAAAGGTGCCAGATTTTTAAAAAATTACAGTATTCAAATGCTTAACCACGCTTCTGTTTGATCCTTACCTGCTTATCCGCTACTGAACCCTGGCTTGCTCACCTCCTGGTGGGACGATCCTGAGGACTGCAACCTGGTACCAACACGCAGCAAAATCCATCTCCACCATCAGGAGCTCTGGTGAACACCAGTTAGTACTTAGACTCCGCACCTCAGATGAGCGTGCGTCATCTGCCAGGGGGTACATATAGTGCTTTGGGGATTTGCAGGTTTAGAGGTTAACCAGTTCCCATTCAATGCTAAGAGTGTTGCTTTTCAGGTTGAAACTATCATTATTGAGTATGTTCAGAGTACAAACTTCTCTATTTATTCTCAGACCAGTCATACGATTGAATATTTCCTTGTGATTGCTTAAGAAAAGCAAATCACAGGACAACAAAGGGGAAAATGCAGTAATCATTTTTGTAGATAAGTATTCCACATGTAAAATAGTGATATGTATAATGTAAATAGTCTATGAATATAGACAGAGCTGCTGATTTTCTGGCAAGATGTCATTGTCATAATCACATCAGCTCTGTTTTCATACCTGTCAACAGTTCAAATATATACTGCAAACATAGTTACATAATAGGTGAGGTTGAAAAAAGACACAAGTCCAACCTATATGTGTGATTATAGGTCAATATTACATTGTATATGCCTGTATGTTGCAGTCGTTCAGGTGCTTTTTTGAAACTATCGATGCCCCCTGCTAAAACCACCGCCTGTGGAAGGGAATTCCACATCCTTGCCGCTCTTACAGTAAAGAACCCTCTACGCAGCTTAAGGTTAAACATCTTTTCTTTAATATTAGGGAGTGACCACGTATCTTATTAAAGTCCCTAAGTTTTATCCCCATTGTGGGGTCACCAGTATGGTATTTGTAAATTTAAATAATTTCCCCTTTCAAGCGTCTCTTCTCCAGAGAGAATAAGTTCAGTGCTCGCAACCTTTCTTCATAACTAATATACTCCAGACCCTTTATTAGCTTTGTTGCCCTTCTTTGTACTCGCTCCATTTCCACTACATCCTTCCTGAGGACTGGTGCCCAAAACTGGACAGCATACTCCAGGTAAGGCTGGACCAGAGTCTTGTAGAGTGGAAGAATTATCACTTTATCTCTGGGAGTAGTTAATCCCCTTTTTAATGCATGCCAATATTCTGTTTGCTTTGTTCGCAGCAGACTGGCATTGCATACTTTTGCTGAGCCTATTATCTACTAGGACCCCCAGGCCTTTTTCCATACTAGATTCCCCCAGAGGTTCACCCCCTAGTGAGTAGATTGCATTCATATTTTTGCCACCCAAATGCATTATTTTTAATTTTTCTACATTAAACCTCATTTGCCATGTAGTTGCCCACCCCATTAATTTGTTCAGATCTTCTTGCAAGGTTTCCACAGCCTATGGAGAAGTTTTTGCCTTAGCTTAGTGTCGTCTGCAAAATACAGAGATTGAGCTGTTTACCCCATCCTCCAGGTCGTTTATGAACAAATTAAACAGCTTTGGTCCCAGCACAGAACCCTGGGGGACCCCACCACCCACCCCTGACCATTCCGAGTATTTCCCATTTATCACCAGCCTCTGAACTCACCCTTGTAGCCAATTTTCACCCGGGGGGACCCCACTTTCCACCCCTGACCATTCAGAGTACTCCCCATTTATTACCCCCCTCTCAACTCGCCCTTGTAGCCAGTTTTCAATCCATGTACTCACCCTATGGTCCATGCCAATGGACCTTACTTTGTACAGTAAACATTTATGGGAAACTGTCAAATGCTTTTGCAAAATCCAGATACACCACGCATACGGGCCTTCCTTTATCTAGATGGCAACTCACCTCCTCATAGAAGGCTAATAGATTGGTTTGGCAAGAACGATTCTTCATGAATCCATGATGATTACTGCTAATGATACTGTTTTCATTACTAAAATCTTGTATACAGTCCCTTATCATCCCCTCCAAGAGCTTGCATACTATAGATGTTAAACAAATAGTCTAATTCCCAAGGGTGTATTTTGGCCCTTTTTTAAATATTGGTGCTACATAGGCTTTTCTCCAATCAGCTGGTTCCATTCCAGTCAGTAAACTGTGAGTAAAAATGAAGAACAATGGCCAATGGCAATTACTTGACTGAGGTCCCCAAATACCCTTGTGTGCAAGCCATCTGGTCCTGGTGATTTCTTAATGTTCGGTTTCCCAAGTCTATTTCTAATTCGGTCCTCTGTTACCCATGAGGGTGCTTCCTGTGATGTGTCATGAGGACAAAACACTGCAGTTTTGGTTACTGAAACCCCCCCGATTCCCTTGTGAAGAATAAATTCAATACCTTTGCCAGCTCCCCATCCTTTAACCAGATGTCCTTCCCCAGTCTTTATGTTGCCAATATAGTCTCTCCTCCCTTTTTTACTGTTTATATACCTAAAGAATTCTTGGGGATTTTTTTTCTCTCCTCCGCTATGTGTCTTTCGTGTTCTATCTTAGCTGCCGCAATTGCACCCTTACATATCTTGTTGCATTCTTTGTCTGAATGCTGATGATGATCCCTCAGCCTTGTATTTTTTGAAGGCCTTCTCCTTTGCTTTTATACGCATTTTTTACATTAGAGTTAGGCCATCCAGGACATTTGTTCGCTCTTTTATCTTCTAGCAAGGTTCGTAGTTTAGGGAAGTTGGCCCTTTTGAAATTCAGTGTCTTTGTGTTCCTCTTGTGTTTCCTGTTTGTGTGATTTTATACTGAAGCCAATAGACCTGTGATGGCTGTTTCCTAAATTGCCCCGTATTTCCACATTCGTGATCAGGTCTGTGTTGTTGGTAATCAGTAGATCCAGTAACGCCTTGTTTCTAGTTGGTGCGTCTACCATCTGACCCGTGAAATTGTCCTGTAAGACATTTAGGAACTGGCAAGCCTTAGACGAATGTGTGGTTCCCTCCGCTTTAAAGGAGAAGTATGACCAAAAGTTATTTTGGCTATACTTCTCCTGTGGGTCACAGAACTGCAGTTAGTTCTGTACTCCTGTGACCCATTTTCAGCTAACAGCGGGCTAAATACCACTGTTGGCTGATGTCGCACGTCGGATGTAGCTCTGGGTGGGGGGGGAGTATGGGGAGATCAAGGGAAGAATATAAGGGAAGGAAGGATAGGTAGAGGGCTGTAGAGTACATAGGACCTTCATTTGTATAAACAACAGTCAACAGTTGGAGTTCCTGTATTAAAACAGTACTGCCTGAATTTTGGGGTGATCACAGAAGTACGGTTTACTTTAAACTGTTCGATGGAAGAAACTGAGTGTCATCTAGCTATATGTGAAATGTAACAGTAGTTGAAAAGGATCTGAACCTGTGCAGCCCAAGAAGGGTTGTGGGATCTGCGTAGGCTATCTTTCAGGGTGTAGAAAGTACATACCAGGATACAGTCCCCTAGGTCTCAATTGGTGAGAAGCCTTCAAGTGGCGTGTGAGGGTTGAGTTCCGCACGAACAACCGAGAGCCTACTTTCAGCAAAAAAGGGAGAATGACTTTGCATGCTCAGCGAGGTATGCAAGTCTTCGGATCATTAAAGCTGTCGCCAGGCATTTGGGATGGGGTTCCCTTCCGAATGGAAGATGGGCCCGGCTGGTTACGCTTTGGTGTTGCGATATATGGATGGGCGGCTGAGCGGGCTGGTGTGCGTGGTAGCATAATCTCAGACTGTTAAGCCGGGGTTGCCAGTTGGAGGGATTCCAAGAGGCGCTGCATTGATTCAGGTGATGTGCCCTTGTTAAGAGAACTGCAAGGCAAAGGGGAATCGCCAGGTATACTTGAGCTGGTGTTGTAGCAAGATTTGGAGTTGCAGCTTCATAGCGAGGCGTTTGGCTATTGTAAGGGGAGCCAAATTGGAGAAGAGTTGATAGGCATGACTCTGGAACAGGAGAGTGTCTTTATTGCGAGCAGCAGTTAGAAGTTGCTCTTTTGTGCGGGAAAAAATGCAGCTTAACAATTATATCTCGTGGTGGGCCGTCTATTTGGCGACGGGCGAGTGCTCTGTGGATTCTATAGAATTAGCGCGCGCCAGGGCTTCTTTGATCGGTTTCAGCTTGTTTTTACCACAGTGGCCCGCCAGTACTATCCCGGGTGAGAGGTGTATCGTGTGGCGATCCCTTGAGTAGCAGGGTTGCAGGGCGATTCAGAGGTCTGATAGAGTGCAGCATGGAGTGTGGCGCTCTAGTGGATTGAGTCCTCCATGTCGAGCCTCGCGCATGTGCCTGGCCACCATTATTTTCAAGCACTGCCTTAATCTTCTTGGGCATTAAGTTCGCCAGAGCTTCTCTGGTTGCCACTTGACTCCTCTTCCACTCCTCCATGACGACATAACGGAGCTGGTGGATGTTGGAAACCTTGCGCTCCTCCACCTTCCATTTGAGGATGCCCCATACGCTCAATAAGGATTAGGTCTGGAGACATGCTTGGCCAGTCCATCACCTCTACCCTCAGCTTCCTTAGCAAAGCAGTGGTCATCTTGGAGGTGTGTTTGGGGCCGTTATGTTGGAATACTTCTTTGCGGCCCAGTCCCTGAAGGGAGGGGGATCATGTTCTGCTTCAGTATGTCACAGTACATGATGGTATTCATGGTTCCCTCAATGAACTGTACCTCCCCAGTTCCGGCAGCACTCATGCAGCCCCAGGCCATGACACTCCCACCACCATGCTTGACTGTAGGCAAGCAACACTTGTCTTTGTACTCCTCACCTAGTTGCTGCCACACACGCTTGACACCATCTGAACCAAATAAGTTTATCTCATAAATCATCTTTAAAAGAGGCTTCCTTCTGGGACGACAGCCATGCAGACCAATTTGATGCAGAGTGCGGTGTATGGTCTGATCTGAGCACTGACAGGCTGACTCCTCACCCTCTGCAGCACTCATACGTCTATTTCCCAAAAACAACCTCTGGATATGATGCCGAGCACGTACACTCAACATCTTTGGTCGACCACGGTGAGGCCTGTTCTGAGTGGAACATGTCCTGTTAAACCGCTGTATGGTCTTGGCCACCGTGTTGCAGTTTCATCGTCTTGGCAATCTTCTTATAGCCTAGGCCATCTTTATGTAGAGCAACAATTATTTTTTGCAGATCCTTAGAGAGTTCTTTGCCATGAGGTGCCATGTTGAACTTCCAGTGACCAGTATGAGAGAGCGATAACACCAAATTTAACACACCTTCTCCCCATTCACATCTGAAACTTTGTAACACTAACGAGTCACATGACACCGGGGAGGGAAAATGGCTAATTGGGCCCAATTTGGACATTTTCGCTTAGGGGTGTACTCACTTTTGTTGCCAGCAGTTTAGACATTAATGGCTTTGGGTTGAGTTATTTTGAGGGGACATCAAATTTACACTGTTATACAAGCTGTACACTCCCTACTTTACATTGTAGCAAAGTGTAATTTCTTCAGTGTTGTCACATGAAAAGATATATTAAAATATTTACAAAAATGTGAGGGGTGTACTCACATTTGTGAGACAGTGTATACACACACACACACACACACACACACACACACACTGTATATACAGATGAGCCAAAACGCAAGTTGTAAACTTGTAAACACTTTAATGGCTGAGAGCTTCCTCTTTATTTCCAGTGTCTCTACCCCATTATCTCTGCCCACGTAAGTGCTAAATTACCTTACTTTGCCATAACCTTAAAATAAACAGATATAAAAACATTTATACAGTTTTCGTACAAAAAAAACCCTTTACATAAACTCAAACGTATTAACAGAACCCGTCCAGACGGGCTCAAACCCGAGCACACCATACAATCCAGTGATATGGCCTATGGCTGTACACAGGTGCAGGTGTGTACACACACACACACAAACATTGCAATAAGTATTTTTGAACATAAGTATCTATCTATACAGAAGTATCCGTCTGTCTGCAGATATGGGTGTATATATAACCACATAGGTTTATGTATAAAAAAGAAAAAAAAATAGTAACCCACAACAAAATGAGTAGATTTAGGCTCTTGGTTCCTTTGCTGAACTGTAGAAATGCCATCTGGTTGGGCAGTATGAGTAATCATATATGTTTTCACCAGTCTACTCAAAAAACATTCTATTTTTTAACAGCTATATTTCTTAGGCAATGGATAATGTAAGAACTGAAGATCATATGAAGAATACGTAGCTTATTTAAAGATATTCTATCATTTAAACTGAAACACTTAACTATTATATCAGTGGATATGTTCTTGTTGGGCACTTGATTACCTGGGGTGTGTCTTTATTCTGAACATCCTTTGTGTGTTATATAAGGATATAAGGGAGGACAGTAGGACATCCAGGCATGTTTCGAACCCCCTTATGGCAGCAAATCTGCAAAATGCTGCATGGCGGTTTATAAACGTACTAAATTAGCTGTGCAAACATAGATAATTTATGGCATTGAAGAAAGAAAAAGGAGGAAAGCAGTGCAAAGGAGAATCAGCCATCAGGGCAGCTTTTCCAACTTGTCCGAGTTAAGTCCATAATTACAAGCTCTTCGCTGACTGCATCTGCCAGCCATCATAGATGTTGGATCAGGCGATTGTTATTACATGTCTATAGACGGCTTAAAATGGACTTTGTCATTAAGCCAAAATTCCCCAGAAAAGCTGTACATGTAAAAAAGAAAATGGTGTAAATACTTATATCCGATGCCACCTGCAATGCCGAATGCCCCCGAAGTCTGCTAGGAAACGTACTGTAGTAGCGTGGAAGTCGTTGAGCGCTGCAAGGGTCACAGGCAATCAACGCTCATGGAAGTGTCAGGTTTTCCAGCAGACTTCTCATGGGAATGGTGTTTGGTGGTGCAGAGAGCAGAAGTATTTACACTCTACTTTTTCAGGTACAGCTTTTCAGGAGAAATTTGGTTTACTGAAAGGGTCACTTTAAGGCAGACATTCTCAGCTCATCCCTGAGGAACCTCTTGGGAAACCCCTGTCAAAACCCTATAATTTGCGATCAGAGAAAAAAAACTTAAAATTAGATTGGTCGGCAGTGGGAAGAATGCCACCCATACAGTTAACTGAAAAGATCATGGATGTCATGCCGTTAATTCTGCCAAGTGGTGTTGGCCTTGGGACACCATCAATGGGTGGTCAAATAGCCCCAGCTCAAGTAATCTCTGGAGGAACCCTAGAGTTCCATAGAACCCTGGTGGATAAGTGTCTGCCTTAAGATCAAACTGGTATATGCTAAGGAGGGGATATTAAATTAAAAGGGATTTATAACAGAAACCCAAAAGTAAGCCAGCAAGTTACCGACTCTCACCTAAATCAGCCCTAATGAGTGTCTGTATATCTACAACCCGATTTGCATGAAAAGGGAAATTGGAATACTCAGCGTAAGTGCAAATTCTGAGTAATAATTGTGAGTTGTAAAGTCGTTTTTGAAGTATCTCTTGCCTTTCGTTCCACATTTTGATGATTGTATTTTATATACAGATTGTATCTGTAAATTCTAGTGGTCATCTGTATATCAGGATATAGTTATCGCCCCTGCATAACAGAAAGCTCCAGTTTTGCTAAAAAAAATCATACAACTGCTACACAAGCCATTTTGTAATCGAATGCTACTAAAAATGACCTTTCCATTTCACTTTGTAGCCAATGTGATTTTCTAACCAGCCCCCGCCCCCCAAAAAATGAAAATGCAATTCCCTGCAATATGGCAACCTGGATGGGGTTCTGTACATGGCTAGTGTACCAAATGATGTCAGATATCTAATTCCCTGCTGTGCAACTGGCTCAATCCAGTCAAAGCATCTCTTGCAATAGGCAATTCAGTCTGCATGAAACGTTTTGAAAAACTGACCAAACACATGGCAATTTTAAGTCAATTTGAACCACTTTCCATTTACCAGGAATTGCACACAATTGCGTGCAATTGCGAGAAACTAGGCAATCTACCGCCTCCATGAGTCCTAAACTAAGCAATCTACCATGAGAAATTAAAAGGTGTATCAAAAACAAAGAAACTACAGCAACGTCAAAAGCAATCAGATTTTTCTGATTCAGTTACGGCAATTTTGATTCCATTCTCCTTGTGGTTTGTCAAGTGCACTAGTCACTTGCTTTGCCATTTCAACAAAAAATGTAATGAAAAAGTTTGACATCACACAATGCCCTGTAAAAAGTTGAAGTTTAGCCAGAAAAATAAAAATTCCCTAAAGCTTTAGTAACATAACCTACCTGTGCAGGCAGCCATATCGTACATAAATCTAAGCAAGGATGCCTGTCCTCTTCCTGCTGCTATGTTAATAGCTCTGAATCTTCTGTGAAGCTGCAGTGAACAAGCCCCTTCCTCCTCCATTGAGAAAAAAAATGTAATTGATTATACTGCATGCAACAGGATCCGTGAATGGGGAGAGAATCTCGTGACTCAGACTCTTCCCCATTGACAGATCCCGTTACATGCAGTGTACACTATGAAACAACTTTTCTCAATGGAGAAGGGGGCAGGTCCATGTTGGGAGTTTGTGCACTGCAGCTTCACAGAAGACTTGGCGCTATTAACACCTCTCAGTTCCAGAGGTTCAGCAACAGGTAGAGGATGGGGTATCACAGCTACAGGATCCTACTACCTGAACAACGTTGGACATCCTTCATTACAGGTAATGGCACTGGCTGCATTGGAGAAATAAGCAGCAAGGAAGAGCAGACAAGGTGCGTATAAGGAGGTCAGGGAGGCACCTTTGCGGAGACACACTGGGGAAGATGTACTAAATCACATGTACAGAATCTGGGGCAACTGTGCATAGTAACCAAACAGCTTTTAGGTTTTTATTACAAAGCGTAATAGAACAAGCTGGAGTTAGAAGCCGATTGGTTACTATGCAGAGCTGCACCAGATTCTGTGTGCCCAGTTTCAGTAAATCTCCCCCTGTGGGTGGGTGTATAAAAAAATTTGCAGAGCTATTCATTCTGTGAACTGCATGTACATTTGTTCTGTATGAATGGGGGAAAGAAATTTAAGGTTACTAGGCTCTCTCCAGGTCAAATTTTTTTCATTAACACAGAATGGCGTAATTCAGAAAAATACTGCATTATGGCCACAAGATGGAGTTAAAGCTCACAGGAAATAAATACTTATTTACTATGGTTGTCAACTCCATCTAGTTGCCATAATGCAGTATTTTTCCAAACCACTCTAAAGAAAAAATAGCCTAAATAGCAACCTATAGCTCCCTAATTTTCACTAAAATTAGTCTACATGCAATTATACAGGATAAACAACTCTGCGTTTTTTATAAAATACACCACTAACAACTTGTTCTCTCTTAAAAGTTATCCCTTTCCTACAAACATCTGAAAATTGTAAGAAGACTAATATTCTTTTAGTGGTATCTACAGTCCTTTTACAATTGTTCAGCAATAACATGAATGTACTCAGCTTAATTTTTATTAAGCTGCTATGTTTTTTTTTTTTTATTGATATGATTTACAATCAAATTGTTCACAGCATGCAGCAGGCTGTGCTATTTGCTTAGTGGTTCTGAAGAGTGACTCGGGTTGATTTACTAAAACTGGGAGTGCAAAATCTGGTGCAGCTGTGCATGGTAGCCAATCAACTTCTAACTTCAGCTTGTTCAATTAAGCTTTGATAAAAAAAAAACTTGG
Organism: Lithobates sylvaticus; assembly: GCA_028564925.1. Lineage (NCBI taxonomy): Eukaryota > Metazoa > Chordata > Amphibia > Anura > Ranidae > Lithobates > Lithobates sylvaticus. The sequence goes on along the minus strand of CM053037.1, from coordinate 59,189,541 downwards.
AAGCGAATTGGTTTCTATGCAGAGTTGCTCCAGATTTTGCACCCTCCAGTTTTAAGAAAATCAACCCCATTGTGCTCCTCTCCCCTGCTGCAAATGTATTAATCTTTATAATCTAACTTATCACAGCAGTGATATTTTCCGATATGCAGATAACTACTAAAAGGAGAATTTCCCCAACTACTCACAAAATACAATCATGAGATTATGATACATAAGTATGTGAAACTGTAAGTCACCATGAAAACAAATTATTTATTAAGGTGCACAGTGCAGCCACCCCTAGTAGCCAATCAGAAATAATTTCTTTAACTGGGTAACTGAAATCTGATAGGCTGCTAAAGGCTACTGCATTCTGCACATCATTCTGGCTCTTTGTGTTGCCTTATTAAATATGCCAGAATTATTATGATGGATTTTCTGTTATCAGCTGTGAATATCTGAATATGATACACACATACAACGCTCACTGACCTCCATACAAAACTACAGAGGTGGCAGGTTCCTTGTAGTTATTTGAAACTTTAAATGAATACACTGTGGTGAGGACAGCTTTGCTTTACATTACCCTCCGAGTCCTCTCATATGCACATTTACATACTGTATATAACCCAAATTCCCACAACATACAGCTTCATTAGGCATTTTTTTGCTGCACAAAAGGAGCAAAATCTCTGTTATATAAATAAACCCCTGTACATCAACCTTCGAACGACACAACATATATAGCAAGAATTTTGAACTCCCAGTAATAACTATGTACACAATTCTGTAGCCTGCATACCTTCATATGCAGCAATGCAACCATATATATATATATATATATATATATATATATAATTTCTATATATACTGTTATGTCCATTCTGATCCCCCCCCCCATAAGAAAATAGCACAAATGAGACTATACATGTCATCTTCTTACAAAAATATCTGTCCATGACCCTTTCAAAGCCACTAATCCAGTTCCTAAGTCCCAGCTGAAAAAATGTCAGCAGTGCAGTAGGTGGCTATACATACAGTATAGGGTAAACATGATACAGCATTTTATATGGCACAGGTTGCGGAATGTCCTCGGCACCACCGTACCGTAGGCAGTACACCATGCAGTGAGGTCTATGGCCAATCAGCAGCTTGTCTTGCACAGTCTGATCACTGTGCGCTGGGTTCTAGCTTGTAGGACAGCTCAAACAAGAGGTTCTGGTTGTCGATGACCTGAAACTGGCGCACATAAGCCTTATTCTGCAGGTGAGTTGGGGAGACATCCGTGTCCAGTCCTAAGCAACAAAGAAAGACAAAGAAAGATGGTCATTGTAAATAAGAACCACAAATTAAGGAAGAGAAAATGACACATACATGGTCCTTGTGAATGTGTGTAAAGGAGGCTTGGTCTACTCTGCAAGCCTTTTGGACTTCTAGCATGTAGCTATATAATGGGAGGGTGCAGCAGACAGTCGGGTTGTGTATTCACGATAAAAGACATATACTTCTATGAGCCTATGCGTTTTCTTTCCCCTTGGTGGGCTACCTGTAATGGGCAACCAAACAATAACCTGACTGGAAATGGTAGATGAGACGCCTTAGCTCATAAAGCGTGAGCTTTAAGCATTTGAGAACATCACATAGCATATAGTAATGCAGCAACCCTCTGTATAGCTCATGTAGCACAGGGATTGTAGCAATTAACCAATATTTGGCCCTTGTTGCGGTTGAGGCTTAAACTGTGTTGATGTGGCTTCCAGCGATATGGATTTCCATGTTACCAATATTTTGGATCTTTTCAAAAAAGACAAACACCTCATTATTGCATTGTACAAGCAGGGTGCAGGAGAAGGCAGAGAGTACAGCCTATACCTGGGAATGTGGAAGCGTGTAATTGTGAATGTACTTTATCTGGACTTATCAAATATGGTGCCCATTTTTCTCCCCTAGATATATGCCATTATCATTGCCTTTATATCGTTAAAGTAGAGCGCTTGGTCCCTTTGAACAGATAATGCTCTTATGGCTGTCTTTAAAATATAGAGCTTTTTTCTTGGGAAAAAAAAAAAACTAAAATATAGAGCTTTGCTTTTCCCTTTTTGGGGTGTGAATACTGTATTCTAGATCAAGGTAATATGGCTGCCGGTGCTGCCTTCTTTCTTTTGGGTAGGCTGGTCCCCAACAAAATGTTGTTGGATACCTTATGACTCCATGGCTATCTTTGGATCTTTATATTATGGCATCCTGTTTCCCTTGTACATATGCTGAGTAATGATGGACTAATGGGAATATGGCCGCCGGAGCCTTTACTATTAAGTTGGTCTTCAGTAAAATGGCCCCCAATTCTTTCCGATGCATTTTTTGTTAATTGGCGGCAATTAGCAGCCTATTCATGGAGCAGGGACCATCATGTCAGCATGCTAGTGTCCCCTGAAGATGTGCCCTGGCAAGAAAAGTGTAGGGACAGAGCTATGTGCTAATGTCACGCCGCCACTTCTGGGACAGGCGGACATCTTCATGAGTGCACTCCCAATTTCTTTGACGTGCTATGCTGGATCTTGGCGTTTTTTGCATTTAATGCTTGATTTTGGTATCAATGTTCTTTTAACTCTTTTGTAGTAAAGAGATATAATCTTTTATAAAATACTACACTACATAAAGTCCTTTTTTGGTGCCATATGGCGAGTGGTCTCCCCCCCCCCCCCCCCACACAGCTATACTGATATGATGACTGCCCCCTGGTGATAAGGACGGGATGGTTCTCAGACATTTGAAGAAATCTGATGGTTTACTTATATACATGCGCTGTTTGCTGCTTTACATTTGCAGCTTAATATCTGGTGATTGCATAGTGGTGGAGGCTGGATACACAGTGGTGCAATTTACTCCTAGTTGGTGGAAGAATCACACAAACAAACAGTTTTTGTAGTAATGCATAAGTGGACTTTATTACTTTAATGGGATTTTACTTGAATATCTGCGTTTCTGCACAACAGTATTGTGTTATTTTTACTTTTGTTATTCGTCTGTTATTTAATAGTTGTGCATATTTAGACTATCCTATACCTGGCAGTGTTGCAGCAGCCAGCTCGGGTCAAGAGTGGGTGGTGAACAGGTGATTGTGAGGATATCTGTGATATAGTCTTCAAATATGAGATGGGGCTTGCCTATGGACCAGAAGGTGCTAGAGGCCTCTCAAAGTGTACAATTGAAATGTACTCCTGATCAGGCTTATTATTGGCTGCAGAAGTGACTGGAACATTTATACGAGTTAGAGCCAGTGAGAAGGATTCGGACCACGCCACACCATTCCTGCAAAGCTGTCATTTTTTTTTTTTTTTTTTTTTTTTTTTTGCAAAGCTGTCATTTTAGGTTCTTGGGTGGAACTGACTGAACAACCCAGCCCCTGGTTGGTCTATCCTTCATGTGTATGGTGCATTTGGTATTATATGTGGAGGGAATAATCTCAAAAAGGACCTTGGGCTGCTAAGTTTAGAAAAAAGTAAATCCATGACTTGGAATTTTCAGCAGATTCCCCCCCATTTTTTTCAATTGGAAACGTAGAAGTAGACTTTCAACTTCATATGGTGTTTCCTAAGTATGTGATATATTGTACAATCATAGAAATAATAGGCATGCCTAATGCAATATCAAATTCTACCACTAGATGGAGACATAGCACTAGAGGTGGCTAATACTGGATCATTTGATGAGAAAATTTTCTGTGTAATTGGGAGTTGGGCTCATTATTACCATGAAGTGGTGGCCATTTTACTTCTACAAACACATAGAAAGGACTGACACACGAGTGTTAATTACATCTGTTGCAGCAAATTCGTTTTTTTTTTTACCCCGGTAATAGAAGATTGAGCCTGACTTTCTGCTATAACAATACAGCTTTAGTGTTGCTAAGTCATTAGCAGTCTGGCAATTCACATTCTAGGCAGTCACACATATTTGTAAATTAGAGCAAGATGCTATACAGGAGAGAAGAATATATTTGCACATTCCTCCCCCTCCTCCTCATGGACTTACTCATCTGGCTGCTCCGAAATCTCCGTACGGTCCTCACTTTTTCTGCTATGGCGTGCTGTGAAGAGGAAGAGAGCCAGTTACCATGACAACCTCACACTCCCCTTTCCTTCCATCTGATGTTCATACAGTTTGTGGAAACCATGATTAAAGCACGAATCCTAAAAAAACATGCCATGTCCAGATAGACATAGGTTTACGCTGATTTCGTTAGGCTTTTTTTAACCAATAAAAGTATAACCTTGCACCTATTAGTGCCAACTTTTGTCCATGCTAAAGGTTTCATTTATTACCCTAGGTTCTATGTTTTTGTTTTTACTGGTCTGAGGTACATACCTTTATTGATATGCTATTTCTGATTGGATACATCATTTGTACTATACCATTTGTATTGATGGCTATGAGGAGGATATACCTTAATTGTTATTATATTTCTGTACAATAAAAAATATATTGGTCTCTAAAGGTTTCATTTAAATATATAATGCAGCAAGTCATCCTAGCTTCACAACCATTGGAACCATTAAAATGGGAAAAGCATGCAGCCAGTGAAGTCTAAACTCCCATCCTGCACACTTTCCTCAGGTCAGTGAATTGCTAGATAGTGAAACTAGGCTGAGACTGCAGAGCCTGCACCTTTAAAAACAAGACAGCAATCACATCTCATAGATTTCTCTCAGGCCGGGATCTAGGGGGTGCTGGGGTGGGTTGTGCCTCCCCAGATTTCTAAAAGTGCATTCACTGATCCATGAGGCAGTCTGATGGGGACAGTTAATGTAAGGGTGCACGCTGATGGGGACACCTGATGTAAGTTGCACTCTGATGGAGACAATGGGGCACTCTGATGGGGACAGTTAATGCAAGGGGGCACTCTGATGGGGACAGTTAATGCAAGGGGGCACGCTGATGGGCACAGTTAATGCAAGGGGGCACGCTGATGGGCAAGTTAATGCAAGGGGGCACGCTGATGGGGACAGTTAATGCAAGGGGGCACGCTGATGGGGACAGTTAATGCAAGGGGGCACGCTGATGGGGACAGTTAATGCAAGGGGGCACGCTGACGGGGACAGTTAATGCAAGGGGGCACGCTGACGGGGACAGTTAATGCAAGGGGGCACTCTGACGGGGACAGTTAATGCAAGGGGGCACTCTGATGGGGACAGTTAATGCAAGGGGGCACTCTGATGGGGACAGTTAATGCAAGGGGGCACGCTGATGGGCACAGTTAATGCAAGGGGGCACGCTGATGGGGACAGTTAATGCAAGGGGGCACTCTGATGGGGACAGTTAATGCAAGGGGGCACGCTGATGGGCACAGTTAATGCAAGGGGGCACGCTGATGGGGACAGTTAATGCAAGGGGGCACGCTGATGGGGACAGTTAATGCAAGGGGGCACGCTGATGGGGACAGTTAATGCAAGGGGGCACTCTGATGGGGACAGTTAATGCAGGGGGGCACTCTGATGGGGACAGTTAGTGCAAGGGGGCACTCTGATGGGGACAGTTAATGCAAGGGGGCACTCTGATGGGGACACTTGATATAAGGAAGCACAAGTACTGTTTAATCGTCCTAATCGAATGACAACCCAATACATATTAGTGTTCCCTGTTCACTTCTGTACCACCTCTGTCTGTAAGACATTATTTACAGATTGTGACTCATGGTATAGAAGCGCACTGAGTGAACAGGAAATGCGGGTTCCCTGAATTTGCGTCACACTGACGACATTAGGCCCACTGGCTTTTTATACTGCACCCCAGATCAGATCCGGCCCTGATTTTCTTCCCTGACTACTGTGGAGGAACATAGGGGTTGATTTACTAAAGGCAAACAGAGCTTAGTAAATGAGGCAAAGCTTCACTTTACAAAGAATACCCAATCACATGCAAAGAAAAAAAAAAAAAAAAAAAACAGCATTATTGCTTGCACATGATTGGATGATGGAAGTCAGCAGAGATTCTGCTCATTTATTAAGCTCTGGAGCAACTGCACTTTGCAAACTGCACAGTCTATTTGCCTTGAGTAAATCAACCCCATTGTGTCAGTAAAACTACTTTAATACCAGCACAGGTGGCTGCCGTAAGCCTAAAGTGACAAATTATATCCCCCAAAAAGAATCTATACATAACCATTACCTAATGGCCCTGTAATCAATTTTTCATTAAATTATTTCTTACTGTGCTTTCCTGACTCTATGTAACATCTTCTGTGGGCTCCAGAAAGTCTCCTTACCTTCTAACTTCCATTTGTTTGGAATGGGCAGTACACAATAGTTGCAGTCATGCGCACTGCACTATGCACACTACACATCCCATAGCCCCCCACCCCCCCCCCCCCCTCTCAAGTCTCAAGAGTGAGCAAGAGAGGGGGGCTATGTTATTACATACATTGGAACTATAGAGAACAAACAAAGCCTGCCTCTCAGGAGGAAGCTGGATCAAAGCAGCAGATAAACGGAATTTGGAGGTTTTGGGGAAGATGAGAGCAAGTGAAGGTAATTTTTGAGTTAAAAATACTTGAATATAATTTTTTTCTCAACCTTTTCCCCCAGAGGAACCCTTGAAATAATTTTCAGGTCTCGGAACCTTTGCAAAAAATGATACCTGCCGTTTGTGGTACATTACCATGATGACTAGATTTCAGGAATTTTAAATAGAACACTAAAAAATCTGGCATACCTAGCATATTTGATGCCTAGGACAGATCTATTTTTACACCATCCTGTTCTGTTTTTGGTGCATTTTTGGGCACCCGGGAGGCAAAAGGTGCAACGTCCAGCCCTGCTGCCAGCAGCCTGTCAAAACCTATGGCAGACTGAAATACGTGGCAGCTGGACACGGCTGAATGCTTTATCGAGTGGTACTCACGTTTAGGGCTGTGTTGTTTGACCGGAATGCAGAATGCTTGCATCCTCGGTATTACATTTTTTTTCAACTTTATTTAAATGTCCCTAAATATTTTATTCCACTTTATTCACTGCAGCGTGTTGCAAAGCAGTGTAGGGCCTTGCAGCACGCCATGCTGATAAAAACAGAGCACATCCTACTTTTTTTTGGGCTCTGCATTGGTCCAATTGACTCGAGACAGATCGCCTTGTTTGTGCGTTGAGACTGCGTTGAGCAAGGCATATGGTGTGAATGGGCCCTAACACAGCAAGTAGTGTCATCTGCCTGGCTGTGCTGTCTGGCAGAAATGTGCAAATCTCAGAATTGGATGAACAGATGCATGCATAGTTTGGCAGGTAAATGTACCCTAAAAGTATAGCTAAAGGTAAAACGTAAAGGTAAAAATTTTGGATAGAGTAGAGATGGATTAGGACCCCTGTCAATTTTTATTGCTCTCTGTGCCCCCATTAAGGAGATTCAACCCGTTTATATGTCCTGTTTACCATTAAAAGTAAAAGAAAATCCCAAATCTGGGGTTGTCCTTAGAAAAGTAAGGGGAAGTCTTCCAATGAACACTAGTTCTGGTGATTTGGGGGTCCCCAAGGAATTCTCTTAATTTGCAGGGATTTCCTCTCACTTCCTGTTTGGCTATGGGACAGGAAGTGAAGGAAAATCTCCACAATGGAACACAGATGGCGAAATAAGATCCAACAGGGGTTATAACCCGCCCTTACTCGATCTAAAATGAAAAAAAAAAAAAAAAAAAAAAAAGTTTTGCCTATAGTTCTACTTTAAATGCATTTCATCTGAGTAGCGGTTTGCCTTAAATTCAGCTTTTAGGACACCTGCGTTACCCGCGTCAGGACTCACCATTTTCTCCACATTCACAAGCCCATCAATGAAGGTTTTGCTACCCTCATGTAGAAATGTGAGGTCTGAGGAAAGAAACAGAAAGAATGATGATCACTGTCAGAGGGGAGCAATCATAAAGATGACAAAGGAGGATTAAATGAAAAGCGGGACTCAATGTTGAGTACAGTAAGCAAAGAACCTGTAGAGTTTTAAAATCTGCAGCTTTCATTATAATAAAATCTTGCTATGAACGGTCTGTTTAGGCACTTGTTATAATAGGGTGACAACACTCTTTCCCCGTCTACCAATTAATGCCCTTGCATTGTCACCCTGGCTTCACCGTGGTCATTTCGGCACACATTATACAGGCATGGTCCACTGTATCGCCATCAGCAAACCCTCCCTGGGAAATGTAGACATTGCTGGAGAGCAAGGAAGTGACTGCAAGGAAGCTGCAGGAAATCAGCAGCACCAATATGCAACAAAGGAGGTGAAAACTAGTATTTTATTAAAAAAAAAAAAAGGGGGAATCATTTAGCAAAAAAAAAAAATATGGGTTTCTTATACCTTAATCCTGTATTGGCAGATTAAGGCAGTGATGGAGTTTAATACCTTTTAGAATTTTGGCCTCTATGTGGATACTGTAAAGATGAAAAGGATGGGGTAGAGGTGTGAGGAATTATGAAAAGGTCAAGGGTTTGTCCAAGCTTACCTTTCAGGATGAGAGGAATAAATGGGATTACTGGGTGTCTCATGCGAGACAACATTTCACGATAGGACTTGTGATTCCTGCATGGATCCTAAAGAAAGAGGGGGAAAAACTCTGTTAGCGGTTTTACCCACCTAGCAAAAAAGCCTAAAAAAAATCCTAAAAACAGGTACTCAGAGGACATCTGCAAAACATAAGCATAATCTGCAAATGTATGTGCAAAAAAAAAGTAGTTGTGGTAAATTATGCAAATTAAAAGTAAATAACATGCACAAATGGACCTGCCAGTAATCAAACTGTGCCCTAGGCATGGGGTCTATAGAACACCTCTCCATTTTGATACAGAGAGAGGGAGGTCTTTCAAAGTCCTAATACACTTTCTTGTCCTAGGGTGACAAAGCTGCTCCTCCATAATAAATAAAGTACAGTGAGTAAGCGTTGTCAGTGACCCTAGGACAGGAAGTGTGTCACTGGCAGGATCAGCAGGGGAAAATTAAGCAAAAAAAAGAAAAAAAGCCTCCCAAAAATACAAAAAAAAAAAAATAATAATTCAGCCACTATGCTATGCACGATGGGTAAGTTGCAATATATTACATTTTTGTTTTTGGGTTCAGATACACTTTAACTTTCAAATAACAGACTACACAGTTGTTTGCAAAATGTGGTTATCAAAATATAACTGTGGCTACTTTCAGTAAATACACAAAGAATCCCCATCTTATAAATCCCTCCTATAAAAATGATCCTTCTGCCTATTACCGTTAAATTCTCAAACTTCCTGAACAGATTCTTAAACTTCCCAGGTAGTTTCTGATGAAAGAAGAAGAAGAAGGAGGAGAATAAATGTTAACATTTGACTGTATACATCTATAAAGCAATGCACTATATAGCCAGCTTAAAGTGCACCTAAAGGAAAAACTTTTACATTTTGGATAGAGTGGAGAGGGATTAGAACACCTGTCAGTTTTTATAACTGTCTGTGCCCCCGTTAGAGAAATTCGCCTTCTCGATTTGTTATGTTTTCCATTTTTACCAAAAAATGTATGTAAAAGAAAAAACATAATTTTGGGTTGTCCCAAGAAAGAATAGAGGGGACACTAGTTCTGTTGACCCTGCTGACACCCAAGGATTCTCACTTTGGAAAGATTTCCTCTCACTTCCTGTTTTGGGACAGGAAGTAAAGTCAAATCTCCCCAATGAGGACATGTATGACAAAAATAAAACTGACAGGGGTTATAACCCTACGTTATTCTATCCAAAATTTAAAAAAAAATGCCTTTAGTTCTACTTGAAGTCTTTCCACAATCTGTGTGATATTATCGCTCTGTTCTTTAGATCTGTAGAATGAGTTGAAAAAAGCTGCAGGCATATATATTAAATATTTATATATATATTTCATATTCAATAGACAGAAAATACAAATTACTTATTTTATATTAATGAACGTTCTAAATAAAATATAGTAAAACATTTATACACATTGTCTTTAAACATCCCTTTAGGGGAATAAATAATGAAAATCTGAATTTTATTTTTACCTCCCAAGAAACACGTAGACGGCTTACTGCACCATTGTCCAATCCCATCACTATGGCAAAAAACGATAAGAGGTCCTGGTTCTGTTTACATCTGCAGAGAGGGGCGGTGAGGAAACAGAACACAGAGGGAGAAGGGTTTGGTGATGATTGTTCTATGGCAAGTAATGGTTTTAGAAGTCATAATGGATAAACAATAAAGACAAAGACTCAATGGAAACCACTGTTAGACTCCTTTCACATTGGGGAGCTTTTCAGGCATTTTAGCACTAAAAATAGTGCCTGTAAAGTGCCTGAAAAGCACCTTTCATGCCTCCCCAGTGTTAAAGCCTGAGTACTTTCACACTGGGGTGGTGCGCTTGCAGGACGGAGAAAAAAAAAAAAAGTCCTGCAAGCAGCATCTTTGGCGTGGTATACACCGCTCCCAAAATGCCCTGCCCATTGAAATGAATGGGCAGTGCTGCTGAAGTGCCTGAAAAGTGCTTCGGCAGCGATGCAACACTGGCGCTTTTAACCCTTTCCTCGGCCCGCTAGCGGCCACTTTACCGCTAACGCCAGCACCGCCCCAGTGTGAAAGGGTTCTAAGGCTGGCCATACACAAATCATTTTCTTCCGGTTGAACGGAAAAAAAGAATTAACCAATTCCCCCATCCACATCAAACTACTCCCACTGAGCTATTGTATTCTGACAGCAGGGGAGCCTTCCCCACTGGTAGAATACAATGATCAGCATTGCCGGCTATAGCCTGTGGCACTGATCATTTAGGAAAAAACAGACAGGCTGGTTGTACAGACTTGTGTACAACCAGCTATAGCCCATACATGGATCAAAATTCAGCTGAAATTACTCCCTGCTTCATGTATTTACTAGCTAGCGCAACCTGGCTCTTGATTTGCAATGAATCGGGTAGACCAGACAGATCCAGTATGTGATGAACAAATTGTGACCCTCCTTTTCCCCTAAATATGTGCATGCCGAATGACCTGATCAATGGAGGATTAACCAAGAAGAAACAAGAATTGGACAGTTGTGATTCTCCCAATCTGCAGCAGATACATTTTTACATCTTTGACCATCTTCTCTCTTCTGTATAGTCCAATGCACATTCTATACCTCACTGTGTCTTTCATGCCCTGCCATATCCTTTAACAAGGACTGAATCAAACAGTTATTCTAAAGCTGAACATACATTATGCGAATTTCGTCCAGTTCCTGATGAACCAGCCAAAATTTGCGTCATCCTTTGAGCAATCAGGCTGAATAAATGAAAACAATAAGTTTATGGCCAGCTTTAGTCTAGTTTCTCAACCAGGGTTTAATGAAACACAACAATGGTTCCTCTCTAGAGGTTCCTAGAGGTTCCTTGAGCAACAAGCAATTTCAGCCTCTTGGATAAGTTTCCAGTGACAACATTGATCTTTTTAGCTATCTGTAAGGAGGTAATTCTTCCCAATGACCATACGTGTAAGGAGCCTTTTTCCCCACTGACCATCACACTAGTTTATCATGAGTTGTAGATATTGTAATATTTAGCAGGGGTTCCCTGAGACCGGAAAGTTATTGCAAAGGTACCTCCATATTGAAAAGGTTGAGAAAGGCTGCTCTATCCTCATACTTGGTCATGGGTAATGCGCAAGTTCAATGATAGTTCAAAAGTCCATGTCCAAAGGAGGTATAAACCCCACAAAGCAAAGCACACTAGAAATGATGATATAGATACTGTGCATTGGCGTAAGAAACCCATCATAAGAGAACCATTGGAAAATGTCAGTTTAACTTTTGATCTTGGTCTTTCTAGCTGTTGCGGAACCAACATTTCCATTTGAACACACAATGGACGGATTTATACATATGGGAGCTGTCAGCCCTAGCGGCCAAATTCCCTTCTTCATTTGAAAGATAAAAGATTATTGGTTGCTAGAACAACTGCTCTGGCTTTGCTTACCTTACTTTATCACACACACACACACACACACACACACACACACACTTGTCTTCTTGAGGTCATAACTCACATGGCTGCTGTCTTGATGAACTTCTTGAGAAGTTGAGTCCTCCTCGCTGGGGCCTCGCAGAGAAGGGTTTGCGTACTGACCCAGTGTTGTACCTCACTGCAGCGCTGCAGCAGGAGCTCCAGATTGGCTGTTTCTCGGCGCCCTCGCTCTACATGAAACACGTAATCCACAAACTCCAGCTGTGGAAATATAGGATTAATTAAGTCACCATGCTCTACTACATTTACAGATCTATTATAGGATTTATAATTTATATGAGAATATATATTAAAAGACAATATCCACTTAACCAAACACGGGAGGCTGTAAAATGTTTATCTGCTAAAGATGTCTCATTTTAATTACACTTTTACATATCTGCTAAACTTCTCAGATTGTAATGGGGGCATAATAGGCAGGTATGTGATTGTCTACCAGTGCTTGTCTCTGAAATGTAAAAACTGATTACGTTGGGAGTAACAAAGCAAGACAATTGCAGCACGTCCTGCTGTGAAACAACATGGGGTCTGACTAAATAATTTTCTAAACTGCTGAGCATCTTGAGTAACCTATAAAAACATTCCCAAGCAATTCATTGTAATGTGCATGTGTAAAAAACACAATGGAACGGGGAGTGCAATGGCAAGATTGTTTTATTTAGATGAACACCTTAAAAGGGGCAGAGAATGCCTAAACCCAAGTGGAAAGGATGCATATAGGATGACAATCTGTGTGCATATCCTAGAAGCTGGGTGTCTCAACTCCCAGTCAATCCTCGTATTGGCTGCATCAATATGTTTCTCTTACTGCATAGATGCCATTTAGTTAAAGCATACACTATTACTTTGTGGTCAAGCATTCCCATAGACACACTCCTAAACCTTGTGGACAGCCTTCCCAGAAGAGTTGAAGCTGTTATAGCTGCAAAGGGTGGGCCAACTCAATATTGAACCCTACAGACTAAGACGCCATTAAAGTTCATGTGCGTGTAAAGGCAGGTGTCCCAATACTTTTGGTAATGTAGTGCATCTATACCCGAGAAAGAAAAAAAAAAAAAAAAAAAGTAAAATATAGCAGTTTACCAGTCCTTAGATGATTTCTAGGATGACAACACTCCCTCAATGTAAAGTGCCTATGGAGGAACAGCATTGTTACCCTAGGACAAGAAGTGTGTAAGGATTACAAAACCACTCTCCCTCTCCATAACATAACAAGTTCTGTAGTCTGCAGGGAAAGCTGGGAACACTGCTAATGGATAAGAGTCAACATAGGCAGAGCACCAGCAGAAACGTCTCCTCCTACTGTCCATCAGTGCAGACCTGATGGGGAACCGCAACACCCAACTATGCACACAAGGTACGGGTTGGTCCTCCACAGGAGACTGAAAGTTAGTGATTATGTAAGCCGTAACCATTTTGTTGATTTTAACAACAAAGTTAAGTTAGGCAGACCATGCAAAATCATAGTTAAAGTGGACAAAAGATTGCCTTTATTTGGCTGATTTAATAAGTGTGTTAGTCTCATTAAAATATATATTTTTTTAAAACAAAGGTGCAGTTGTCCTTTAAATTATGAATGGACAATGGTCAACTGAAAAATGAAGAGGGGTTTGCCATCATTTGGGTGTTTTCTTAGAATCCTTGGACTGGGAGCTGCAGGATCTTTGCGCACCCAAACTCACTTGATTAAAGTAACCTGCAATACCCTCACAGCAGCTTGTGTCTATGAATATTACATGTGCAGAACAGATGCACGCACAAAGCAGCTGACACTTCAATCCATACCCTTCTTCCTCCAGGCCATGGAGATCCACATAGAAATATAACACGTCTGCTCCTGTTGTAATGTTGTCTTCATTCCTGCTACTTAAAATGGAACTAAATGGAAAAAGTAAAAAAACTGCAAGCAAGAAGGCTCTTTATTGTAGAAGAGACATGCCATATCGCCTCTGCAATAAAACAAATGTAGCTGCCTGTTTGCAATCTTCTTACCTGCCTGTTCAGGTTACCTCGGTGCCAGGATGAATATACTCCTATGTGTATTCATAAGAGTTATGTTACTCGGCCCAGCTAATCAAGATGACCAAAGATGCCGAACCCAGAAAAAGACCCGACAAAGATGTTGACGCCGGCATTGAAGTGAGGGGAGGTGAGTATAATGTGCAACAAATTAAATAAAAATGTTTGCGTTTTTGGAAGAAAATAAGTCCATTGAGGGACACAGGAAATTAGAAACAGCTGGGTTATACTGCCGCCTATAGCAGGTTGGGGTACCAGAAAACAGAAAAAGGCTTTTCGGAGAAAGCAATACACCTAGCCAGCAAAAAAAATTAAAAAAAATTAGGAATAGGACTCATTTTTTTGTTCCTAAAAATGACTCGGTGGAAAAGATTTTGGTGCTAGATACAAAAATCATGTTTTCTCCATCGTCCATTGTGAGAGAGAAAGAGTTTCTGAAACATTTGGACGTCCAATGACAGTCCAACTCAAAGGGTGGCCAACAGCCACTAACAAGTATTGGGAGTAGCCTGGGACACACAGAAGTACCAATGCCAAACCTGAACCCTTGCAAAACAGGAGAACTGCCACTACCAAGGAGAGACCATAGAGGATATACCTGGTGCTCAAGACTACATAGTTACATAGTAGGTGAGGTTGAAAAGTCCAAGCTATGTGTGCAATTATATGTCAGTATTAAATTGTATATCCCTGTATGTTGTAGTCGTTCAGGTGCTTATCTAATAGTTTTTGAAACCCTCGATGCTCCCTGCCAAAATCACCGCCTGTGAAAGTGAATTCCACATCCTTGCAGCTCTTACAGTAAAGAACCCTCTACACAGTCTAAGGTTAAACCTCTTTTCTTCTAATCCTAATGAGTAGCCACGTCTTATTAAAAGTTTTATCCCTATTGTGGGGTCACCAGTAAGGTATTTGTAAATTAAAATCATATCTCCTGTCAAGCATCTCTTCTCTAGAGAGAATAAGTTCAGTGCTCGTAACCTTTCTTCATAACTAATATCCTCCAGTCCCTTATTAGCTTTTTTGCCCTTCTCTGTATTCGCTCCATTTCCAGCACATCCTTCCTGAGGACTGGTACCCAGAACTGGACAGCATACTCCAGGTGAGGCCGGACAAAAGTCTTGTAGAGTGGGAGAATTATCACTTTATCCCTGGAGTTAATCCCCCTTTTAACCACATACAGACCGGACGAATTTGCAGCCAAAGGACCAGGCCCCTTTTTGCGATTCGGCACTGCGTCGCTTTAACTGACAAAAAAACAAACAAAATTGACATCCTTTTTTTTCCCACAAATAGAGCTTTCTTTTGGTGGTATTTGATCGCCCCTGCGGTTTTTATTTTTAAACAAAAAAGAGCGACAATTTTGAAAAAAAAACACATTCTTTTTTATATTTTTTGCTATAATAAATATCCCCTAAAAATATATAAAAATAACTTTTTTTTTCCTCAGTTTAGGCCGATAAGTATTCTTCTACATATTTTTGGTAAAAAAAAAAAAAAAAAAAAAAAAAAAAAATCGCAATAAGCGATTATTGATTGGTTTGCGCAGAAGTTATAGCGTTTACAAGATAGGGGATAGTTTTATAGCATTTTTATTAATTATTTTTTTTTTATTAGTAACGGCGGCGATCAGCGATTTTTTTGTGACTGCGACATTATGGCGGACACATCGGACATTGACAAATTTTTGGGACCATTGTCATTTATACAGCAATCAATGCTATTTAAATGCATTGATTCCTGTATAAATGACACTGGCAGTGAAGGGGTTAACCACTAGGTGGCAGTGTAGGGGTTAAGTATGCCTAGGGGTGTGTTTCTTACTGTGGGGGGGCGTGGCTGTCAGCTAGTGAATGCTGGTCTCTGCTCCAATCACAGGGAGCAGAGATCGGCGTCACTAGTTGCTAGGCAGAGCGGGGAGATGCTGTTTATTTCCGCATCTCCCCGTTCAGCCTTCCCGTGAGACGATCGTGGGTGTCCCTGCGGCGATCGAGTCCGCGGGACCCGCGACCGGCCTCACGGGGGTCCCGACCGGCGCGGGAGCGCGCCGCTCCCGATGGCACGGCGGCATTTAAAAAAGGGACTTATATATACGCCCTTATGCCTGTCCGTGCCATTCTGCCGACGTACATCGTCGTGCGCCGGTCGGGAAGCGGTTAATGCATGCCAATATTCTGTTTGCTTTGTTAGCAGCAGCTTGGCATTGCATCATCTACTAGGACCCCCAGGTCCTTTTCCATCCTAGATTCCCCCAGAGGTTCTCCCCCCAGTGAGTAGATTTCATTCATATTTTTGCCACCCAAATGCATTATTTAAAATTTTTCCACATTAAACCTCATTTGCCATGTAGTTGCCCCATTCATTTGTTGAGATCTTGCAAGGTTTCCACATCCCGCAGAGAAGTTATTGCCCTGCTTAGCTTAGTATCATCCGTAAATTCAGAGATTGAAAGATTTACTCCATCCTCCAGGTCATTTATGAACAAATTAAATAGGATTGGTTCCTGCACAGAACCCGGGGGGACCCCACTTTCCACCCCTGACCATTCAGAGTACTCCCCATTTATTACCACCCTCTCAACTCGCCCTTGTAGCCAGTTTTCAATCCATGTACTCACCCTATGGTCCATGCTAACGGAACTTACTTCGTACAGTAAACGTTTATGGAGAACTGTGTCAAATGCTTTTGCAAAATCCAGATACACCACGTCTACGGGCCTTCCTTTATCTAAATGGCAACTCACCTCCTCATAGAAGGTTAATAGATTGGTTTTGCAAGAACGATTCTTCATGATTCCATGCTGATTACTGCCGATACCGTTTTTCTTAGTAAAATCTTGTATATAGTCCCTTATTATCCCCTCCAAGAGATTGCATACTATTGATATTAGGCTATCTGGTCTGTAATTCCCAGGGATGTACTTTGGCCCTTTTTAAAATATTGGAGCTACATTGGCTTTTCTCCAATCAGCTGGTACCATTCCAGTCAGTAGACTGTCAGCAAAAATTAGGAAAAATTCCCCCAGAACCCTCGGGTGCAAGTCATCTGTTCCCGGTGACTTATTAATGTTAAGTTTTTCAAGTCTATTTTTAATTCTGTCCTCTGTTAGCCATGAGGGTACTTCTTGTAATGTGTCATGAGGATAAACCCTGCAGTTTTGGTTACTGAAGCTCCCCCGATTCCCTCGTGAAGAGTGAGGAGAAGAATAAATTCAATACCTTCGCCATCTCCCCATCCTTTGTAACCAGATTTCCTTCCTCATTCTTTATGGGGCCAATATGGTCGGTCGTCCCTTTTTTACTGTTTATATACTTAAAGCATTACTTTTTTTTTTTTTTGCTCTCCTCTGCTATGTGTCTTTCGTGTTCTATCTTGGCCGCCCTAATTGCACCCTATAACATTTCTTGTTGCATTCTTTGTAAAGTTTGAATGCTGATGATGATCCCTCAGCCTTGTATTTATTGAAGGCCTTCTCCTTTACATGCATTTTTACATTTGAGTTAAGCCATCCAGGACCTTTGTTCGCTCTTTTAAATTTATTTCCCAATGGGATGCACTGGCTAATGCCCTTAAAGCAAACCCCTTTTTCCTCTGTGTTCTTTGTTCCTAAGATTTTATCCCAATTTATTTCTTCTAGCAAGGTTCGTAGTTAGGGGAAGTTGGCTCTTTTGAAATTCAATGTCTTTGTATTCCCCTTATGTTTCCTATTTGTGTGATTTATACTGAAGCCAATTGACCTGTGATTGCGGTTTCCTAAATTGCCCCTTATTTCCACATTCGTGATCAGGTTTGTTTTGTTTGTAATCAGTAGGTCTAGTAACACTTTGTTTCCAATTGGTGCGTTTACCATCTAGCCCATGAAATTGTCCTGCAAGACATTTAGGAACTGGTGAGCCTAAAGCCCCATACACACGGTCGGACAATCCGCGGACCAGGTCCGTCGGATCATGTCCGTCGTACTTTGTCCGATGTTGGTTTTGCGTACACACGGTCGGACAAAGTTGTCGAAAAATCCGATCATTCTGAACGTGGTGACGTTTGTTGCCTACGACGGGACTACGTAGAGGCTAGTAGCCAATAGCTTTGGTCTTGTAATGTGATCTGAGCATGCGTAGCACTTTGTCCGGTCGGACAACCGTACACACGATCGAATTTGGTGTGATCGGACCGGGTTGTCGGCAAATCTATCCAGCAGGAGATAAGACTTTGTCCATCGGACAATTCGACGTACACTGTCCGATGGTGCATACACACGGTCGGATTTTTCGACAACATGGTCCGATCGGACATAATCCATGAAAAAGTCCGACCGTGTGTATGGGGCTTTAGACGAATGCCCGGTTCCTTCCGCCTGTCTAGGTCTGATAATTAAAATCCCCCATTATGATGACACTTCCCCATCCTTGCTGCTATTCCAAAATTGTGATATCAGGTCTGTCTCCCCCTCCTCCCTCAGGTTAGAGGGCCTATAGGAAAAAACACAGTATTATTTTCCCCTTAGTTTCATCCCTTTTGGAGCTCTACTCCAAAGGGATGTCAACTCCTTCCTAGCTCCCCTCTTACACATTCACTTGTACAGTATTCTTGATATACAGGCATACCCCTCCCCCTTTTTTACCCTCTCTATCCCCGTGATAAAAGGGAATACCCTTGAAGGGTTACCAGCCAATCATGAGAGCTGTTGAACCAAGTCTCTGAAATTCCCACAAAATCCAAATCCTCCTTGTACAACAGTATCTCTAGTTCTCCCATCTTATCCGCCAGGCTCCTGACATTGGTAAACATGCCACACAGTTAAGATCGGTCGCATACTGTCCTCTTATTGGGTGTTCCAAGATTGCAAATAGTACTTGTTACTATTCTTACCTCGAGTTTATGCGCTTTAGTCAACCTGCAACTAATGCCCCCAAAACTACCCTCTGGAATATGCTCCGTGCTGACTATCTCTACCTCTGGACCCTCCCCCCCGTAGCCTAATTTAACCTCTAGCCGACCGCCCACTGTCAAATGACGGCGGAGCGGTGCGGCTCTTTTGTCTACATTTTGGCCACTAGGGGGCGCGCGCGCCGCGGGTCCGCTGGGCACCCGCGATTGCCCGGTAATCGAGCAGGACGTGGATCTGTGTGTGTAAACACACAGATCCACGTCCTGTCACTGGAGAGGAGACCGATGGTGTGTCCCTTGTACATAGGGACACCGATCGGTCCCCTCCCCCAATCAGTCCCCTCCCCCCACAGTTAGAATCACTAACATAGGGAACACATTAACCCCTGCAGCGCCCCCTAGTGTTAACCCCTTCCCTGCCAGCCAGTCACATTTATACAGTAAATCAATGCATTTTTATAGCACGGATCGCTGTATAAATGTGAATGGTCCCAAAAATGTGTCAAAAGTGTCCGATATGTCCGCCGCAGTCATGATAAAAATCGCAGATCGCCGCCATTACTAGTAAAAAAAAAATAATAATAAAAAAATGCTATAAATCTATCCCCTATTTTGTAGACGCTATAACTTTTGCGCAAACCAATATACGCTTATTGCGATTTTTTTTTACCAAAAATATGTAGAAGAATACGTATCGGCCTAAACTGAGGAAAAAATGTGTTTAAAAAAAAAAAAAAAATTTGGATATTTATTATAATAAAAAGTAAAAAATTTTTTCAAACTTGTTGCTCTTCTTTTGTTTATAGCGCAAGAAATAAAAACCGCAGAGGTGATCAAATACCACCAAAATAAAGCTCTATCTGTGGGGAAAAAATGATAAAAATTTTATTTGGGTACAGCGTTGCATGACCGCACAATTGTCATTCAAAATGCGACAGCGCTGAAAGCTGAAAAATGGCCTGGTCAGGAAGGAGGTGTTCGTGCCTGGTAGGCAAGTAGTTAAAAGCCCCTCTAACTAGGACAGAGGTTCCACTGTTCAGGGCAATGACACTATGGAAGAAACAATGAGATTGGGGTCAGCACATGACTGTGGAAACTAACCAGAAATCCACCAAAACAAGTGGAACAACCTAACTTGAAAGGAAAACCCAGACCGGCAACCAGGAGTAGTCAACAGAAATAGGACTGCATGAGAAAGCCCAAGCCTCCTAATCCCAATCCTTCAACAGCGGAGAAAAAAGTTTTTATGAAAAGCAAGAGCCCTCACAAAATGATGTCTCCACAAATAGTCAAATAACCCTTGAGACTTTGGAAAACCCTCAGGAATACCACTTCAAATTCAGACTGACTGAAGAGGGAGAAGTGTAAACAAATGACACCCACACAAGGGAAGACAAGAATGAGGGTATTTCACAACCTGGACTTGGGTACAAGACACTATAAAAACAAAGGATGAGCCAGGACCCATCTGCCCAAGACCTGTCCTGGGTCTGACAGAAGAAACTTGAGAAAGCTGTCAGACCTTGATCCAGGAAGAAAAAAAAAACAAAACAAACAAAAAAAAGAAAACATGGTTCTAAAAAGTATCGGGTCTTCCCTGCTCCAGTAACACATCCTCGGCCGAAGAGTGAGGGGCATAAATCTTAACCTTTTTATAAGAATTTTTTATTTAAACAATAGTCACACCTTTTTTTTACCCGAATGAAACCACAGGTATGATAACACCAGCAAGTGAAGTTCCTCCAGGGCAGGGGGAAGAACCAACCTTTTAACACCAAGACATTGAAAAGTAACATCAGGAACTTTTTGGTCCAGAGAAACCATCCGGGTGGCTCACCCTAAATCCAGGCTCCCAGACACAGAAGGGAAAATTGAAAAGAACTGCGGGTCAAAACTGCGAAAATCTGTAGATCCCACATACTGTGTTCTGTCTGACACATGTTTTAGCTGCTTGCATGGAGTTTAGCGTTAAATATTTACCCGCAAATTTAAAATATCCGACTTGATAGATCCAAATTAATATTTTTTAAAAAGTAATTATTTTAGTACCGACCATTTTAAAATATAAATATATACAGACACTTTACATTTAAACAAGGCACAGTGGTGGTAAATTTGCTACACTAAGCTGAATTACTCTATACTACGGTAGCAATGTGTTGAAGATCTTTGGTAACATGATAATATCAATCAGCGGCTTTGTTTATCATTTCTTAATAGCTTATGTGAGATTTATACAAGACTTTACATGTAATGAGATACCTTGGATGAACGCTGCTTTGGGCAGATTTATTCTTGCAAATACCAAGAGATTGAAGCTCTAGACATTGGCTGAAACAAGTTATTTCTTAAAATAGCCAAGCATACATTACTATTATAGTTCCAGCCCAACTCTAAAGAGCACCTGTCACTTACACATGGCCAAATCATCAGCAGATATGTAAAAAAAAAGTACGCCTCGACTTACCACCTAATCTGTATAGGGACAAGTACTCTTTACTACAGAACGTGCTACAGCAACACAATGGTGTGAAAAAGTCCTAAAGAAAACCTGTGCTTAAAAGAAATATGTAGGTTGCTGTTGCTGACTTCCAGGAAATTTGCATTTTCAGATGGGTGCAATGCTGCTCCCCTGGTCTACTTGGTCTTGGTCTGGTCCCCTTCCAAGACAGTGCCAAACATGCAAATGAGAAGTTGCGAGTTCTCTTGCTGCATTTTTGCTCAGGCCAGTCATTCAGAAAGTACTGAAGCCAGAGAAAGCTAGGCTAATAAAATTTTCAGATGTAGGTTGGCAAAGGCAGTCTAAATATTTCTCTCATAACAAGGGCATAATAGAAGCTCCAGGGCCCGATTCAAGAAACCATGATAGGTCTAAAAGTGTTTTTACAGCCGCTTTTTCCTGGCACTGGCTTTGCAGCTCGTTTTTTTTTTTTTTTTTTTTTAAACGCCCTGTGTGCACGAGGCCTAAGTCAGAATACAACTTTGGAAGCGATGTCATGTTTTCTAATGTATTCTTTCGTTTCCGAGCATGCTTGGTCTTGTTCACAAGATTTTTTACGTTAAAATACTAATTGCACAAAAATTGTTCATTCTGGTATGACAACATTTTCATGCTTGTCCCTTTGGATATTTTCACATGAACTGTGATCGACTCTTGAACGGTTTATACTAATGAATAGATTATCAGACGATTGATCCAAATGTGTTTTTCCCCCTTCATAGATATCCAGTAGCATTTATTAGTGTGTATCCCTTTACACATTACTCCCACCCAAACCACCAAAATCTGTCCCTGATCTGCCCCAGATTGCTCCCACTTCTGACAAGCCTCACCCTTTTAGGACACAAATTCTATAAAGTTGGGATTGCTGCGTGCTATGAAATCAGAGACGGCCACTTATCTTGAAATACAGGGGTGTGACTCACCTTGCCTTTCAATTTACTGATTACCCCTTAGCTGCTACACAATACCGCTTGTGACAAAATCCCTGGTTAGTCACTCTAGTTCAGTGTTCATTAGTAATTGTGCTCGAAAATCTGTAGATCCCACATACTGTGTTCTGTCTGACACATCCCCACACTATAAATAGGCCAATAACATGTTACTTGCTGAACATGGTGTTTGTCAGGGTAAAAGGCTGTTCCCGAGGCAATCAGAGGCTTGTCTTATCACGAGACTATATTTACCAGAAGCTGTTTCTTTCCTCTTCTCAAACCAGGTTATTTGCTGTGCCTCTCCTTATTTCTCATGCATGTTATTACCAGATGTCTCACCTTTCCAGGTGCCTGTCCTTTGTGCAACCCTAGCTAGGCTCAATCCTACCTGATCGTGTCTCAGAAATTCACCTCTCTGCTACTACACTGCTCAAAAAATTTAAAGGAACATTTTTGTTAATCTGTTTCAGCTGCTTTGGTGTTAATGACATTAACAACAGGTGGACTAGACGGGCAACAATGAGACGACCTCCAAAAACAGGAATGGTTTTACAGGTGAAGGCCACTGACATTTATTTTTTTCCATACTCATCTTTTTTGACTGTTTTTCCACTAGTTTTGACTTTGGCTATGGTCAGTGTTACTACTGGTAGCATGAGGCGATAACTGGACCCTATAGAGGTTGCACAGTGAGTCCAACGCCTCCAGGATGGCACATCAATACATGCCATTGCCAGGTTTGCTGCATCTCCCAGCACAGTCGCAAGAGCATGGAGGAGATTCCAGGAGACAGGCAGTTACTCTAGGAGAGCTGGAAAGGGCCGTAGAAGGTTGTTAACCGATCAGCAGGACCAGTATCTGCTCCTTTGTGCAAGGAGGAACAGGATGAGCACTGCCAGAGCCCTATAAAATTACCACCAGCAGGCGATGTCCTCTAGTGGGCCCTGTGCTCACTGCTCGTGGAGCTCAATTGGCATTCGCCATTGAACACCAGAATTGTCAGGTCTGCCACTGGCGCCCTGTGCTTTTCACAGATGAGAGCAGGTTCACCCTGATCACATGTGACAGATGTGAAAGGGTCTGGAGAAGCTGTGGAGAATGTTATGCTGCCTGTAACATCGTTCAGCATGATCGGTTTGGTGCTGGGTCAGTCGTCTCATTAGGAGCATGCACGACGTTGTCAGGCATGCATACACGCACAAAGTTGTCAGGTATACATACACACACGTGGGGGCTATACAAATTACTGAGTATCATTTTGAGTGGCTGCGATGAAATTTCAGCAAAATTTACTAGCCTGCTGCATCATTTTTTTGCTTTGGTTTTCAAGGGGTCTTTGAATTCAGCCCTCTGTTGGTTGATCATTATAATTTCCATCAAATGATGTAGCATCCTCTCCTTCCGAACACATTACCCAGTCCATATCAGTATAGATATCCAGCATGATATTTTTCACCATTGAGATCTGATGTGTTTTCAAAGTGTTCCTTTAATTTTTTTGAGCAGTGTATTTTATTGACAAAAGCTCTCCATCATGGTTCCCTGCTGCTCACTGAATCAACTCTATGTTTTAAATGTAATATATTGCAACTTGTTAATCCATAAATCGTAACTATACCAAACCGGATTAACGGTTTCCCAAAACAGTCACATTCCAGCCACTCTGAATTATAACTGTCACATTTGCTTGTGCTCTCCTCTGACCTGTCAAGCTATCAAATGGCTGGTGTAATAACTGATCACATTGGCAGGCGCTAAGATGGCTGCTTCCTTGGCTGTAATAGATAGGAAGGTTAAAAATGAGGGCTTATTTTCATTCCTTTATTTTCAGCTGGTGATCCATCCCCTAACAGACTTCCTGTCTTAGCCCCCGTACACACGGTCGGAAATTCCGAAGGAAAATGTCCGATCGGACCATGTTGTCGGAAAATCTGTCCGTGTGTGGGCTCCATCTGACTTTTTCCGTCGGAATTTCTGATGGAAAAAAATTGAGATCCTGCTCTCAAATTTTCCGACAACAAAATCCGATCTGACTTTTTCCGATCGTGTGTAGAGAATTCAGACGGACAAAGTGCCACGCATGCTCAGATCAAATTACGAGACCAAATCTATTGGCTACTAGCCTCTATGTAGTTCCGTTGTACGCAACGAACGTCACCACGTTCAGAATGATCGGATTTTCTGACAAATTTGTCCGACTGTGTGTATGCAACACCAGTGTCTGACAAAATCCGTCGGAACAAATCCGACGGATTCTGTGGTCGGAATTTCCGACCGTGTGTACGGGGGCTTAGAGTGTCGCTATTCTATTATTATAATACAGGATTTATTTAGCGCCAACAGTTTGCACATCACTTTACAACATGGGGGCAGACAGTACAGTAACAATACAATTCAATACAGGAGGAATTAGAGGGAGGGTCAAGTGATACAAAAGGTAATACAGTACATCCGGAAAGTATTCACAGCGCTTCACTTTTTCCACATATTGTTATGTTACAGCCTTATTCCAAAATGGATTAAATTCATTATTTTCCTCAAAATTCTACGAACAATACCTCATATTGACATAGTGAAAGAAGTTTGTTTGAAATCTTTGCAAATTTATTAAAAATAAAAAAAATCACATGTATATAAAGTATTCACAGCCTTTGCTCAATACTTTGTTGAAGCTAATTTGGCACCAATTACAGCCTCAAGTCTTTTTGAGTTTGGTGCTACAAGCTTGGCACACCTATTTTTGGGCAGTTTCTCCCATTCTCCTTTGCAGGACCTCTCAAGCTCCATCAGGTTGGATGGGGAGCGTCGGTGCACAGCCATTTTCAAATCTCTCCAGAAATGTTCAATGGGGTTCAAGTCAGGGCACTGGCTGGGCCACTCAAGGACATTCACAGAGTTGTCCCGTAGCCACTCCTTTGTTATCTTGTGTGCTTAGGGTCGTTGTCCTGTTGGAAGATGAACCTTTGCTCCAGTCTGAGGTCCAGAGCATTCTGGAGCAGGTTTTCATCAATGTCTTTGAACATTACTGTATTCATATGTCCCTCGATCCCAACTAGTCTCCCAGTTCCTGCCGCTGAAAAACATCCCCACAGCATGATGCTGCCACCACCATGCTTCACTGTAGGGATGGTATTGGCCAGGTGATGAGCGGTGCCTGGGTTCCTCCAAAAATGATGCTTGCCATTCAGACCAAAGAGTTCAATCTTTGTTTCATCAGAGCAGAGAATTGTGTTTCTCATGGTCTGAAAGTCCTTCAAGTGCCTTGTGGCAAACTTCAGGTGGGCTGTCATGTGCCTTTTACTGAGGAGTGGCTTCCGTCTGGCCACTCTACCATACAGGCCTGATTGGTAGAGTGCTGCAGAGATGGTTCTTCTGGAAGGTTCTCCTCTCTCCACAGAGAAACTCTGGAGCTCTGTCAGAGTGACTATCGGGTTCTTGCTCACCTCCCTGACTGAGGCCCTTCTCCCCCAATCGCTCAGTTTGGCAGGGTGGCCAACTCCAGTAAGAGTCCTGGTGGTTCCAAACTTCTCCCATATACAGATGGAGGCTACTGTGCTCATTGGGACTGCTGCAGAAATGTTTCTGTACCCTTCCCCAGATCTGTGCCTCGATACAATCCTGTCGGAGGTCAACAGACAATTCCTTGGACTTCATGGCTTGGTTTGTGCTCTGACATGCACTGTTAACTGTGGGACCTTATATAGACAGGTGTGTGCCTTTCCAAATAATGTCCAATCAACTAATTTAAACACAGGTGCAGTCCAGGTGCAGGTGCAGTCCAATCAAGTTGTAGAAACATCTCAAGGATGATCAGTGGAAACAAGATGCACCTATACTCAATTTTGAGTGTCATGTCAAAGGCTGTGAATACTTTGGACATGTGATTTTTTTTTTTTTCTAATAAATTTTATTTTTTTTTCTAATAAATTTGCAAAGACTTCAAACAAACTTCTTTCACGTGGTCTTTATGGGGTATTGTTTGGTGAGTAGAATAATAAGTTTAATCCATTTAGGATCCTTTTTGGAATAAGGCTGTAACAAACTGGAAAAAGTGAAGCGCTGTGAATACTTTCCGGATGCACTGCAACTGTGGGGGATGATCTGATGGAGAAAATCAAAGTATATGTGTTAGATGTGGGCAAAATAGGCTTCTCTAAGGTGGAGGGTTTTCAAGGATAGTCTAAAAGCAAAGAGAGTAGGAGATAATAAGACAGATTATTGGTGTAGGGAGTTCCATAGGATGGGAGAGGCTCTGCAAGAGTCCTGGAGGTGAGCATGGAAGGAGGTGACGAGGGAGCTAGAGAGCAGGAGGTCATGGGAGAAATAAAGAGAACGATTAGGTTGGTATTTTGTGACTAGGCTAGTGATGTAGTTGGGGGCTGAGTTGTGGATGGCTTTGTAAGTGGTTGTCAGTATTTTGTAGTATTTATAATTGAATTAGTTGGGTGAGCAGAAGCCAATGGAGGAATTGGCAGAGAGCAGTACCAGACACGGATCGGTTGGTAAGGTGGATGAGCCTGGCAGTAGCATTCGTGATGGACTGAAGGGGGGAGAGCATATGTAAAGCTAAGCCAATGAGAAGGGAGTTGCAGTAGTCGAGGAAAGAGACAACCAGAGTGTGAACTAGGAGCTTTGTGGTGTCATTGGTTAGAACGGCGTATTTTGGAGATGTTGAGAAGGTTGAGGCTGCAAGATTTGGACAGTGATTGGATGTGGGGCCTAATGGGTAGATCAGAGTCCACGGTTACACCTAGAACTATGGCAGAGCAATGGAGACACCCTTGGACAGCAGCAGTCAGTCTGGGTAGAGGGTAGCGTTAGATGAATTGCAGATTTCGATGGACTTGGCAAATTAAAGTGGAAGTAAATCCGGTAAGGACAACCTACCCAACCCATCTGACAGTGTTGAGGCTTGGCAACCAGTGCTGCATCATAGGAGAAAGAGGAGAGTACCATGTTTCATCGTACCTGCAAGTGACAGGTTTAGGTCCAATGGAGGAAAGAAAACCAGGGAGCGAAGAAAAGATGAGGCAGAAGATGGGTGGAAAATTATTCCTTTAAGCCCTGCCCTAATCAATGACAGAACAGGAGCTGCAGTGTGAAGGCATTCCCATTATCACTTTAGATATGGCCAACCCAACCCCACCTGACATATGTCCCCAGATAGGCAATTTTACAAAGCAGAATTTACATCAAGTGGGATTCTTGATTCCTCCTTTGTAGCTCTCAATCCTGTTTTGCAGTCTGTGCGTGCACTGCAGATGGGTAAATGTAAAAAATCAAGTTTAAGTCTGGGCTAATAACGAGAGATTTCAGAGTAGAGGGAATGAAAATACAGGGCTACGAGTTTATATTTTCAAAGTGGTTTGGTGTTTGGATGTTTTAGAAGTGTCTGTTCCAACCATCAGGTGTATACTGGCTTACAAAGAATGAAGCAAATGCAACCACTTGCCAGCATCGTTCATCAGTTCTAAATGGTGCCTAATTCTGTCTGATTGGCTCACCTCATGCACGCAGCTGAAAAGTTCCCAATGAAAAGCACTCAGGTGATTGGCTAGATCTTCTGCCTCTATTCGATGAATGTGGGAATCCTCAGGAGGCAGCTGGACCTCTTCTGGCAAGGGAACCTAAGAGAAAATGATGTGTTTGTATTTATATGCTGCCAACATAAGGAGGTTCTACAAAGACATTTACTAAAATATGCAACAAGTTTGCTGCCATCTGTTCAGCAGCATCAAAGACATAATCCCTTTCAGTTACAATAATTTTTGGAGAAGTCAAGAAGTGAATGCTGTTCTTGAATACCTATGCCTAGCAACTGATGGCAGACTTACCATCAGTGGCAGGCTGCAGCGACGCAGCTGTACACCGATGTTTTTTTACATAGGGCCTTAAATTCTCTCCAAATTTGGATTAATCTGGCCAACAAGTCCTCATTTCCATTAGTGGTTGGGGGGCCAAGCCCCATTTTGACAGTCCCCTTAACCACTCTCCCTTGAGCTGAAAAGGCAGTGGATGGAGGTGTACATATACTGTGCATGCGATGGTTTCCAAAATTTATCCTCACAGTCTCGCTTGCTGGCCACTATGCATGCAGTTGTGGCACAGTTTGTATAGGTTTGTAGAAGTTAAAACAGGTGGTGAGGAGGCAACATAATATTTTTTCATCGTCTGCCAATCAATCTCTGATGATCCAATGCAAACCCCTCTTCAGAGAGCAACACAAGTGTAAATGAGCCCTTAGTCTTCACTGCCCATTGAGGCTCTTGTATTTGAGAGATGAATCACAGGATATAGGGCTTAGAATCAAAATAAGGTGAGGTTTTATTCTGACTTGGAGATTAAGCCAGCCATAGACAGTTTAAATCACAGCCGGTTCAGCAAGAACCGGCCGAGATTGGGACCATGTATGGGCAGGCTGAATGTACCCAAGTTAATCGATCCACTTGGGTACAGCCAGCCTGTTGGATTTTACATGTGATCAATTCTAGCGGCTGTTATAGCAACACAATAACACAATGGCTCTGCAGCAGGGATTCCCCCATCAAGACTGATCTGTTTATGGGGGAATTGAGTGGTTCGGTCTATGGCTGGCCTTACAATATTCTGCTGTGATCCGCTGTTCCCTGCTCCACCACCAACTTCTTTTCTGACCTTATCGGGAGCATGCTGTCTCTTCCAAGTTCAGGCAGCTGGCCCCTTGATGATGCACTACAGGTCTGCCCTCCTCCAGACTCCAGAGATTTGTCCATCTACCTTCAACACTGTAAAAGCTCTAAAGCAGGGGTGCCCAACCAGTGGCCCGGGGGCCGCATGTGGCCCATGGAGCATTCTGATGTGGCCCACGACCTCCTGCTCTGGGATGACTGGTTGGCAAGCCCAGACTGCAGGTTGCCGCCACCCCAGAGCATCAGTGTTGTAAATGAAGCCGGAGGTAGAGGAAGCAAGTGGGTGCGAAACAGAGTCTCATAAACCGATACTTTCTGTATAGCGCCCTGCTTCCCGGCGGAGTGATAGCAAATGCACTTTGCCTGGGACAGCAATAGCTGGCGATACCTGAATGGAAGACTGTTATTAAAGGTAAGTTTATTACTAAAATCACAGTGTATATATGTGCATATCTGTTATGCAGTGGTTACTGGGCTGCTTTCAAACCGATTTGCAGGTGCAGCGCAGTGCACCTGTGGCTTACCTGCACTGAGCCATAGACTTCTGTTATTAGCTGCGGGTTTGGTGCACTACACCTGCAGGATATAATGGAAGTCTATGGCAAAGTGCTGCTAACCCACAGGAAAGTCACAGGTGCACTGCGCTGCACCTGCGTTATGGGTAAACTGCAGCGCATCAGTGTGAAAGCAGCCTCAGGCCCCTTTCACACAATCATTCTGACCCAATCAGACCCTCCATTCACCTCTATGGAGCTGCACATGTAAAACGGACTTGTTTTACTTTTACACCCCCCTACCTTCAAACCGATCCGTTAAAAAAAACAGAAGGGGATCCATCCTCTTCGATCGGATCAGAGGGCCCATAGAGTAGAGCGGTCTGTGTCAGTGTCCGGACTACATATGCAGATTGGACACAAATCTGTCATCCAACCGCTCTGCTCATTGTATCCCGTGACTGGTTACCAAGTCACTTAAGTAGAGGTCGACCGATATATCGGCCGGCCGATATATCGGCCGATATTTGCCGTTTTTTAATTAATCGGCATCGGCCGATTGTGCTGATAAAAAAGGCCGATTATAACTTCAGCCGTGACTTGCAAAAGACTTCTGTAATAGAAGTCAATGCAAGTTGCCTCAGTCTTCCCTTGGAGCAACTTATCTCTCTGGGCATTCTGCCAAAAAAAAGACCAAAGAGATACAATGTGTAATGTTTACACTTAATGAATGAACTAAACTCTGTGTGGAGAAGTTCTCAGTTTAACCATTTAAAGACTAAATCTTTTCTGACACTTGTTGCTTACAAGTAAAAATCCTGTATTTTCTGCTGAAAAATCACTTAAAACCCCCAAAAATTATATATATTTTTTTTTAGCAGAGACCCTAGGGAATAAAATAGCGGTTGTTGCAATATTTTATGTCACACGGTATTTGCACAGCGGTCTTTCAAACGCATTTTTTTTTGGAAAAAAATACACCAATGATTTTAAAAAGAAAACTAAAACAGTAAAGTTAGCCGATTTTTTTTTTTTTTTTTTTTTCGTCCAAAAGTTTTGATTACCTGTTTTTGTGTATTTAATATATAGTTTTTTTTTTTTATCTAAATCATACATACAAGTGAACTGATTGGAGGTTTGTTTTGTTTAATAAATGTTTAAATGTAGGAAATTTTCTGTATTACTTAAGGCTGCTTTCACACTGGAGCAGGCAGGCGTTGACGGTAAAACGCTGCTAGTTTTAGCAAAGCTTTACTGTCATTTTAGCGACGCTATTCGGCTGCTAGTGGGGCACTTATAACCCAGCTAGTGGCCGAGGAAGGGGTTAAATGCGCCCTTGAATCGCCGCTGCCAAATCGCATTGCAGGCGCTTCGGCAGTGGTGCCCATTCATTTCAATGGGCAGGAGTGGTGGGGGAGCAGTTAACACCGCTCCAAAGATGCTGCTTGCAGGACTTTTTTTTTTTTTTTAACGTCCTGCCAGCGCATCGCCTCAGTGTAAAAGCACTCGGGCTTCCACACAGACTGCAGGGGAGCCGTTTTGCAGGCAGTTTACAGGCACTATTTTTAGCCCAAAAGCGCCTGAAAAATGCTGCAGTGTGAAAGGTGGCAGATTTTATGAGATGAAGGGAACAAATAAAAAAAAATATAAAAATCGGCCTAACATATCGGCCCAAAAAAATCGGCATCCTATATCGGCCATCGGCCGCCGCGATTTCTAAATATCGGCATCGGCATCGGCCAGAGAAAAACCCATATCGGTCGACCTCTACACTTAAGTGGCCCTCGCTCTTCAAAAGGTTGGGCACCCCTGTTTTAAAGCCTTCTGAGATATGTGATGTGCATATCCTAGGAGGCACCAGAAGCAAAGGCACATTATTCTAGCCTAGGCAAGTATGGAGACAGAGGGGCGGATAGAGTGGAAAAAATAACTAAAGCGCAAAGAAAAAAAAAGGTTCGCTCTTCACCATTGTGAAGGAAGGATGAATACAGTGAAGGAAATTCTAGCGAAGGTCCTCTTTGAAACCTAACTCCAGGATCTCTGATGACAGAGCCACTCTCTGCCTCAATACACTTTGAGGTCATGACCACCTGCACTCACATGCCTTCCTCTTCTGGGATTGAGCGACATCATTCAACCCAATAACTAGAGGACATCTTGAGCTAAGAAGTACTGCAGAGGACAGCTCTAGATTTAAATGCGAGTACTGCAGCTTGAGCTTTTTTTTAAAGTAAGTACATTTAAAAAAAAAATAATTTAGCCTGCAGTTGGGCTATAAAGGTGTCTGAACTAAAACATTACCGCTACCGGGTTTTAGGCCAGGTTCACTGCGATTTTCAGAAATTTGCTGAATTCAAAGTAAAAACATAAATAAAATTAGTATATCAGAAGAAAAAAAAAACAGTTTCTTACCAAAGAGCACAGCTCATCCCGATTACATGCAAACAAGTGACTGTTAATGCCCAAAGTGGTAAAGATGCAACCGTCATCCGGCTTCAGGAGAACCTTGTCTGTAGACAGAGAGAAAAAGACTGAGCATAGAAAATATTACAAACCTCAGACGGTAAGTCGAAGCTACTACAGAAAAATTACAAAGTTTCTTTTTAAGGGTTAAGCCCACCCAAAACGGATATTCAGATATAGACTATATAGACAGATATAGACTCACTTTATGTATTTCTCAGGAATTTACTTTAGAGGTAAGATCTCTACCACAGCAAGATCCCCATAAGATTCTCGTGCCCCCCCTCCCATGGCAGCAGAACACAACAGCTCCACAGGAGGGAATCAGTGATTTTCTTTTCTGCAAACCGTAGTTGCAGCCCACCATCGATGGCCTGCCTAAATCTCACTCTGCAATGTGGAATGTATAAGGCAGAGTGCAGTGACTCATTAAAGCCCCATACACACGGGCCAAATGTCAGGAGACATCGAGCGGTTCAATAAAAATCGGCCGACATTCAGCACGTGCGTATGTCAGTTGATTCGTCAGAAGTTGTCCGTTTAGCCAGCTTCTGTCGGACAAGGATTCTGGAAAACCACCAGCCGGCTTCCAATCAGCTCTCTCAGCCAATGAATCGTTAGTACAGCGGCTCCGACCGGAGCTGTCAGTTTTTTTTCATTCAACGCAGCAAACAAAAAAAAACTGTTAGTGCGTACCAGGTTTAAGAACCTTCCAAAAATGCCTTAACTGGGTTAACATGGTTGGATAAAAAGGAATAGCCCCAGTAAACATGATAAGTCTAAAATGGTTTATCTGTGTTTTCTACTAAATAAAAACAAAAGCCCACATGTTTCGGAAAACCAGGGGTCCCCCTTCAGAGCTCTGTACACGGAGAGATATTGTGATTAAAATTAACTCAAGGATAATGCCATATAGTTGAAGGGTTAGAGAGCAAGCTTCTGGTGTACAGAGGGATTGTAAATTCTCGTTTTTTATTCTAATATTATAACAAACATGTTATACTCACCTGCTCTGTGTAAGGGTTTTGCACAGGGCAGCCCCGATTCTCCTCTTCTCGGGTCCCCCACTGGTGCTCCTGGCCCCTCCCTCCTGTTGAGCCGAGCTACAGCTCTGTGTGTTCATTTAGACATGGAGTTGTGGTTCGGCCCCGCCTCCCCTCTCTTCTCATTGGCTGAGTTTGATTGACAGCAGCGGGAGCCAATGGCACTGCTGCTGTGTCTCAGCCAATCAGGAGGGAGAGTCTAGGATGGCCGAGGCAATCGTGGACATCGCTGGATTGAGAGGGGGCCCAGGTAAGTATTAGGGGCTACTGCACACAGAAGGCTTTTTATCTTAATGCATAGAACGCATTAAGATAAAAAACACTCTGCCTTTACAATCACTTTCATTTGCTGGAACTTTCCCAAAAAGGTGACCATTTTTGTGTCCATGACCTTAGTTTGAAAGGGGGTAACTTGCTTCTCTTCCTTCCAGGGATCCAGTACTGTCATAGGGTGGGAGAAAAGTGAGTAAACCTCTTCTCACTCCTAGTGACTGAACAGAGCAAAGGGAAGGTGAATACTTTGCTGCTATGAAGGGGAGTAATTCTTAAATTGTATATTTATTGACAATTTCGGTTGTAAATGCAGACGGTCCTAAACATTTTCGCATGGTTTTAAACCCACATGACAGGTGCACTTCTTAAAACACAAAATGTCCCCTCCCTAGGCAGCTCTGTCAATCCAGCACTTGTACCCCTGCTCCGTGCCTTCACTGTCAGAGCTCCTCATTGTTCTAGAATGATGGAAGTGCTGACACACCGCTTGGAGACCAACATAGAGAATGCTAAGCCATCAGCATGCTAACAAGATTGATTAGCTTCTCCGGCTTCTAACAAGATTCTCTGGGGACCCTTTCTGACTTGCCAGTTATGTGAATTTAGCTCCCTGCTAATAGGGTCTTCTTTAATCATGACCGTAAATTCTGACATAGGCTACTGCAAAATCTCATCCCATTCCTCCACATTTAAAGTGCCACTAAACATACAATTACTGGCTAGTTAATGCAAAAGAAGCGATCGTATTGTTAGCCAAAGAATTTGTAAAAATATCATTGGATCATCAGAGTTGATATTTTCTAAAGATCAAATTGGTGTACAACTGATATTTCAAATTTGGGTGGCCACCAATGGGTTGAATCAACTTTGCTTGTTTGTATTTCCCAGGGACTCCAGTGAAACTGAGTTCCTGTGCTAGTTTCCTACTTCTCTACCCTTTACAAGCCATATAGAAGGTGCCCGCTCTCACAATTTAATTGTTATTTGGAAGATCCATCATAAGAGAGTGCCCAAATTAGGTTTGTAGTGGCTGCTACAGTTGGTGAAGCTGGGAATTCAGGTGGGAAAGTCAACACTGGAATCTATGAGATGTATGTATATTAGAGAATGTTGAGAGATTATATGGTTGCAATGGCTAACTGTGCTGGGCCCATTCCAATTGCGCTTTCCATCACTTTGCTGAAGAAATCTCATAATGTAACATTTTAATTTCATGATTCATAAACATAGTTGCAGATTAAGAATCTCCTCTTTTAAATTAGCCCATAGCAAGGAAATTCTCAGACACAGTAGGCCAGATACAGCATCAAGCTATAATAGCAGGTAAAGGCATGTTAAAGTAGCCTTTCTAGAAATATGATCATACATATGATACAAATACAGCTTGAGAGGTCACGAAGTGCACCTTTAAAGGAACCGGGAATATGTAAAGTAATACCTCTTATAAATGGTAGGCACCTCCAGGGGATGGGACCAGCACCAGTGACTTGGAAGCCTAGGTAGTAACTGTATTTCATAGCAAGACAGTTTTGGGGTCCTAGCACAGTTAGCGCATCATTAAAGTGGAATTTCTGTTTTAAGCCCCCTCCTCTTATACTTATTATTTAGTGGGGGGAGTGGGTATCTAGTTTTGATAGGTACCGGCTCCCACTTCCATTAGGAAGTTCCCCCCCCACAACCTTCTGGGACACATCAAAGAGCCCAGAAGGCTGCTGGACCATTCACAAAGTGCAGCGCAAGGAATCACAGCCGGCTTCCCTCAGTAAACATCCTGGTGCAGGGGACCGTAAGACCGGCAAAGAACTGGCCCAGGTGAGGGCGGTGCTGGATCCCTGAATAGGTACAGTATCTCACAAAAGTGAGTACACCCCTCACATTTGTGTAAATATTTTATTATATCTTTTTATGTGACAACACTGAAGAAATTACACTTTACATTGTAGCAAAGTAGTAAGTGTGCAGCTTGTACAACATTGTAAATTTGCTGTCCCCAAAATAACTCAACACAGAGCCATTATTGTCTAAACTGCCAGCAACAAAAGTAAAAATTTCCAAATTGGGCCCAAGTAGCCATATTCCCTCCCCGGTGTCATGTGACTCGTTCGCATTACAAGGTCTAAGGTGTGAATGGGGAACAGGTGTGTTAAATTTAGTGTTTAAATTTAATCGCTCTCTCTCTCTCGTACTGGTCACTGGAAGTTCAACATGGCACCACATGGCAAACAACTCTGAGGATCTGAAAAAAGAATTGTTACTCTACATAAAGATCGCCTAGGCTATAAGAAGATTGCCAAGACCCTAAAACTGAGCTGCAGCACAGTGACCAAGACCATACAGCGGTTAAACAGGACAGGTTCCACTCAGAAGAGGCCAAAAAAGTTGAGTGCAAATGCTTAGCGTCATATGCAGAGGTTGTCTTTGGGAAATAGACGTATTAGTGCTGCCAGCATTGCTGCAAAGGTTGAAGGGGTGGGGGGTCAGCCTGTCAGTGCTCAGACCATACGTCGCACACTGCAACAAATTGGTCTGCATGGCTGTCGTCTCAGAAGGAAGCCTCTTCTAAAGATGATGCACAAGAAAGCCCACAAACAGTCTGCTTGTCTTCAGCAAACTAAGGACATGGATTACTGGAACCATATCCTGTGGTCTGATGAAACCAAGATAAACGTATTTAGTTCAGATGGTGTCAAGTGTGTGTGACGGCAACCAGGTAAGGAGTACAAAGACAAGTGTGTCTTGCCTACAGTCAAGCATGGTGGTGGGAGTGTCATGGTCTGGGGCTGTATAAGTGCTGCTGGCACTGGGGAGCTACAGTTCATTGAGGGAACCATGAATGCCAACATGTACTGCGACACACTGAAGCAGAGCATTATCCCCTCCCTTCGGAGACTGGGCCGCAGGGCAGTATTCCAACGTGATAACGACCCCAAACACACCTCCAAGATAACCACTGCCTTGCTAAAGAAGCTGAGGGTAAAGGTGATGGACTGGCCAAGCATGTCTCCAGACCTAAACCCTATTGAGCATCTGTGGGGCATCCTCAAACAGAAGGTGGAGGAGGGCAAAGTCTCCAACATCCACCAGCTCCGCGATGTCGTCATGAAGGAGTGAAAGAGGACTCCAGTGGCAACCTGTGAAGCTCTGCTGAACTCCATGCCTAAGAGGGTTAAGGCAGTGCTGGAAAATAATGGTGACCACACAAAATATTGACACTTTGGGCCCAATGTGGACATTTTCACTTAGGGGTGTACTCACTTTTGTTGCCAGCGGTTTAGACATTATTGACTGTGTGTTGTATTTTGGGGACAGCAAATTTACACTGTTATACAAGCTGTACACTCACTACTTTACATTGTAGCAGTAGTAGTGTAGTAGTAGTAGTAGTAGTGTAATTTCTTCAGTGTTGTCACATGAAAAGATATAATAAAATATTTACATAAATGTGAGGGGTGTACTAATTTTTGTGATTTTTTTTTTTTGATACTGCAAGAGTCCTTTTATTAAAAGTCAGCAGCTACAGTATTTTTTTTTGACATTTTGATATTTTTTTGAAGAGCCTGTTTAAGGTAGTCTCAGATGGATCGAAATCCGGTTTAGCAGGGATAAGAGGAGTTTCGATTAGTGTGTGACCGCAGTTGATGGTGGATACCGCTTTCCAATAATTCCTTAAACAATTAAAGAGACCCTGGAGACCATTCATGTCAACAATAAGCTTCCTATAAAACTTTATTAGCATTAGTCATACCTCCCAGCTTTACGAGATGGGAAAGAGGGACACAAAGTAGCCACACCCCTGCAGCGCCCCCAATTACATGGACCATTAAGAATTAACATGTAAAAAATGATTGGACTTTTCCCTTTATACTGGCTTTTCATATTGACAAATGCAATAATTTAGGGTTTGGGTGAAAAGTTTATCAGAGTATAATACTTTTTATAAATAGCACATTGTTAATAGTTTTTACATAGCGGTCCAAAAAAACGGAGGGACAACTGAGGAGGATAGAGGAACAGAGGCACAGTGCCTCCAAATGAGGGAACATTGGGAGCTATGGTATGGTATGGTAGCACGTATGTCTTGCATCAATGAGATTGTTGGTTTAAATTTTAGCCAGGAGGTTGCATGTTTGCCTGGGTTTCCTCCGGGTACTCCAGACATGCTGGTAAGTTAAGTGGCTCCTGTCTAAATTGGCCACTTACACCAATTTTGGTACTTTTTGTTACTCCCATCATTCCTTCAGTGTATGCCCAGGCCCTTATTTGGGAATTTCTGGACGAACACCAATGATGGGGTTTATTTCACTGCCACAGACACAAACAGTTGGACTTGTTATGCTACGGACACCAACAATGGAGCTTAACCTATCCCACAGATACCAATAATAGGACAGATTTTACTCCCACTGACACCAATGATAGAGCTTTATTTTACTCTCACAGACACCAACTATGGGATTTTATTTACTCCCATCTTCTCTCCAGTATACGCCTAGACACCTGTTTGGGAGGTCTCCTCAGGAATTTCCAGCCATCAGCAAAATAGGCAAATACTGTTCACTTTGCAAGAGAATTTTCCTTTAGCTTGGTGCAAATTAGCTTTGCAAAGAATATCTAATCTGATGACTAGATGATGGAAGCCAGCAGAGCCTCACCTCATTTACTAAGCTAGGAGAAAAAAAAAACTGAAAAGTTAAAATTCCCTAGCAAAGTGGACAGCCTTTAACCCTAGAGTCTCACTCTTTTTGCCTCCAGCCCAAAAGTCTCACTCTTTCCGCTTCATTCTTCATAAAGTAAAATTATTGAAGAGTCAAACCCTTGCAAATACCATGGTAGGTGGACCTAGGAGACCTTGTCACCTGAGTCTTTGACAAATAGGATTAGCAAGCATCTACCCAAAGCTGAAATGTTAGTTTTGGTTGAACAGAACCTTTAAGAAGGTATAAATGCTGTCATTCTTCAAAAAGACAGACACGCTTCGCCAGTCTCTTTACATCTCTCTGACATTTACAGGCACTGACAGAATGCCTCTCAGATACAAAAGGCACTATGAGCACTGCCTCCCTTTCCAGAGCCAAACACACAGAGATCCAGGCTGTACGGGCTTTCCACACATGTACGCTGCCGCTATGGCTGCCTAGCCCCCCTCCCATCACTCCACACACATACATTCAGTCACGTGCTCAAGCTGTGACACATTCTTACTAGTACTGACAGACCTGCTCCAGAAATAGTCACCCACCCCCAATCCTATGCCTGAGATCTTTTCAAAGTCTCTTTAGGAAGACATTTAGCATTTAATGGGCCAGAATTGTGAGCACTAAAAAGAAACAAAGATCAGTTTTCTGCAAATAGCAAGCAATTCATTTTCTTCTTTCATCTGCACAGAGCAACAAAGGATCTGGACAATGAGCAGCGGTTCCACAAATCAACCCGTTCATTTTTATTTCGGGTCAGTTGTCAAATTTTTGAAAATGTATTTCATTGCATTTACAAAATTTAGGCGGGGGGGGGGGGGGGGGGGGGATAAAAATAGTGCTTACAGACAATAAAGTCACCCAACCAGGTTTCCCAATTTTGTAGGATGAGTCATCTCCGGGCTCTACTGCGATGTGCACGTCAGCATTTGTTTTCAAGTTTATCATCCAACTCATGCTTTCCATAGCATGACAGCTTATCAAAGATGATCACTATGCCAATACCCTATATAAAATTGCAATCATTAATTGCAATTCATCTTTGTATGAGCCTTAAAGAGGAGTTTCCATTTGAAAAAATAAAAATAAAAAAAGTCAGCAGCTACAAATACTGCAGCTGCTGACTTTTAATAAATCGGACACTTACCTGTTCCAGGGTCCAGTGATGTGGGGGGGGGGGGGTCGAAGCTCTGCTCGTCCCCCCCTCTGCTCGGCGGCATTGCAACTGGGCAGTTCACAGCTTCACACCCGGGCACCCACTGCGCATGCGCGAGCGGCACGCCGTGATTGCCCGCGCAGTCATCTGGGACCCGTCACGGGTCCCAGATGACTGACAGGAGGGGAGGGGGCAGAGCTGAGCCCATCCTGCGCCGAGGGGAACTGATGTCACCAGCCCGGGCACTGAAGGAGGCAGACTATGAGGGACCCCCTAGCAACAGGCATTTAGAGGAGAGTTAAAAAAAATACAAATAATTTTTTTTAGGAATTTTAATCTTTTTTTTTTTTTTTTTTTTGTGTGCAACACCACTTTAATGACCAGGAATGCAAAAACTACTTATTCTTCCTGCTCAAATTTATATGTCATAGTTGCCATTATTATGTCCTGGAATTGAGGGCACTGTACCGCTATGGTCACATCCAACAGGCTGTCTCATAGAATCCAGGACAATGTACAGAGTGGTAGCAGGTGCCAAGTGCTGGTACTGTTGGATAGAGTGATCTCCAAGCCCAAGATTAACAGCACAGTTCCATGCGAAGGAGAATGGCAGAGCAGCAGCGCAAAAGCCTATAAATCAGGGAAGTAACCACTAAAAGCCAGTATAAAACATAGACCTTATTTTTGAGCTCATTGACACCAGTCATGGGTCTTGTTATTTTACACTGTTACCAATGATAGGAGATGTTTTATTCCCATCAACATCATTGATGGAGCTTATTTCACTGTCACTGACACCAACACAATGATGGGGCTTATTTTATCCCAATGATAGGACATTTCTTACTCCCACTGACTCAAATGATGGGGCTTATTTTATCCCACTGATACCAGAGTTAGGACATATTTCATACCTACTGACACCAATGAGGAGACTTATGTTATCCCACTGATACCAATGATAGGACATTTTTCACTCCCATTGACAATGAGGCGGCTTATTTTATCCCACGTCTACCAATGACAGGGCATTTTTTTACTCCCAATGACAATGATGGGGCTTATTTTATCCCACTGACACCAACTCTGGGACTTTTTTTTTTTACGCCAAACTTTTCTTCAGTGTATGCCCAGGCCCTTATTTGTGAATTTCTGGACTGACATCAATGATGGGGCTTATGCCACTGCCGCCGACACAAACAATGGGACTTGTTTTATGCTAGACACCAAGGATGGAGCTTAACATATCCCACTGATACCAATAATAGGCAGGGCCACTGATAAGGCAGTACAGCCAGCCCTCCTGTACTGGGCCCGGGCCCCATCAGTTAAAAAGGGGGGGGGGGGGGCCTGGGCACCTGCTGAGCAGGAGGGCCGGCTGTACAGTCTTATTGCAGACACCGATCCTCTTCTGCCTCCCTCTGCAGCAGTGCCAGCTTCTCCTCTTCTTTCCCACTCTGCATGCAATACAGGGGTCTTGGTTCTAGCAAATGCACCAATTCCATCTGCTGTCTGGACCCCCTGTGTGTCCCTTTCACCAACAGCGATGCCAGATTCCCTCCTCTCCCACCAGCAGCTGCTGTGGGCACACAGGAAATGTTTCAGGATGTCATTTATTGACCCCTCGCAGTCCTGAATGAACACAGCGAGCAATCGGTACCAATCATTCCTGTGTCCATTCATCAGTATAAGCTTAGTAAAAAAGTTTATTATGCTTCAGTTTGTGATTGATCAAGAAGCCTCAGAGCGCTTCTTATTCATTCATTTGTGCAGCATAGGCTACAGAGAAAGGGACTGATAAATCTGTCCGGAGTAGCTTTCGGCTGGTGGAAGTGGGCCCTGTCTGATAGAAATCATGGGGTCCCATACAGACCAACAGCAGCCCTGATAATAGGACATATTTTACTACCACTGACACCAATGAAAGA
Source organism: Lithobates sylvaticus (assembly GCA_028564925.1). Lineage (NCBI taxonomy): Eukaryota > Metazoa > Chordata > Amphibia > Anura > Ranidae > Lithobates > Lithobates sylvaticus. The sequence continues at coordinate 59,148,497 of CM053037.1, read as the reverse complement.
GCTTCTTTTACTCCCACAGGCACAAACTATGAGACTCCCATCATCTCTTCAGTATACGCCCAGGCTTCTGTTGAGGCCATATGATCCTCAGCTTGTTAAATCTTCCCCCTTCACTTTTGTCCTTCCCACCTCAAATGTATGAAATACCGTTAATAAATGCACATTGGGTCCCTAGGTGCTTTAGCTCAGTGTACTCATTCTTTGTGTTCCTAGTTTATCACAATGTGCTTTGATGGAAACAAAAAAGCATTAGCGCCATGTCACCTTAGAAACTTTGCAGCAGAGATTTGTAGTAGCTATAAATCCATCTGCTTTTTTCTCTAGTGATTTCTAGCTGGCAACCGAGTTTCTGCTGGAGCAGACTACAAGGCTTATCTAAGCAGCTACAAATCACTGGTGTGCCATGGCCAACTGCAACTACAATAGATCCTATAAACAGGCCACTGAAGCTGGCAAAACTATAGCTACAGTGGGGAAAATTATAATTTGATCCCCTGCAGATTTTGTAAGTTTACCCACTTACAAAGAAATGAAGGGTCTATAACTTTTATCATAGGTGTATTTTAAATTAATATTATACCATATGGTTATGTTTCTTTATAGATCACTATTGCATTCACCCCTGAAGAGTTGGTATACCCCAACGAAACGCGTCAGACTTACATAGATGCATGATGTCCATACAGATGATTTTATGTGTCTTATTTTGTTTTACTCCAGACTTTTTAACATCATTCAGCCCTTCCAGTGGCCAATGTTGTGCAGGACTTGTTTTTACTTCATGTTATGCCTATTACTATGGTGTTAATAATTATATGCAGTTTTCAGCATACCCTGCGTGTATGCGATTCTGTAAATGCATTTTGTGATATTCAATATGTTATATATGATTTTATATGGTATAATAAAATGTTCTTTGCCAAGACTGCTTTTGGTATACATCTCTCACTCCAATTCCCCCTTTTTTGTTGGAACCTATAAAAGCAACACTGTTTTACTTGTTTATTTTATACAGTGATTGGCCTCATTTAAAGTCCCGCTGACCACTTTTCCTTTTCTTTGTCTAAAATTTGGGATGGATGTCAAAAAACAAAAAAACAAAAACAAAATACAAATGTTGTAAATTGAGTAGGGTTTGAGCGAACCCGAACTGTAAAGTTCAGGTCTGTACCAGACTTTTGGGTGTCCGGGCCCTGGACCCAAACCCGAACTATTGGCTGTAAGTTCGGGTTCGGGTCCGGTGTTCGGCGATGTATTGGCGCCTTTTTAACAGCTGCAGGGCAGCCAATCGACGCTAGTTTCACTAGTGTGCCCTTAGAAGCCATCACAGCCATGCCTACTAATGGCATGGCTGTGATTGGGCAGTGCAGCATGTGACCCAGCCTCTATATATAGTCCAGACACACAGCACACAGCGTCATTCTGCTATAGACAGGTTCCTGTGCTGCTAAGAGAGGATTTTAGGAGTTAGTGTGATAAAGTCAGTCAGTCAGTCCACATTCCTTTAATTTTCTTCTAATTAGTTAGATCAGTGAGCGATCTAGATAGCTAGAGTAGAGTAGGGCGTTTCTTTATTAAGCAAAAGAAAGAGGCAGAGAGAATTATTGAAGAGATTCCTAAATTAATTGTACCCTGGCTAGGGTGCAGTGCACAGTCTTAACAGTGCCATGAGGCCAGTGCCAGACAAAATATAAAAGTTTTACCTGCAAGCTCAGCGCACCATTAGGACCAACACTGCATATAGTAAGAGATATGTGTGTATTCTGCTATTGGAAAAACATTGCAATTGTGTTTTTTTTTCCCCCAATAGCATTTTCTGCGTTTTCATAATCGCTTTAGATACTGTCCGTGTATTCTGATATTGGAAAAACATTGCAAAAAAATTTAATTTTGCTGTGTTTTTTTTTTTTCCCCAATAGCATTTTCTGCGTTTTCATAATCGCTTTAGATACTGTCCGTGTATTCTGATATTGGAAAAACATTGCAAAAAAATTTAATTTTGCTGTGTTTTTTTTTTCCCCCAATAGCATTTTCTGCGTTTTCATAATCGCTTTAGATACTGTCCGTGTATTCTGATATTGGAAAAACATTGCAAAAATTTTTAATTTTGCTGTGTTTTTTTTTTTTTTTTCCCAATAGCATTTTCTGCGTGTTCATACATACACGCTGTAGACACTATCCGTGTATTCTGATATTGGAAAAACATTGCAAAAAATTTTAATTTTGCAGTGTTTTTTTTACCCCCAATAGCATTTTCTGCGTGTTCATACACGCTTTAGATACTGTCCGTGTATTCTGATATTGGAAAAACATTGCAAAAAAAATAATTTTGCAGTGTTTTTTTTCTTCCCAATAGCATTTTCTGCGTTTTCATAAACACTTTAGACACTATCCGTGTATTCTGATATTGGAAAAACATTGCAAAAAAATTTAATTTTGCAGTGTTTTTTTTTTTCCCAATAGCATTTTCTGCGTGTTCATAAACGCTTTAGACACTGTACATGTATTCTGCTATAGACAAAAACACCCATTTAGGGCGAGATCATACATTTTTAAAATATGAGGAGATCATCAAAAAGGGGACGTGGCCCGGGTCGTGGTGCTGCTGGTGGCGCTCCTGTTGCAGGGAGAGGACGTGGTCGATCTGTGCCAGCTACATGCACTAGTGAAACACCTTCCTCAGGTGCGAGTAGGCGACAGAGCCTGCAGCGGTATTTTGGCGCGCCTAATGAGGCTGTACGAATGTTGAGGCCAGGACAAGTACAGGCGATAGTAGATTGGGTTGCTGACAGTGCCTCCGGTTCCTTCACATTGTCTCCCACCCAGTCTCCTGATGAAAGTTAATAATTTTTTCCAGAAAGTGCGTATTCTGGGGTATTCCCACCATATGTGCGGCATCGTGCCGTTGAGTTTCTGAGGTTCTTAATGACTTCCTGTACCTCTTCTGCTGAGAAGGGGGCCTCCAGCATTTTATTTTTTATTTTTTTATGTTATTTTAAGTTATTTCCCTATCCACATTTGTTTGCAGATCACTTGCCATGCTCCTAACAACATTTTGTTGCCTCTTGCAGCCCTCTAGCCCTTTCCATTACTTTTTTACAGCCATTTTAGTGTTCAAAAGTCCGGGTCCCATTGACTTCAATGGGGTTCGGAGTTCGGGGTCAAGTTCGGTCCCGAACCCGGACTTTTTTCCAAAGTTCGGCCGAACCCGCCAAACCCGAACATCCAGGTGTCCGCTCAACTCTAAAATTGAGTTGCAGCTCAGTGAGTAAAATAAGCATTAGATCCCCTACCAACCAACAATATTTCTGGCTCCCACAGACTGGCTAAAGTATGTTATCATGTGGCACACAGATTAGTCCTGTCAATTTAAGAAGGATCTCCTAACGACAACTTGTTATGTGCATAAAAGACACCAGTCCACAGAAACTCTTCTATTCAAAACTCACCATCATGGGCAAGACCAAAGAACTGTCAAAGGATGTCAGGGACAATATTGTAGACCTGCACAAGGCTGGAATGGGCTACAAGACCATCAGCAAAAAGCTTGGTAATAAGGAGACAACTGTTGGCTCGATTATTCGCAAATGGAAGAAATACAAAATAACCATCAGTCCCCCTCGGTCTGGAGCTCCATGCAAGATTTCACCTGACAAAAGTAAAGGATCAGAACTACACGGGAGGAGCTTGTGAATGATCTCAAGGCAGTTGGGACCACAGTCACCAAACAAACCATTGGCAACACAATACGCTGCCATGGATTGAAATCCTACTGCGCCCGCAAGGTCCCCCGCCTCAAGAAAGCACATGTACAGGCCCTTCTGAAGTTTGCCAATGAACATCTAAATGATTCAGAGGATTGGGAAAAAGTGCTGTGGTCAGATGAGACCAAAATTGAGCTTTTTGGCATGAACTTGACTGTTTTGGAGGAAGAAAAATGCTGACTATGACCCTAGTGACCCTAGCCACTGGTTGCTACAGGCAATGCAACTTTTATGCATAAAACAACATGAAGTATGGTGACTACAACTTACAAACATCTAAAGCAATTCAAACTCTGCATGTATCAGGCTGTACCAGCAGTTGCATAGTGTAAGCCAATCACCCTGCTCCACACAGTAGCAATGTACTTTTGTGCTCCAGCATTCAGAATGCAGAGTTGATTGTGAAGTGAATAAAGCTTGATTCACACCCATGCATTTTTAGTGCTTTTTGCATTTTGCAGATTTGCACTACAGCCCATTTGCCATGGTTTCCTATGGAACACGTTCTGTACGCAAATCTGCAAAAAGCACAAAAAATGCATAGGTGTGAATCAAGCCTAACAGCATATGGAACAACGCAAGCCACTACTAGGACACATAGAAAACAATTGTTCTCCAAGTGGGTCCCGTTTACAATACAATGTGCCCTGTTTACAGTGTAATGTGCCTTGCAGGAAAAAATATAGATGCTGCATTTTTCTGTAGTGGATAGCATCATAGGTCACCACGCTGTAGTGCAGCTCACTGCGCTGATGTGCCAAGACCTGAATGAAGTGTACATTTGTACAGTCTCAATAAAGTTGAAAAAAGCTGAAAACATCAGTGCCCCCTCCCTGTCCAGTAAAACAGACACTATCCTGCATGCTAAAATGGAGCCATTCAGCATGCATGTAGTGTGACCAGGCCCTAAGTATGCAGTTGTTCTTTCCACTCAACACTTTGCTGGGGAAAGAACTTGGCCCCCACACAAAAAGATTACAGAATTAAGTCCCTTACAGCTGACTAGCTGTGTGTTAAATCTTTTGTGATAATAATAAAAAAAAAAAAAATCTTCAATAAAGAATTCAACCTTTTCCTCCTTTACATGAAGATGTTCAATGACATACGGCCTTCAGCTCATTAACTTTTACATAAGAGAAAGAAGTGTATTCAGTCTCAGCCCTTACCGGTTACGTCAGCTCTGCTTGTTAGAGAAGGTGCTGCCATAGAAACCCATGCAGTTATTCTAGTATATATTCTAGCACTTCTCCTAAAAAGCAGTGCTTTCCTGTGGAAGTTAATGAGCTGTAAAACACCAACCAGCCTCCCTATGTAATGGGAAGGAGTTTTCCCATTCACGATTTCCCTGAGCACCTCTTGAAATGACGGTTAGTGATAGATCAGTCTCAGTAAAATACTACAGATGAAGTTCCTAAAAGGAAGCATTTATATCATTTTTATTCATTGTACACTTTGTAGACAGATTTTTAATTTAACAGAGGGCCCACAGGTATCCTTCTGCCTTACACCATTTCTGCCATATGGCTCAATGAACACTTTAGAGTCCATTTATCATATGCCTTTACAAAAGATTTGCACAACTTTCTCCCATACGATTCTATTAGACATATGGGCGAATCTTGATGATAAACAGACCCCTTTATGTAGATCTGTTGAATGGACCTCAGAGTAACTGAACCTCCTCCATCAGTCCCTAGCCTCCAGACCTTACAATGTAGGTACTATTTACAAATACTGTACCAGCAGGCTTTAGTAAGGTGAACCAGAGAGTAACGATTGTGACAGACCTACCCGGCTTGGTCTGTCACAATGATCACATGTTAAGAACATTGACATTTAGCAACAAACCAGAAATTACCATTTTAGGATGTGGTTTAAAAAAGAAATCTAATCTGAATGCTTGCTATAGATTACTGTTATAGATTAACAGAATGCTGCACTGGAAGCCTGGAGCTGGTAAATTTCAAGGCTAAAAACATCAACACTGTGCATATGGTGCTGCAACTGGTTGCAGGGCTGTGAGTGTGCGGTGACTGCATGAGTTCAAGTTTCAGGCCTTTTGGTATGAAAACCAAGTGTAAAATAGAGCACTAGTATATACATGATCTTGACATCTAAACTTACCATATATACTCGAGTATAAGCTGACCCGAATATAAGCCGAGGCACCCAATTTTACCTAAAAAAAAACTGGGAAAACCTATTGACTCAAGTATAAGCCTAGGGTGGGAAATACAGCAGCTACTGGGTAAACAATGCCCGTCTGCAGCCTCACTGTGCCCACCTGTACCATTGATAACCAAAACAGCGGGCGTCTCCCGCTGTGTCATGCAGTCTTAACTGTTCAGCGGCCGTCCACTGTAACAAAGCCTCGCCTCCTCCTCGTCAGTGATAGAAGGAATACTGAACACTGATAGAATGCTGGGAAACTGAATCAGTGTTCCGTCTATCACTTTGTTACAGTGGACGGCCACCGAACAGTTAAGACTGCATGACACAGCGGAAGACCCTCACTCTAGTATTAGCCGAGGGGGGCTTTTTCAGCATAAAAAATGTGCTTGAAAAAAAAAACGGCTTATACTCAAGTATATACGGTAACCTAATGCTTATCCTGACTGTTAAAAACGGCTTTGAATAACCCTTAATCTCCCCGACCTCTTAAAGATATCCTTTAACCTTAACCAAACCATTAACCTTATTTACCTTACACCAACACTTAAAATTAACCTAAATGGTGCTTTCACACTGGGGCGTTTTTCAGGAGCTACAGCGCTAAAAATAGCGCCTGTGTAGCTCCTGAAAAAAGCGGGTGCTTTCACACTGGAGTGGTGCGCTAGGACGATAAAAAAAGTCCTGCTAGCAGCATATTTGGAGCGGTGAAGGAGCGGTGTATTCACCGCTCCTATACCGCTCCTACCCATTGAAATCAATGGGACACGCAGCGGCGATTTGCAGGGGATTTTAACCCTTTTTCGGCCGCTAGTGGGGGTTAAAACCACCCCGCTAGTGGCTGCATACCGCGGTTAAAACAACGGTAAAGCAGCGCTAAATATAGCGCTGCTTTACTGTCGCCGCCCGCACCGCCCCAGTGTGAAGCCGGCCAAAACATTTAACCTTAAAACTGCACCTATCTGTAGAAGGGTTCCAGCCTCTGTCACCTTTTGAGACCTGTCTGTGGTCCTCTTTGGGGTAATTTTGGCATTCTGTCAGGACAGGAAGTGATAGGAACTCTCTCTAAAAACATATTTTTAGTAGAGTAGGAAAGGGCTAGAACGTCATGATTTTATGTTCTTATGTGCATGTACGTGGGACTGTGAAAACGTTGGGCTTTTTTGTTACTTTGTTTTTAATTTTTTTCACAATAAATTTTATTGCTATTAGATAAAATGTTGATAGTTCTCCATGTGAGCTCATACTGTAATGACAGGTTCTCTTTATCGAGACCACAGAGGTCTATTAGACCCCTAATGTCTCCTCTGCCTTCCACTGAAGTTAATGGGCACATGTTAGTGGCAGCTGACCTGGGAAGTGACTTGCTATATGTCAGTTCTGCATTCATTCACTGGAGTGGAGATTAGTGAACAGACGTCCACTGGTTTCCCCCCATTACACCCACCATGCAAGTCCTAGACCTTCAGGTGGGACAGCAGAGCATGGCATGGGTGGTCAGACTGGTTGGGGGGGGGGGGGTCGAGTTGGTTCCATCTGTGCGCTGTGGAAGTGATCAGGCAGATTTATAGCTACCCAAATAACTTCCACCTGAAAGCCCATTGTCTGCTCTACAAATTTAAACACAGTCCCAGCTGCTATAGCAGCCAGGTGCTAGAGTTATGGGTGCCAAAATCTACCTCTTCTGTGCCAAGATCTACCAGCATTAAGATCTTGTTACTAACACTGATCAATGCTTTATATTTTATTGGCGCCAGTTGCACAGCCTTAAATCAGCCTAAATATGTCTACCCAGATGTACTCTAAAAATGGTACAAGTCGCACTCACCTCCAGCGCTGGTAACCGCCACTAAAATTAGAGGCTCTTCCCTCTGTCCTTGCTCCTCTGAATACTGCAGCTTCTCAGAGACAGAGCTGAGAATGTCCGAGACTGACGCAGACAGGCGACTTCGGATAGTAACATAAGAGTGGTCCGGCATATAGACCCTGCAGAAGACTGAAGATGAAAATAATACCGTCAGGCTAGACCACTAAAAAATTGTCAGTAAAAATCAAATCATCATGTTCGAACACAGAAGAACCTAGGGTCTCGATTCATTTTTTAACAGTTCTCCAGTCTAAAACATAATCTCAGTATCACAGTTATATTCTCTATATAAATGTTCTACCTTGCATTTGCAGTCATCCTCTAAGACCTTTGCGCCCAACCTGCGGCCCTTTGGTAAATGATAAGCAGCCCTCGGACCTCAGCAGTCTATAGTGGGAATATTGATTGAGGTAATAGCATTGATCTCTACTAGCCTCATGTAACATGTTCCCCGTTTCCTATCGTCTTTTGCATCATATCCCTAACCAAAAAATGTAGCATTTCTACACTCTCTGACCATCATCTCCTTTATTAGATCTGAACCGTTTCCGACGGTCCTCTCAAGCATTACATACAGTATATTGAACATTATATGCAGCCTTTTGGTGAGGTTAGGGGCCACATTTGAGACTCCTTTAGCTAGAAGTTGACAACCACTGCTCTATGCACACAGTTTAGCATCCTTCCTCCATGAAATCATTGGAAGAGTACTGACCCAATGGATTGGCGACTACAGAAAAAAATATAAAAAATGACTGCTGATGTTCTGCATTCTTTTTTGGTGGATTAAACATTGAAGAATCAAACACAGCTTTCCCCTTCTGGAAGCATGTTCAGTGTTAGACTGACAGCACTACAAAGCAATAGACATAAAAACTTACTTTCATCTGAACCCCTGAATGCTACCCGTGGTTGCAGGCAGGAGTCAATCCGTCGAAAATGGCGGAATAGGGGCTTGACTTGTTTGGAGCAGGGAGCCGCGCTGCCATCTGTAAGCCTGTATGAAATGTGACATGTTAGGATAAGGCTCAAGTGTATCCTTCAAGCTACAAATAAAGAAGACCAAACATTACTCTGTACAGTTCAGGGTTTCCTAAAGGGTTGGGCACATACAAATGGAAATATATATACTTGCTGAGCTTAGCAAACAGCAAAGTCTGCTACATAAAAAGGAGAATGGAATGGAGCCCACAGAAAATTACAGTTCTGGTCCATAGTTGTAACACCTGTGCTCCCTTCCCTGCTGGGTAGGTGCCACAAGGCTCTTGTGCACATTTTGTTGATCAGATACTGAATGTATCAGAAGGAGCGTGCGTGACAACCCATTCAGTTCAAAATAGAAATGAAAGACAGAACAGTTGCATAATATATTTCGTATATTTCACCTTTCGTAACATGTTACATTCATATTCAAAGTAATACATGTTACGAATGGACCCCCCCTCCCGATCGGACAGCTAGCAGGGATCCACCTACCCGCTATGTGACAAAATAAAAAAAGAAAAGTGCATTTATAATTTTTTGTGAAAGGGTGAACTTATCCTTGAATAAGTGATCAGATAATCTCTGTTCTTAGTTGCATAAGAGAACTGGGGGTGGTAAAACAGCAGTACACCGATCTTCCCAGTGCATAGCTGTATGGTGGGGGGGGGGGGGGGGGGCGTGTCAGCACAGATCTGATCAATGGAGAACAGGCAGGCCTTATCAGCCAGAAAACTGACCACGCTGGGATGAATTTGCCAACATGCCTAGTGTGGTCAGTTTGAAATAGGGGCGCAGGGACAGGGAGACTAGCAGAAACACCAGGTATTTGAAATAAAACAAAAGAAGCAATACAAAGAGAAGAGAATACTTTTTAACAGTGCGTGACACAGACACATCAGGAATATGAAATGTTGGGGTAATATACTCTTTAATCTCTCCAATGGATCTGGCCACACAGTCACCTGAAAAATTCCAGAAATCTGCATACTGCTAACCTCCTCACCAACCAATACTAATGCATAACTAGTGACACTGCAAATCTAAGATTTCACCTAGTGTGTACAGATTACTAGAAATGTAATATATAGTAGGGTTATAGGTAGTTAAGCATAGCACAGTTCAAAAATCAATTTAACATTTTTCCCCAATAGTAAAAAATTAATTTTTGTTTTCCATTTTGCGTGGAGTTCTTTGCTTCCCCTGTACAACATTAGCACTGTGGAATGTGATACTGTTGGGATAGAACATGTCAATCTTTGTTATGTATTTTTCTACCTGAGTTCAGCTGTCTCCACCAGTCGATGCAGCCTGATGACATTCCCCTCGAGCTGTGGAAGGTTTGGAGCGTCCCGCATCACCAAGACATAGAAATCCTGCAGGGAAAACAGTAATTAATGGAGGCCTTGGCAGATTTTATGCAAACCCTTCAAGTTCCCAAGATGAACAGGACAGCGTTTTTTTCAGGCTAAGCTACTAGTCACGATAAGCAGTAGTATCCCTCGGGTACGAGGTCCTTCAATAACATTGTTTTTTTTAATAACTGGTCATTTGAGTAAATGGCTCTTCATCTTTCTAACAGATTAACCACTTGCCAACCACAATACGTGTATATATACGTTGTGGTTTGCAAGTGGTTTACCAGGATTATGGCTAAAGATAGCAGCCAGCATTGATTTTTTTTTTTAGCTGGTGGCTGGGTCTCTTGAAAGCGTTCCAAGTGGCTCATGAGCCGCTGGAATGCTTTCAGAAGCGACGGGAGGGGGAACCCCTCCCCTCCCGCCATTCACCGGTGTTTATAGGGCTTACCGGTTCCACCATCTCACCTGAGAAACAATCCGACTTTGCCACCGGCTGGTCACACAGGCGGAGTAGATCCGCCATGGCCTTGGCTACAAATACTGCAGCTGCTGACTTTTGATAAAATCGGACACTTACCTGTCCCAGGGTCCAGCCATGCAGGGGGATCGAAGCCCCGCTCGGCAGCGCCAGCATTTTAACTGTGGCTTCACAGCCGGGCACCCACTGCGCATGCGCGAACCGTGTGCCGTCACTGGCCGCACAATCATCTGGGACTGGTCACATGTCCCAGACGATTGACAAGAGGGAAGGTGGAGAGACCATCTCCCTTCCTGCGCCCAGGAAAGAGACGTCAGGAGCCAAGGTGCCGAAGGAGGCAGACTACGAGGGACCCCCTAGCAATAGGCATTTAGAGGTGAGTAAAAAAATAAAAAAATAAAATTCTCCAAATGTTTTTTTTTTTTTTTTTCGGGGGTGGAACTCCACTTTAAAAACTTAAACTGACCTAAAAAAAAACTTGTTTCATAGTACAATGTGCAGCTATCAGATTGGATCTTCACTAGCAAAAAATCCAATAACATATGGTAGCAGCTTGTAACCTTTAGCACAGCAGTTAGTGATCTATTGTTTCCACACTTTGCATAGCACTGGATGAGCGTATGCCATTGTATATGGAAGATGTGACCTTGAGCCATTAACCTCAGTAATAGGTAGTCTTCTAACCTCAAATCAAGTTATAAGTGACCCTTTGGCCTTACAAAGTTCCACACCATGACCTTTGACATGCAGTGATATACAGTAGTGGAACTGTCTGTCTCCTGAACATTGGAGGGTTACCCTGAGCAATCGTGAAGGCTCCTATTTCTTGGCTCCTACCTTGATTAGCTGGAAAGTGCGCTCCTCTTCCTGCAGAGAGTCCTTATATGTGTCCAGAAGATGCAGAAGAGCACAGAGGACAGCTTGCTTCTTCTGCACAGCATCACTTCCTTCCCACGTCGGAGATGTATGTCGGCTGCACCCACAGAAAGTGTTTAAGTTAAGGAAAAATACAACATGTAACCAAAGCATGGTGTATGGTTGGACAAAAGTATGGACAGGTGGAATGATGGTTTAACCGATAAATAGAGGAACATACACTAACCGGCCACTTTATTAGGTACACCTTGATAGTACCGTGTTGGACCCACTTTTGCCTTCGGAACTGTCCTAATTCTTCATGGCATAGATTCAACAAGGTGTTGGAAACATTCCTCAGATTTTGGTTCATAATGACATGATAGCATCACGCAGTTTCTGCAGATTTGTTGGCTACACATCCATGATGCAAATCTCCTGTGGCACCACATCCCAAAGGTGCTCTAGTGGATTGAGATCTAGTGACTGTGGAGGCCATTGGAGTACAGTGACCCCATTGTCATGTTCAAGAAACCAGTGGTGAGATGATTTGATCTTTGTGACAAGGTGCATTATCCTGCAGGAAGGAGCCATCAGAAGATGGGTACACTGTAGTCATAAAGGGATGGACATGGTCAGTAACAATACTCAGGTAGTCTGTGGTGTTTAAACGATGCTCAATTGGTACCAAGGGGCCCACAGTGTGCCAAGAAAATATCCCCCACACCATTACACCACCACCAGCCTTAACTGTTGATACAAGGAAGGATGGATCCATGCTTTTATGTTGTTTACGTCAAATTCTGACCCTACCATCTTAATGCCGCAGCTGAACTCGAGACTCAGACATTTTTCCAATCTTCTATTGTCCAATTTTGGTGATGAATTGTAGCCTCAGTTTCCTTTTCTTAGCTGACAGGAGTGGCACCCCGTGTGGTCTTCTGCTGCTCAAGCCCAACTGCTTCAAGGTCCGATGTGTTGTGCGTTCAGAGATGGTATTCTGCATACTTTGGTTGTAACGAGGGGTTATTTGAGTTGCTGTTGCCTTTCTATCATCTCAAACCAGTCTGCCCATTCTCCTCTGATATTAACATGGCATTTTTGTCCATACAACTGCCACTCACTGGATATTTTCTCATTTTCAGACCATTCTCTGTAAACCCTAGAGCTGGTTGTGCATGAAAATTACAGTAGATCAGCAGTTTTTGAAATACTCAGACCAGCCTGTCTGGCACCAACAACCATGCCACGTTCAAAGTCACTTAAAATTCCCTATTTTCCTCATTCTGATGCTCAGTATGAACTTCAGCAAGTGGTCCTCACCACGTCTAGATGCCTAAATACATTGAGTAGCTGCCATGCAATTGGCTGATTAGCAACTTGTGTAACCAAGCAATTGAACAGGTGTACCTAATAAAGAGGCCAATGAGTGTATTTTTAGAGGTAAAAGGGATATCCACTGACAGCTCTTCCATCTGTCCCTAATTTGTCCGAGCTTAGAAGTGCTAGCAATAGAAAACTGTGGTTTGCATAAATATTGTCCGATATGTCCTGAATATTGGTGCGAGGGCAGAGAAATGCGTCTTCTCTAATCATCTCAGGGAATTTAGTAGCAGGGACATATCACTAATTATGACGTTATCTCTCACAGAACAGCAATAAATCGTAAATGAGGATGCACAAGTGACTTTTCTAGTTTTAGAACAGATCCTGATGAGGTATTGAATAGCCTTAGTGCTGCAAAAACAAGCAAATGATTGCCTGATGTTCAATTCATCTTGTACATATTCATTTGCTTAAAGTTAACCAGTTATGATTGCAAACTGAAGGCCACAATTGCGGACCTCCTTCTGAAAATACTAGTTTCAAGGATATTACACCAAACCTCTTGCTACCTTTAAGAGTCTCTGACCTGGAAAATGCGTGTAGCCAAGGAAAGTCAGAGACAATTAGAATTCCTTATCTGCATATTTAAAAAGTATAGAACCTAGGTAGCCCCTAGCATTTTAAAGGGAACCCTGAAATAGCCAGCCCCAATGTATCTCTCAAGATATGTTTCCTTTAACCATATACAGTATGCAATGGATACAAAAAGTCTACACACCCCTGTTAAAATGTCGGGTTTCTGTGATGTAAAAAAAAATGAGGCAATGATAAATCATTTCAGAACTTTTCCCACCTTTAATGTGACCTATAAACTCAGTTGAACAACAAACTGAAATCTTTTAGGTTGAGGGTAAAAATAAAATAATATGGTTGCATAAGCGTGCACACCCTTAACCACTTAAGCCCCGGAAGGATTCGCCCCCTTCCTGACCAGAGCATTTTTTTGCGTTGCTTTAACTGACAATGTCTTTTGGTAGTATTTGATCACCTCTGCGGTTTTTATTTTTTGTACTATAAAACAAAAAAAGGCCGACAATTTGAAAAAAATAAAAAAGTGATATTTAAAATTTTTTGCTATAATATATAAACCCAAAAAATATACAAAATAAAAAAAAAAAAAAAAAATTCTTCCTCAGTTTAGGCCGATATGTATTCTACATATTTTTGTTAAAAAAAAAAAAAAAATCCCAATAAGCGTATATTGGTTAGTTTGCGCAAAAGTTATAGCGTCTACAAAATAGGGGATAGAGTTATGTATGTATGTATATATATTATATATATATATATATATATATATATATATATATATATAATCTATCATTTTTTGTTACTAGTAATGGCGGCGATCTGCGAATTTTAATCGGGACTGCGACAGTGCGGCAGAGAGATTGGACAACTTTGACACTAGACTTTTTTACAGTGATCAGTGTTATAAATAACCACTGATTACTGTATAAATGTCACTGCCAGGAAAGGGGTTAACACTAGGGTGCGATCATGGGGGTTAAATGTGTGTCCTAGGGAGTGTTTCTAACTGTGGGGGGATGGGACTGCCTGGGGGGAGGAGGCCGATCGTTGTTCCTAAGCAGTAGGAACAACAGATCAGTCTCCTCACCCCTGACAGAACAGAGATCTGTCTGTTTACATGGACAGATCTCTGTTCTGTCCTTCTCAGGAGAAATCACCGGGTAGCCCGCCAGGAGCATTGGCTCCTACATCACACCCTATACTCCTTAAAGCCCCCGCCGTACAGCTACGGCGATTCGCGCAGGAGTGCCATTCTTCCACCATCAATCGACAGCGGGTGGTCAGCAAGGGGTTAAAGTGCCTCTGATTAACCCCAAATAAAGTTCAGCTGTTCTAGTAGGTCTTTCCTGACCTTTTCTTATGCACATCCTACAGCAAAAGCCATGGTCCGCAAAGAGCTTCCAAAGCATCAGAGGGATCTCATTGTTAAAAGGTATCAGTCAGGAGGAGGGTACAAAAGAATTTCCAAGGCATTAGATATACCATGGAACACAATGAACACAGTCATGATCAAGTAGAGAAAATATGGTACAACAGTGACATTTCCAAGAACTGGACGTCCCTCCAAAATTGATGAAAAGACGAGAAGAAAACTGGTTAGGGAGGCTGCCAAGAGGCCTACAGCAACATTAAAGGAGCTGCAGGAATATCTGGCAAGTACTGGCTGTGTGGTACATGTGACAACAATCTCACATATTCTTCATATGTCTGGGCTATGGGGTAGAGTGGCAAGACGGAAGCCTTTTCTTACAAAGAAAAACATCCAAGCCTGGATAAAATTTTGCAAAAACACATCTGAAGTCTCCCAAAAGCATGTGGGAAAATGAGTTATGGTCTGATGAAAACAAGGTTGAACTTTTTTACCATAATTCCAGATATGTTTGGCGCAAAAAAAAAAAACAATACACATCACCAAAAGAACACCATACCCACAGTGAAGCATGGTGGTGGCAGCATCATGCTTTGGGGCTGTTTTTCTTCAGCTGGAACAGGGGCCTTAATCAAGGTAGAGGAAACTATGAACAGTTCCAAATACCAATTACTATTGGCACAAAACCTTCAGGCTTCAGCTAGAAAGCTGAACACGAAGAGGAACTTCATCTTTCAGCATGACAACATCCCAAATCAACAAAGGAATGGCTTCACCAGAAGATGATTAAAGTTTTGGAATGACCCAGCCAGAGCCCAGACCGGAATCCAATTGAAAATCTGTGGGGTGATATGAGGAGGGCTTTGCACAAGAGATGTCCTTGCAATCTGACAGAATTGGAGTTTTTTTGCAAAGAAGAGTGGGCAAACATTACCAAGTCAAGATGTTCCATGCTAATAGACTTATACCCAAAAATACAGAGTGCTGAAATAAAATCAAAAGGATCTTCAAAAAAAGTATTAGTTTACTGGTGTGCACACTTATACAACCATATTTTATTTTTTACTTCACTCCACCTAAAAGGATTTCAGTTTTTTGTTCAACTGAGTTGTACAGTTTATAGATTAAAAAGGTGGAAAAAAAATTCTTAAAATGATTTATCTTGGTCTCTTTTTTTACATCACAGAAACCTGACATTTTAACAGGGGTGTGTAGACTTTATATCCACTGTATGTTCCAAAATAGGTTAGGCACATCGTACTGCCTGAAGAATATGGTATAATCTGACATTCTTATTACTTCAAGATTTTGTGTGGTGTAGAATATTTACTATCCAACTTTACTAGCTTCAACATAATCCAAAGCTTTTTACAAATTGCATAAAACATTTACTTCCGTTACGGCTGTTTTGTTGCAGTTTACAACCTGACGTCACTTGAGCAATTATAAAAAACAGACGCTCACTCCTTAATGACATTATTTTTTAGGTAGAATCCAATTAGTGTATTAGCTTACCCATTAAGCTGTACACTATATCAACGGTTCTTAAAGTGAACCTGTGCTGGTCTTTGCAAGACAAAGCAAAACATTAATTTTCAATGCCACTCTCCCCAACAGCACATATTCCCTCACCGCTCCATTCAGTCATGAGGGATGGGTAATACCCAGTAGTTGCAAGCATGGGGGGGATCATGGGTCTCACTCCCCTCCTCTAAAGGATTTTCTGGTTTACTGCCACCTATAGGAAGATTGGACACTGGCAAACAAAAACTACTTTGGGCTAGCCAAGGATAACCTACCTACTCCCGATATGCCTTAAGCCTAGGACACACAGGCCAAACAGCGGGCGGCATCGGCTGGTTCAATAGAAACTGGCCAACATTCAGCCTGTGTGTGGTGGAGTCAGTCCAACAGAAGCAGTTTAGCCGGCTTCTGTCGAAGGGTCATGACCGAAAAAGGTCTGTCGACTGGCTCCCGATCAGCGCTCTCAGCCACTGGCTTAGAGCACTGACTGGAGTGTTCTGGCGGGGGGCGGTGGGGGGTGTCCCCCTTTCAGAACACAATAGCACAGCAGGGGAAATGACTGTACCAACATTGGATTGTTATTACAGCGGCTCAGATCTGAGTTGTCAGTTTGTAGTTTGTACAAACTTTAGTTTTCTGGCAAAGTAATACTAATAGCATAAATCAAAGACAGAGGGGTGGGACCTGTGTTCCTAAATTAACTCAAAGAAATTCTACAAATTCCCATATTCTCTTTTTGGCTCATTGAGGGACTCAAAAATAAGTAGGAAGATCATATGGTGTCAATAAGAGCCAAGGTGGTCTCTAGTTTGAGAGTAATGGCAGAGGTCTGTGACTCCTCAGATTAGGGGTTGTTTATTAAAGCGGTTCTGCACTCTTTTTTTTTTTGGGCTATATGCCAAGGGCATATAGCTCAATTGGGGGACTTACCTGTTCCATGTTCCATCTCGATCGCCGCCGGTTTTCATCTTCATCTTCTTCTTGTCTTCTTCTTGTCTGCTGGGGTCCATCTTGCCTGTGGGCATGTGAAACCCCACAGGCACTGTTGATGGCCCAGCATGCACCGCCGTTACTCGCGCGTGCGCAGTAACGGCACATCTGCCGACATCTCACGAGATTTCGGCAGATGTGGCCGAAATCTCGGGAGATTTCGGAAGATGTGGCCGAAATCTCGCGAGATTTCGGAAGATGCCCGCACTGACTCCTGGGATCAATGACACCAGATCCCAGGAGACAGTGCGGCGTGACGACGATCGACGCAGAGACCCCGCCCGCCGCCGCAGAGAGAGAAGACCGGAAGTCTTCAATTACAAGTAAAAAAAAAAAAAAAAAAAAAAAAAAAAAATTAATTTAGTACTCTTTGCCTGATTTGGAAGGCAAAGAGATTTACTAAATGAAATGGGTGCAGAACCGCTTTAAGGACTTAAGGAACTCAATGTTAGACAGAGTCTCTGTGGCTGAAGGCTCAGAAGCCGATAACTCCTCAGGAAGATCAAACAAGGCATCAGACATATTCGACAGGGAAGTTGTAGAAGAACGAGCTTTATGGTCACAGTCAAATGTGCTATTTGGCCCATAAAATCCCGTATGACTGTGGTGAAATCCTCCTGGTATGAAGTCAAGGAGAGGCCATGTCCGACAGAGCCAGTAAAGACTCAAAAGATGGCAGAGACTCTAGCAGACTGCAAAATTCCAGGTCCTCAGTCTCAGGCACCTCAATGGGTTCATTGCAGGCAGTACCATGATCGTTAGCAGATAAGCTGGAAGCACCCAGGAAAGGGGGACTGTTCCCTATGTTTCCAGGATCCAACACAGGTGGGGGCAACATAACACATGGTAAGGGCTTGAATACTCATAAATCAGGCTGTTGGTAGCAGGAGAGGCCCGGGCAGCCAAAGGTGACCAAGTCACTGTAG
The DNA here is from genome assembly GCA_028564925.1 of Lithobates sylvaticus. Taxonomy (NCBI): domain Eukaryota; kingdom Metazoa; phylum Chordata; class Amphibia; order Anura; family Ranidae; genus Lithobates; species Lithobates sylvaticus. Next base: position 59,130,299 of record CM053037.1, on the reverse strand, counting down.
ACAGGTCGCAGAAACTAATTTCTATGCATCACGTGCAGTCAGGAGCAGTAGCAAGTGGTTGCTTTCTCAGCACTGAAGGAACTAGAAAGAGCGCAAGGATTATGCAAACATGTGCAACACTCCACCCAGTGTAGGGAATCAGAGCTTAATCCCTCAGCAATAATTCCTTCCATCGTAAAACTGATGGAAAGCAGGAATTTTAAATCTTGCCCAGTGGTCCTAGTAACGAGGAGGCTCCATGTACTCAGCCCCTGTGGTCTACACACACAGTGAGTTTTCATAGACAGGATCACACCTGGGGCTGTGCCACAGCTCTGAACCTGGAGAACGCTCCGCAGCTAACACAGTACACTCACATCTGGAAAGCACTATAATGCAGAGCCCAGAGCCCAAAGGTCACATTCCAAGCTAGCCCGCGTGTCCAGTCCAGGGTATTCAGGATACGATACTCCAAAGTAAGCAGGGAAGGACCCATATGGATAGCTATGTAGCAGGAACAGTAGCATAAAATGAAGGCATACTGGCAGAAGAAAAGGGTTATGAGACAAAAAAACTTGGCCAAACATCAATGACATCAGTGTTCACAAAGCTTTATGATTGAAAAACTAGATCACATAAGTGTCTACCCAGACCAAGCCTTACTCTGACAGGTTTTACCCAAAAAGAGTTTAATCATACATCTCTATCATTAAAGTGTCACTAAACACACATCATAAAAAACTATTAATAAATGCTGTATTACATGCTGTTTATACTCAGTCACTATGAGATTCTTTCTGTAGTCCGAAAAAAAACTGGTTGAGCCTGCTGTTCTCTCGCTCCCTTCTGTCCATGTCCCCCAATTCAGCTGGGGATTTTGCAGAAGTGTTGGCAGCTGTGCACATGCTCAGTTTTCAGTGTATTTCTACACTGAGCATTTCCTCCCTATCACATCTGAGCAGTCCATGTGACTAAAGAGTCACACTTGTGGGCATATACACAGTGGTAAATGACAGCCCACTCCTTCCCTCCTCCTCCATGCCCACTAACCAGCTAAACACAACGGGGGTGGGATATTACATCTTGATTAATGGAGGCTTCATCCTATTCTAAGACACAAGCTGGAGTGGCGTGACACAGCCCGTGACTGGCAGAAATCTGCCCACACCATGTTATTGCAAACAAATAAGCCGCCCCCTTGCCCCAAAGCACCTCCCCCCATGTTTAGGAGGGGGCTCTCACTCACCCCCCTCATTTTCTGGCCTACCAGGCTGAATGCTTGGATAAGGGTCTAGTATGGATTTTGGGGGGACCCTTTGCCTATTTTTTAATTTTATTTTTTAACATGTGACCAGCAGCAGAGGGCTATGTTTTCCTGCAGACAGGCTGGGAAAGAGCTGGGTCATGTGACAGCTGGATATCGATTAGGAAAAAGGTACTCCGAATTTTTTTATTTTTTTATTAAAATACTTACAGTGCCATCATCCACATACAGAAATAGAAGAAACAATGTAAATTAAACAGATTAAGCCCCTTTTGGGTGAAACATGTAAAAATTAGGTTTGGTCCAGGTGAACTCTATTGTGATCTAGCCCTGGAATATTAAAGCTTTGTAAAGGCTGATGTCATTAAAGTGGGAGTAAACTCCCATGGACAATTTTTGCCTATAGCAAGGCTTACCAAAAGTACAGTAAATATCTCCTAAACATGCACCACTTAGGATACATTTACATACGCTCTGAAGGAATGGCATACCGTGCTGTTGTTCCTTCAGAGCCCTGTGCCTTGAACAGCGGCTCCTGGGTGCATGTGTGGGAGTGACACCAGTGCGGCTCATCCAAAGGACCAGAGCCCGCCAACCCGGAAGACTGGGTGAAGATGGAAGCTCTGTCAGCAGTGACAGAGGAGGTCTTCATTTTAGGGTAAGTTTCACATAATGTGCTAGTATGCGATGCGTACTTGCACATTATAACTTTTCCTTGCAGGTTTATTAAATTTAAAAAAAAAACTGTTTTACTACCGCTTTAAGGCACCGCCAACTTGTTTGCTCTCTCCATGTGGGAAGCATTGGTGAGCTATATCTGCAGGCACCTGAAACCACAGAGATGGTTGGATTACTGGCTTTGAGCATCAGTTCCATTTGGTACTGTAAGAAGGTTTATATTGGGCTGTCCTACCATTTCTTTCTTTGTCAGTGTCCAAACCTCCTGTAGGCAGTAGTATAACCCAAAAGTCTCTGAATCCCTGTGTCCCTAAGTGCTTGCAAATCTCCTCAGAGGGGTCCCTTCCAGCCTCTGCCCAAAACAAAGTTTGGGCTGGAGTTGGACTTTAGTTTCAAACCTAAAAGAACAGGTAATCACCAATACAGGCCTAATAAAGTATTTCAATGTACAGATAAAAACAAGAAGGATATTATTGTTGTAACTGGTGCAGAAGTTCATCCGTAGGCAGAAACAGAGTATGGGTGAGGATGAAATCGTCCAATGCTAGTTCTGGGGAAAAAGAAAAAAAAATAACGAATTTGGATTATTATTAAAAACAAGTCCTGTGAAAAAAACAGAAGTAAATGTATTCTCACAGCAAACAATCAGATATGTGGTGTCATTTTTTTACAGTATTTTATAAAGTGACAGAGGCAACACAAACACGTTCTTCTCCCACCCTCCCTTATCCTGCTTTTACATTAAAAAAGGTTTATATTGCTTTAAAATGTTAGAAGCCACTAATTTATTGGTCAATGCATTCATTGCTATAAATATGTTGCTATATGTGTCTCATTGGGGAGATTTCCCTTCACTTCCTGTCCCATTGGCGTAGGATGGGATCAGCAACCTGTAGACCGTGGCCAGGTGACTGGTAGATCGTGGTCTGGGCTTGCTGACCCACCAATCCAGAGCATCAGAGTGCAATGCAGAGGGACTTTGTGTAAAGTTGGAGCTGTAGTAGGGAGCAAGAGCTACAAAATCCGATGCCTCCTCTGCAGTGCCGGCTCCTGACCCATGTGGAGTGATAACAACTGCACCCCACCTCTTATCCCGGCTAGCGGTCTCCAGAGTGGTGCCAACAGCAGGAAAAAAGATCTTCAGGTCAGTGTGAAGTAATACACTGGGCATAATAGCATAGGGTTGCTTTTACACTGATGTGCTGTGCTTTACCCACACCGCAGGTACAGTGCAGTGAACCTGCGGGTTTGCTGTGCTTAGCCATGGACTTCTATTATATCCTGCGGGTTTGGTGCACTTTTGAATGCAGGAGTTTGTGCGCTTTCAGAAAGTGCACCACACCTGCAGGATATAATAGAAGTCTATAAAAAAAGCGCAGCTAACCCAGGAAAGTTCCAGATGCACTGCGCTGCACCCACGTGGCAGGTAAATCGCAGCACATCAGTGTGAAAGTAGCCTTAGAGGGGATTCAAAACAGTAAGGGTTAATTTACATTTGAAGTTTGGGGGGTGGTAAAGATATGTTTTACCACCCCTGCTCCAACCACACCCCCTTTAGCTGCAGTGGCCAGGTGAGTACACGTTGCAAATGGAAATAAATAAACCGCGCTTGGAGTAGGTAACCCCTCTAAAAATGGGATACACACATATGACAATGGAAAATATATAAAGCTGCGCCAATTGAATTAAACTAGATAGTACTAAAACATCAAACAATCTGATTTATGGCCGCGGAGGAGCACATAGAAAAATATATATGTATGATATTGGTTTAAGAAAACAAGATCCTGAGAGTCCACAAGATGGCATGAACTCAAGTAGATAAAGTCCGTTTAAACAGTAAATTGTATTATGCTTTGAAAAAAGATATTTTAAATCCAAATCCGGAAATAGTAAAGAAGATACACCACGGTGACTGTCCTTGTATATAATGGTGAGATTTACAAGTGCCCGACCACCAGATAGATTTTGAGCTTACCAGATGGCCGAGCAATATAGGCACATAAGATATCCCTTTAGCAGCCTCACAAGTCAGGATCCCCTGGTTAACTGGATGGATGGATGGCACTCGTCCGAAAAACAGATCCCCACACTTCACACACTTCACCAAGCAAGTCCCGCTAGTGCTCAAACATAAAAAAGGCTGCCCATAGCGTAACACTGATACAACAAATTTATTTAATATAAGAGATTAAAAGAACTTACAAACATAGGTAATTCACGATCGTATAAAAACAAACTGCCGGCCGGACAGTTTGAAGAGCCCGTCCTCCCTCTGAACGACGTGGTGGCTTCACTGCGTGCCTTCCCATACGCGTTTTGTCACATGTGACATTATCAATGGGTGTACACGTTGCAACCGCAGCAGGAATTATACACCCTGTCATGGTTGGTGGGTGTAGCACCTGCAAAGCACGACCCATTCAAGTGAATGAGGCTACTCTGCAAGTGCCCTGCAACCTTGTGCAGTACAGCAAACAAGGGGTTAAAACAGGCAGCCTTGCTTTCTCGCCACCTGCTTTAACCCCTTGGACCCCAAAGAAGCATGCAGTTGCTGGGCACTTGCAAAGTGGCCCCATGTACTTGAATGGGTCTTGATTGCCAGGTGGTGGCACCCACCAAAAGCAACAGGGGGCTTCATTCCTGCTGCGGCATGTGTACATCTTTGGCTGCTGCCTCAGCAGCTAAAGGGGGTAGGGTGAATGGGGGCGGTAGCACTGAGACTCAACCGCAGGGTTATATCATCCCCCCAAATTTATGTGTGAACAACCCCTAAGGGTGCTTCTGCCAAAATAGCGCTAAAATGCTTGAAAAGTTCCCCAATGTGAAAGGGAACTGCTCTGCATATTATCCTTGACTGTAAGATGGAACCCAAGTAGCCATGTACAGATCATGCAGGCTCCTGGACAGAGACCAATACAACAGGAAGTGAGAAAAAAAAAATCTTGCCAAAGTGAGAGGAATACTCTATTAAAGGGGTTGTAAAGGTAAAAGTTTTTTTACCTTTAGAATGCATTAAGGTGAAAAAACATCTGACAATGCCAGCCCCCCCAGCACCCCCGTTTTACTTACCTGACCCCTCGAAAGTCCTGCACTCGCCCCCGAAGTCCTCTTCGCGCTCACCCTGGCCGTTGATTGGCTAGAGTGGATGGATTGAAAGCCGCGCAGCCATTGGCTCGCGCTGTTGTCAATCACATCCAATGATGCGGCACGCCGGGGGGCGGGGCCGAGTGATACGGTGAGTGGCTATGGCCACCAGCTGTATCACTGGAGTGCGCCCGCAAGCACTCCACACAATGCGAGGGAGCTCGCATGAAGTTGTGGAGTCCTTGCGGGAGGGAGCCCAGACAGCCGCCGAGGGACCCCAGAAGACCAGGTTCAGGGCCACTCTGTGCAAAACGAGCTGCACAGTGGAGGTAAGTATAGCATGTTTTTTTTTTTTTTTAAATAATCTCCTTTAGTGACCCTTTAAGCCTCGTACACACTATCAGAAAATCAGGCAAACATTTTTGTCCGAGGAACTTTCGTACGGTTTTCGTATAGTGTGTAGACGACTTTCGAATGTCAATTCCGACTTTTTGTACAAAAATTCCCGAAGGGACAAACTCCAAAATTTTTGTCATACGGGAACAGAAGGAACGATTTCCATTCAATGTGTACCGTTTTTGTACAAGAAAAATCAGAAACAAAACAGAAAAAAAAAAAAGCCTTTGTGGTTCGGGAATTTTTGTTCATCGGTTCCGATTTGCTGTGAATTGGAGGAAAATAAAAATATAATCGAAAGATCGTTAGCCCCCTTTTTTCTTATAGTGTGTACCCCACATTAGACAGCTGTTGCCAGAACAAGTATCCCCTTTTGGAGGATATCACTGTCTATTCCAGTTCTGGTGACAACTCACAATTTTGGGTTTTATCTTCACTTTCAGTCCCAATGACATTGGTCAACAGAACAAAAAGGTGAATCTTTTCAGTGGGGACACCATGATAAAATATAGTAAAAAAAAATAAAAAAATAAAACAATTTGTAAAAACTGTGCTGCGCTCAAAGTAAATAAAAATACCAACCTATCCAATGATTATATCCAGTGAAAAAAAAGTGAATAAATGGTTGCTAGTGACATAGAATAATAATGTGTAAATGATATGTAAGCAAATTCAAACCCAAAATGAATAAATAATAATTACTGTCCCCTGACATAAGACAGAAATATATAAATCTAATGAAAATTATCTACGCTCATGGTAAAAGGAAATTACATTACTAGTAACTGATAAAAATTAACACTACTGACAGCTGCACTCAAAAATATTGCACATAATATTGATTTGCAGGTAAAAAGAAAGCAATGTTGCGCCGTCATCAAATACGTGCATACATAAAATGTATATCAGTAAATTAATAATAAACTGCATACAGTGCCTCAAGCCAAAAAATAAAGTGAACTCATCAAATTTATATAAAATATAAAAATCCGTGCTATCATGCAAAGAAAATAATATGCAGAAGAGTCCAGAAAAAATATTAAAGAAGTAAAAAATCCCAAATAAACGATAGGTCCGCAGGTCTTATTGTGCTAGTGCTGTAAATGATCCCCAAACGTGTTCCACTCCAAGGTGAAAAAGTTAGCCTCTTACCAGAAAAGAAGACCTGGTTAGGGTCTGACCTCGCTCTAGCGAGTACAACCCTCACTATACGTATGGAAGGTAACTCCCAGCAGGAAGGCCGATATAAATAATCAATCCCTCAGACACACTATCCAGATCAGCATGCCAAAAGAACACTCCATCTTATATTAAACCCGCAAAATCATGTGGGGCATAATATAAAGAAAAAGGAAAGAGTGCCTCATTGTGCAACATCATATTTGTTAAAAAGAAAAAAAAAAAAAAAATGACAAAGCTGACTAAAAACAAACAGGCATTTTGTATACAATATCATCCATTGTTCTGTCAATTTCTCCAACCCATCAGAAACTCCAACCACGTCATTTCTGGTTTTACTTAAACCTCAGTAATTGGAGATTTTGATGAATTGGAGGTTGGACACAACACCGGCAACCGAATAGAGTCCGGTACAAGAAGACTGAGCCATTTTGTCAGCACAGCGGCTAACGATGACAAAGTGGTCACCGCCTCGGAGGTGGACATTTTGTTGGCTAGTAACAGAGCAAGAATCTCTGCTCATAATATCCTGCACCGGACTCTATCTGGTTGCTGGTGTTGTGTCTAATAACTAATTTGCCAAAAGCTCCAATTACTGCTGGTTTCAAGGAAACGGAAGTTAAGCGGTTGGATTTTTTGATGGCTTGGAGAATTTGACAGAACACCGGCACCCCGGCGGGCGTGCTGAAGTTACCGATACTTCCTCCGCCCAACGTACGTTTTGTCGCAAGAGGCATCATCACTGGGGCAACGGGAATAGTGGTGCTCACAGAAGGCAGGATTAAAGAACATCACAGAGTGTACACTAGAGAGCGCTGCCACTTACTAGTGTTTAATAATGACACGGCCGCCATATTACTGGAGCCCAAGAAGGATCTCCGGCTACGCTGTGTATATGATTTAGATGCTACTCGAAAAATAAAATAAATCAAAAAGGTATTGAACAGTGAGGGAAGAAAAGTATTTGATCCCCTGCTGATTTTGTACGTTTGCCCACTGACAAAGAAATGATCAGACTATAATTTTAATGGTAGGTTTATTTTAACAGTGAGAGACAGAACAACAAAAATATCAGAAAAAAGCATTTATAAAAAATAAAAAAAAAGAAGTATAAATTGATTTGCATCTTAATGAGTGAAATAAAGTATTTGATCCCCCATCAATCAGCAAGATGTCTGGCTCCCAGATGTCTTCCATACAGGTAACAAGCTGAGATTAGGAGCACTCTCAAAGGGAGTGCTCCTAATTATAACTTGTTATTTGTATAAAAGACACCTGTCCACAGAATCAGATTCCAATCTCTCCACCATGGCCAAGACCAAAGAGCTGTCCAAGGATGTCAGGGACAAGATTGTGAGACCTACACAAGGCTGAAATGGGCTAAAAGACCAAAACGCCAAGCAGCTTGATGAGAGGGTGACAACATTTGGTGCAATTATTCGCAAATAGAAAAAAAAACAAAATAACTATCAATCTCTCGTGGAGTTTCAACGATCATGAGAACGGTGAGAAATCAGCCCAGAACTACAAAGGAAAATCTTGTCAATGATCTCAAGGCAGCTGGGACCATAGTCACAAAGAAAACAATTTGTAACACACTACACTGTGAAGGACTGAAATCCTGCACCAACCACAAGGTCCCCGTGCTCAGGAAACCACATGTACAGGCCCATCTGAAGTTTGCTAATGAACATCTGAATGATTCAGAGGATAACTGGGTGAAAGTGTTGTGGTCAGATTAGAGCTGCAACTAACGATTATTTTGTCGACTAATCAAATATTGATTATTTTTACGATTAGTCATCGACTAATGATTATTTTTATTTATTTTATTACTTAATCTAGTGTTCTTTTTTTTTGATTAGCCAATTAATCCTTTGGATAACTTTACAAAAAATAAGTACATAAAAAAAAAAAAGTAAGATAAAAGAATATAACCACACACAGAAACACACAAACACACACACATACAGTGGTGTGAAAAAGTGTTTGCCCCCTTCCTCATTTCCTGTTCCTTTGCATGTTTGTCACACTTAAGTGTTTCGGAACATCAAACCAATTTAAACAATAGTCAAGGACAACACAAGTAAACACAAAATGCAATTTGTAAATGAAGGTGTTTATTATTAAAGGTGAAAAAAAATCCAAACCATCATGGCCCTGTGTGAAAAAGTGATTGCCCCCCTTGTTAAAACATACTATAACTGTGGTTGTCCACACCTGAGTTCAATTTCTCTAGCCACACCCAGGCCTGATTATTGCCACACCTGTTCACAATCAACGCATCACTTAAATAGGAGCTGCTTGACACAGTAAGGTCCACCAGAAGATCCTTAAAAGCTACACATCATGCCGAGACCCAAAGAAATTCAGGAACAATTGAGAAAGAAAGTAATTGAGATCTATCAGTCTGGAAAGGGTTATAAAGCCATTTCCAAAGCTTTGGGAATCCAGCGAACCACAGTGAGAGCCATTATCCACAAATGGCGAAGACATGGAACAGTGGTGAACCTTCCCAGGAGTGGCCGGCCGCCCAAAATTACCCCAAGAGCGCAGCGACGACTCATCCAAGAGGTCACAAAAGACCCCACAACAACGTCCAAGGAACTGCAGGCCTCACTTGCCTCAGTTAAGGTCAGCGTTCATGCCTCCACCATCAGGAAAAGACTGGGCAAAAATGGCCTGCATGGCAGAGTTCCAAGGAGAAAACCACTGCTGAGCAAAAAGAACATCAAAGCTCGTCTCAATTTCTCCACAACACATCTTGATGATCCCCAAGACTTTTGGGACAACATTCTGTGGACCGATGAGACAAAAGTGGAACTCTTTGGAAGGTGTGTGTCCAAGTATATCTGGCGTAGAAGGAACACTGCATTTCAGAAAAAGAACATTATACCAACAGTAAAATATGGTGGTGGTAGTGTGATGGTCTGGGGCTGTTTTGCTGCTTCAGGACCTGGAAGACTTGCCATGATAAAAGGAACTATGAATTCTGCTGTCTACCAAGAGATCCTGAAGGAGAATGTCCGATCATCTGTTCGTGTACTCAAGCTGAAACGAACTTGGGTTCTGCAGCAGGACAATGATCCTAAACACACCAGCAAGTCCACCACCGAATGGCTGAAGAAAAACAAAATGAAGACTTTGGAGTGGCCTAGCCAAAGTCCTGACCTGAATCCTATTGAGATGTGGTGGTATGACCTTAAAAAGGCCGTTCATGCTCGAAAACCCTCTAATGTAACTGAATTAGGACAATTCTGCAAAGATGAGTGGGCCAAAATTCCTCCAGGACGCTGTAAAAGCCTCATTGCACGTTATCGCAAACGCTTGGTTGCAGTTGTTGCTGCTAAGGGTGGCCCAACCAGTTATTAGGTTTAGGGGGCAATCACTTTTTCACACAGGGCCATGATGGTTTGGATTTTTTTTCACCTTTAATAATAAACACCTTCATTTACAAATTGCATTTTGTGTTTACTTGTGTTGTCCTTGACTATTGTTTAAATTGGTTTGATGTTCCGAAACACTTAAGTGTGACAAACATGCAAAGGAACAGGAAATGAGGAAGGGGGCAAACACTTTTTCACACCACTGTACATACATAGTATGTATGTAGTTATATTCTTTTATCTTACCTTTTTTTTTTATGTTCTGTTTTTCTTTTCTGTTCAGAAGTTTATAATTTATTTTTATTTTTTACAATGCTTTCTTTTTTGGTGTGGGGACAGTGTCTGTGTTTTTTTTATTATTATTTTTTTTATTATTTATTGCAATTTTTTTTTTTTTTTTATCAGCCCTGTTGGGGGGCTATTCATTAATGTGAATGGACAGAGTCAGTCACTGACTGTCCATTCAGAAAACGAAGGAGCCGGGTTTACCGGCTCCTACCTCCGCTCTCCATCCTGAGATACCGAGGGGGACAGCAGCATGGAGGGGGAGACCCACGGAGAAGAGAGGGAGACATGGAGCAGCATGGAGGGGGACACAGAAGAGAGGGGGACAGATGCATGGAGGAGAGAGGGGGACACGGAGAAGCATGGAGAAGGACGGATGGGGACTGGAGGAGGATAGGGGACAGGAAAAGCACTGCGCTGAAAGCTGCGGTGGGGGTGTATTTACCTGCAACTCGCAACGTGTGATGCATCAACGCTTTTCACGCACGTCAATGTATTTTCATAGTCGACGTAGTCGACGCGTCGTGGCAGCTCTAGTCAGACGACTAGCTTTTTGGCATCAACTCAACTCGCTGTGTTTGGAGGAGGAGGAATGCTGCCTATGACCCCAAAAAACACCATCCCCACAGTCAAACATGGAGGTGGAAACATTATGCTTTGGGGGTGTTTTTCTGCTAAGGGGACAGGGCAACTTCCCCGCATCAAAAGGTACGATGGGCGGGGCCATGTAATGTCAAATCTTGGGTGAGAACCTCCTTCCCTCAGCCAGGGCATTGAAAATGGGTCGTGGATGGATATTCCAGCATGACAATGACCCAAAACACAAGGCAACAAAAGGAGTGGCTCAAGAAGAAGCACATTAAGGTCCTGGAGTGACCTAGCCAGTCTACAGACCTTAATCCTATAGAAAATATGTGGAGGGAGCTGAAGGTTTGAGTTACCAGACGTCAGCCTCAATCCTTAATGACTTGGAGAGGATCCGCAAAGAGGAGTGGGACAAAATCCCTCCTGAGATGTGTGCAAACGTGGTGGCCAACTACAAGAAACGTCTGACCTCTGGGATTGCCAACAAGGTTGTCGTGTTTTGCGAAGGGTCAAATACTTATTTCACTCATTAAAATGCAAATCAATTTATAACTTTTTTGAAATGCTGTTTCTGGATTTTTTGTTGTTCTGTCTGACTGTTAAAATAAACCTACAATTAAAATTATAGACTGATCAAATACTTTTTTTTACCCTCACTGTAAATATATATACATAATATACACAATAGATATATATATATATATATATCTATCTATCTATCTATCTATCTATCTATCTATCTATCTATAAACACACACACACACACACACACACACACACACACACACATATACATACACACACACACACACACATACATATATACTAAACACAGCTACATGGAGAAATATCTTATAAATGAGCTACTATAAAATGGAAAATGAATTCCATGTATACATATATTATTAAAAGTGGCGAAAGAAAGATGTGGCTGTGTCTCCTTTAAAAAAAAAAAAATGTATGGATGGTTCTGTTCCAATATTACACTTCTCCACAGTGACAACCACCACCAGCACACATCAGTGAGCCTGTCACTTTCATGGGGACATGAAAGTTATCATGGAGACACCATGATAACCTGACAGGGCTGCTAAGTGCTAACTAGTGATGCACCGAAATGAAAATTCTGGACCAAAACTGAGAAATTCAGGATGCACTTGGCCGAAAACCGAAATGTATAGTTAAAAAAAATACACATATTTATTTATTTTTTACACACACACACACACACACACACACACACATATATATATATATACATATATATATATATATATATATATATATATATATATATATATATATATATATATATATATATATATATATATATATTCGAATTTTTTATATCAGGAATTTAAATGAATATGAATTTATTCTTGGCCATGATCAGCACCTTTTTTTCTATTTTCGGTCCCCTACCGCTGACTCTTTGCCTCCCTGACCAAAAGTAAAAGGACTGAAATCCTGCACCAACCACAAGGTCCCCGTGCTCAAGAAACCACACGTACAGGCCCATCTGAAGTTTGTTAATGAACAGCAATAACCTTATTTTTCGGCAGCCAATTTATCAGCGTACCCCTACCGCTGACTCTTTGCCTCCCTGACCAAAAGTAAAAAAAAAAAAAAAAAAAAGTGCTGGTTTTAGATATGCTTTCAAGTATAACCTAATTACTAAAATATCAAATATATTTCACATGGTAATAGAATTTTAAGTAAATTTAGGTATTTAATTTAAATACATTTAAAAAAATGTTTTAAATACACACGGTGACAAAGCTATATCCCTCTCCCCTTGCTTTGTCCCCCCATTCCCAAGGGCTCACAGCAGGGGGTCCGGTGCATCCCTGTTCTCCATTTCAGGTGCGAATCGGGTCCGAATTTTTGCCTGAATTCGCACCTGATTTAGAGCCAAAGACGCGCAGGACCCTGCTTCAAAGCTGACCGCGGTCTTCACTGAGGTGTGTGAACCGGCTCCATTGAGAGCCGGTCACACTCTCCTGTTATGCGAATTGGATGTGGAAAAACCTGCATCCAATTCGCATAAGTGTGAACCCAGCCTCAAACTAATTAATTTAATCTCCCTGGGATACTGATGGCACCATATCCCATCAGAACCTTTTGCCCAAATGATGGTGCCACCAGTGGGTTCCCATAATGTAAAATAAACAAAGCATCCGCTCTAAAATAGTATACGGTGATCCTGTAGCAGGGGATAAGGACACAAACTACAGGGGATATGCTACAATATTGACCATACAATTTCCATACAATCAGCATTAGATCTATCAAAACTATGTCAAATAAGGTCCCATCTATATTATCCAATCCAAGTGCATGCTCTTGCACTATACACTTGCTAGTAGATCTAAAAGGTGATTGTAAGTTTTAATAACTGGTGTTAAAATGCATCTATCTTCAATCTCAGAGGTATGCTTCCCACAGTATTTACTCCATGGTTTATCATTTATCTTAGGACATGCTTCACACGTTCAATTTGACCCAATTTACTTGCACACTCCCAAAGCTTTAGTTATGCAACACAAGAATATACCTGTGTGTGCCCTGGCATGTTTACATGTGCTACGGTACGGCACGCCCCATTAGTACCTGTATAACACAATGTGCTCAATGAATTACCATATCTAGATCTACTGAGAGCAAGGACCTGAGCATTTCCAGACCAGGAAAAAGGTAGAAAATCCATACAAAAGAGCTAATCTGATCCTGTTCTGCTAAAAGAAAGTTTACAGTGTACTATATAGACACCCAACACTGTGATCCTGTCCTATAATCTATAATCAGGAGATCCCTGTACATTATATAGACACCCAACACTGTGTGATCCTGTCCTATAATCTACAATCAGGAGATCCCTGTACATTATTGACACACAACACTGTGATCCTGTCCTATATTCAGAAGATCCCTGTACATTATAGACACCCAACACTGTGATCCTGTCCTATAATCAGGAGATCCCTGTATATTATATAGACGCCCAGCACTGTGTGATCCTGTCCTATAATCAGATCGCTGTACATTATATAGACGCCCAGCACTGTGTGATCCTGTCCTATAATCAGATCGCTGTACATTATATAGACACCCAACACTGTGATCCTGTCCTATAATCAGGAGATCCCTGTACATTATATAGACACTCATCACTGTGATCCTGTCCTATAATCTACAATCAGGAGATCCCTGTACATTATATATAGACACCCAACACACTGATCCTGTCCTGTAATCAGGAGATCCCTGTACATTATATAGACGCCCAGCACTGTGTGATCCCGCAGGGGGATTACGGTCCATAATACAGCACTCAGTCCACATCAATTTCTAAATAAGGATCAGTATTCACTAAAATCATCAGTATTGCATTGAATCAGACATTTATAGCCAAGAAAAGGTTAAATCTTTCTGTTCCATCAGTTTCTGGGTAGAGCAAAACACAGTGACAGTCCCTTCTGCCCACGCACCTTGTTAGTAAAAGAATAGGACAGGCCCACTACTCATAGAGCCTCACAGCTCTGCACTAACCACCATAATAATAGCTCAGTATAACAAGTGGCAACATGAAAATGGGGCTCTAGCATATAATTTAACCTGTACAATAAATACTGGTTTCTATTCTAGTAAACAGACTAAATCTGCATTCTGTATGACATTCATGCAAGCAATGGGGCAGCGGGTGACAGCCCCCCTCCCCCCCCCCCCCCCCCCCCACGTTCCATCGCCCCTCTACAATATGCAGCCTATTTTCAATATTCTGGGGTACATGTGTTGAGCGAACAGGCGCCTTGTTTGAGTGATGTGGTGGGGGTGGGTATTGGGGGGAGGGGATGTTCAGTAGAACTTCACGTCTTGCTTCAACCTGCTGCTGTACAATCTGTTCTGTATTAATGTAGAGGATTCAGTGTTCTGTACAGTCCTAGGGCTCTAGAATCTCCAGTCTTGTTAATAATAAAATCGATCAATGCGAGCTTGCTTGCTGTGAATCTAGCAAAGCAGATTCAATAAACATAATGAAAATTTGCAAAGCGCAGAAACTCCCCCGCAGCCAATCAGCATCCATCTACATCTCACGGTAAGATGACATTTGATGGACCGCTACCAATTACTGTCCTTCACACTTTTTCATTGTACTGACAGATATAGTTACAGACTGGGTTTGGCGCATTCAGAAAAGGGGATAATGAGCAAGACTGGGATCAAATGATTTGCCAGCATGCTGGTCAATCTCTCCAACCTGGCTCTGATGGTATCAATAACAATATAACTACTAGCAGTGCTCAGATATGAACTTAAACATCAAGGTGGGAATTGTCCACCTTTAATTCTCTTTGACTAGTACATGACTACTATATAATTAGAATAAAGTCATAGATACTATACTGCAAAATTCATGACCATATCAGTCAGCTCTAGGAGCCAGAGGGCTCAGAGAAAATAACTTATACTCAGCATGGGAAAGTAAACAAAATAGTCCATCAACTTCTGGTACACCAAAAGTCAATTACCACTCACCGCCAGTATTACTCGTCCCTCAACAGGGTTCTTAAAGTCCAAGGCTCACCACCAGAAACACTCGTCCCTTAACAAGGTTTTTATAGTCCAAGGCTCACCACCAGGAACCCTTGTCCCTTAAAGAGGAAGTAAACCCTCAGCAAAAAAAAATAAAAAAAAACCAACCCTGCAAGACAAAGGCATAATTAGCTAGTATGCATAGCATACTAGCTAATTATGTATCACTTACCTCAGATCGAAGCCCCCGCATCGGTCCACGTCTCCCCCTCCGACATGTTGTCCCAGAGTGACTTCCAGGTATCGTGGCTCCAGCGCTGTGATTAGCCGGAGGCGCGATGCCGTCACTCCGCGCATGCGCACGAGAGCGGCACAGTACAACTGAAGCATCGGCATATAGCGCCATTGCTTCAGTTGCCTTAAGTGCGCATGTGCTGCATGACATCGGCACATGCAAATACCGGGATATCTCCTAAACCGTGCAGGTTTAGGAGACATCCTTGTTAGCTACAGGTAAGCCTTAATATAGGCTTACCTGGAACATAAAGTTGTAAACAAGGGTTTACAACCACTTTAAGCCCCGTACAACACGGGCTGAATGTTGGGAGACATCGGACGTTTGGCTGGCTTCTGTTAGATAAGCATGCTGGAAAACCAGCATCCGACCGACTCCCCATCAGCACTTTCAGCCAATGGCAGAGAGAGCTGATTGGGGTGTTCTGGTTTGCTGTCCCCCTGTCAGAACACAACAACTCAGCAGAGGAGATCGATGTACTAACTTCGGATGGTTAGTACAGCCGCTCTGACTGGAGCCGACAGTTTTTTCTTTGTTCTACCCGCCGGGTTGAACAAAAAAAAATAAAAATAAAAAAAAAAAAAAAAAATAAACCTTGTAGTGTGTACCTCTGAAGAAGAATGAAAAAAAAAAAAAAAAAAAAATGTTAAGGAACTCCCAAACAGCAAAACGTGACTTATGTAGAGTTCTCCAATATCTACTGAAGATTCTGATGGTTCCTTCAATGAAGGACAAATCAGCAGCCACAGGTTCAGTGAAAATCTTGTGACTTTATGATGTGAACACAGTGAATCCACCACCACACAAAGTGCACCTTAACAGCTGCACAAGTTTTAAGCACTCGCGGCTAATACCCAGCCAGGGCCTTTTCCTCCAAAGACTGCAGATGTTTGGTCTGGTCAGAAGACATAGTAAGCCGTTTTAGTCAGGAACGTAATTGGTGGTACAGCTTATGGACCCATACACGGTTTAAGTAGTGATGAGGCGAAGGCAGCTCAAAAAGAAAGGAGCAGGAAAAAAAAAAAAAATAATAATAATAATAATAATAATAATTTGCCATAGGTAAAACCGGATGGTTAGGTCGTCTACAAATGATTTAGCACCAGGTTATTTATTCATCACTAATCCAGATTAGTGACGAAACGCGTCGGGAGGAGCGACGTGCTGACGTCACTGCATTATATGTCCCGCTTGCATGGGCGTTTGTAGTGTTGCCGGCCGGCTGCCTGCTTTATTGGAACCTTTTACTGAATCTGCATACGCTTTGTAAGCAACACTGCTTTTTTATTTTTTGAATAACCAACCATCCGGTTTTACCTATGGCGAGTTTCCCTGTTCTTTTTTGAGCTGCCATCGCCTCATCACTACTTGAACCGTGTATGGGTCAATAAGCTGTACCACCAAATTACGTTACTGACTAAAAACGGCTTACTAGGTCATCTGACCAGACCAAACATCTGCAGTCTTTGGAGGAAAAGGCCCTGGCTGGGTATTAGCCACAAGTGCTTAAACTTGTGCAGGTGGTAAGGGTGCACTTTGCATGGTGGTGGATTCACTGTGTTCACATTATAAAGTGACAAGATTTTCAATGAATCTGTGGCTGCTGATTCGTCATTCATTGAAGGAACCATCAGAATCTTCAATAGATATTGGAGGACTCTACATAAGTCACATGTTGTTTCGCTGTTTGGGATTTCCTTAACATTTTCAATCAGTTTTTTATTTTTGAGTCTTCTTGTTTTGTGTTCACATATTTGGTTAATAGGTCACTTTAAGAGTGCAGCTTACACACAAAACAACAATGGATAAAAAGTATTTCACTTTCAGTTGCAGCTACAATTGTTAGGTTTGTTTCCAGTGCAGTTTTCTTCATTAATTATTAGGGCTGTTACTGATTAAAATTTTCGTGTTCGATCAATTTTTTTTAAAATCGATTAATCATCTAATTCCGATTAATTATAACGTACATACAGATCCAACTACTTTTAGCTGATCTCCTTGCATTGCAACTCTGCATTAGTCAGTGGTAAATGTGGTATACACCAGGGCTCAAAATTTCAAGTCCTGAGCCACTAGCCAGGCCTTAAAATTTACTCGCCACCAGTTGCCCCACCCAACCCCTCCCCTGCCCCGCCCCTAAACACAGCCTCATAAATTATCTCATAAAATGACATTGTTAAATGTTTTATGCAGAATTAAATTCCAAATAATAAATAATAACAACAACTTTAACAATATTAACATAAAGCATATCAGTACCCATCAGTGCAGCCTCATCAGTGCCCATGAATGCAGCCTCACTGTGCCCATCAAATGCAGCCTCACTGTGCCCATCAAATGCAGCTTTACTGTGTCAATGAATGCAGCCTCATTGTACCCATAAATGTAGCTCACTGTGCCCATAAATGCAGCTCACTGTGCCCATAAATGCAGCTCACTGTGCCCATAAATGCAGCTCACTGTGCCCATAAATGCAGCTCACTGTGCCCATAAATGTAGCCTCACTGTGCCCATGAATGCAGTTCACTGTGCCCATAAATGTAGCCTCACTGTGCCCATAAATGTAGCCTCACTGTGCCCATAAATGTAGCCTCACTGTGCCCATAAATGCAGCTCACTGTGCCCATAAATATAGCCTCACTGTGCCCACAAATACTGCTCACTGTGCCCACAAATACTGCTCACTGTGCCCACAAATACTGCTCACTGTGCCCACAAATACTGCTCACTGTGCCCACAAATACTGCTCACTGTGCCCACAAATACTGCTCACTGTGGCCATAAATGTAGCTCACTGTGCCCACAAATACTGCTCACTGTGCCCACAAAAACTGCTCACTGTGCCCAAAAATGTAGCTCACTATGCCCACAAATACTGCTCACTGTGCCCATAAATACTGCTTACTGTGCCCATAAATGTAGCTCACTGTGCCCACAAATACTGCTCACTGTGCCCATAAATGTAGCTCACTGTGCCTATAAATGTAGCTCATTGTGCCCACAAATACTGCTCACTGTGCCCATAAATACTGCTCACTGTGCCCATAAATACTGCTTACTGTGCCCAAAAATGTAGCTCACTGTGCCCACAAATACTGCTCACTGTGCCCACAAATACTGCTCACTGTGCCCAAAAATGTAGCTCACTGTGCCCATAAATACTGCTCACTGTGCCCACAAATGTAGCTAACTGTGCCCACAAATACTGCTCACTGTGCCCAAAAATGTAGCTCACTGTGCCCAAAAATGTAGCTCACTGTGCCCACAAATACTGCTCACTGTGCCCAAAAATGTAGCTCACTGTGCCCACAAATGTAGCTCACTGTGCCCACAAATACTGCTCACTGTGCCCAAAAATGTAGCTCACTGTGCCCACAAATACTGCTCACTGTGCCCACAAATGTAGCTCACTGTGCCCACAAATACTGCTCACTGTGCCCACAAATACTGCTCACTGTGCCCACAAATACTGCTCACTGTGCCCAAAAATGTAGCTCACTGTGCCCAAAAATGTAGCTCACTGTGCCCACAAATACTGCTCACTGTGCCCTTAAATGTAGCCTCACTGTGCCCATCATCGATACAGACTCACCATGGTATGTGTCATGGAGCCGGGTCTGTGTTCGGCGGCGCCGTAGCAAGGTCCCGCCCCCCCTAGACCGGCTCATGTGATAGGCGGATTACTGATTTAATCTACTATCACACAAGCCGGTCTGGGGGCGGGACCTTGCTACGGCGCCGCGGAACACAGACCCGGCTCTGTAACACAAGAGGAGGAGAGAGGGAGGGGAATGCAGCAGCCTCCGCTCAAAGCGGCCCCAGTTCAGTCCGGTCCTGCCGCTCTGTGTCCTCCAGCTGATCGCTTCTGGCAGCGATGCAGGCGTTTTTTTTTACAGAACATCAGAGCGACACGGAGGGGGAATTCTCTGACCCCCCCCCCCCCCCGCGCCGCTCTGATGTCCTGTAAAAAAGCCTGCACCGCTTCTGCCAGAAGCGATCAGCTGGAGGACACGGCAGGACCGGACTGAACTGGGGCCGCTTTGAGCGGAGGCTGCTGCATTCCCCTCCCTCTCTCCTCCTCTTGTGTGTCACAGAGATGCAGGCTGTGTGTTACAGAGCCGGGTTGTGTTCCGCGGCGCCTGGAAGCTGTCAGCCTTGTCCACCCCTGCTCCTCACTCGCCCTGCCCTAAATTCCACTCGCAAAATGCGAGCAGGCGAGTGGAATTTTTGAGGGCTGGTATGCACTACATACAATAACCCGACACTAGTTAGTTTCCATAATCCATGACTTAACTTCACAGTTCACACAAATACTTTTTAAATTCAAACTGTAGCACTGACGTAAGTAATTATTTTTTTTTCCACAGTAGCGTGACAATCCCTCCACCTCCGGTCTAACTAATCACTCTCACCTTATGGCATGGACACCTGTGCAAACAGGTGGTCATGCAAGCGGTTATCAAAAGGGTTAACACGGACCATAAACTTTAGAGATTACATTTTTGTGTTCAAACACAAACTACTCACATAAAGATGATTAAAACACAGCATGTAAAGCCGACAATCGTGTTAGTTCCATAGGGCAGCAGCGGGTGACGTCATGTGTAGCGCCTCCCCCGTACACGTTGCGTTCAATCAGAACTTTGACGTCACCGGACTCCTCCCCCTTCCCTTCGTTAGCAGATGGAGGCACTTGGGGAAGGGGGGAGGAGTCTGGTGACGTCGATGTCTGTGATGTCACCAGATCTCCGACGGTACTCCCTAAAGACCCGGAAGCCGGCGGAGAGGCGAGTACTGATCAAAAGAATTTTGATCGATCAAAAAAAATTAATGATTAAATCGAGGAATTAATCTTTAATTCCCACAGCCCTATTAATAATATAGATTATTAACTATTTATTATATTATATATTATATATAGAAATAAAATCAGGACTAGACATGCATTTTCAAAGCCATATTATTTTGCTTTGAAAGTCAGCATGTCTTCAGCATGGCTTCTAGTCTGCGTTCTTTTCCTTAGAAATCAATACAAAAGCAAGGTAAATGTATCACAAGCCCATCATAAACACACATTTAAGGCCAATTCCAGGCATAATCTGAAAATCCAGCTGAACAGTGATAAATATAAAATAATCCTTTCTACTTGAACAAGAAAGAAAATAGGAAAAAAAATAAAAAAACTGGAAGGAAGAAGAACAAATGATAAAAGATATCAAAAAAATATGAGCTAGTAGTATAGGGGTACCACATCCACCGTACCAAATGTAAAACTAGAGATATAACTATTTTTTTAAAAAAAGGTAGGTACCCAGGAAAGATTTCTGGACCGTATTCTTAAAAAAAAAAAAAAAAAAAATCAATATCATTTGATTAAAATAATTCAAAAAGATGTTAAAAACAAAAGCATAGCACAATTAATTTTACTCCAGCCTACATAGTGTAGCTACAGTGAGGGAAAAAAAGCATTTATTTGATCCCCTGCTGATTTTGTACGTTTGCCCACTGACAAAGAAATGATCAGTCTATAATTTTAATGGTAGGTTTATTTTAACAGTGGGAGACAGAACAACAACAAAATCCAGGAAAACACATTTCAAAAAAGTTATAAATTGATTTGCATGTTAATGAGTAAAATAAGTATTTGATCCCCCATCAAAATTGGCAAGACTTCTGGCACTCAGGTGTCTTCTATACAGATAACGAGCTGAGATTAGGAGCACTCTCTTAAAAAGGGAGTGCTCCCAATCTCAGCTTGTTACCAGTATAAAAGACACCTGTCCACAGAAGCAATCAGATTCCAATCTCTACACCATGGCCAAGACCAAAGAGCTGTCCAAGGATGTCAGGGACAATATTGTAGACCTACACAAGGCTGGAATGGGCTACAAGACCATCGCCAAGTAGGGTGACAACAGTTGGTGCAATTATTCGCAAATGGAAGAAACACAAAATAACTGTCAATCTCCCTCAGTCTGGGGCTCCATGCAAGATCCCACCTCGGGGAGTTCCAATTTTAATGAGAAAGATGAGGAATTAGCCCAGAACTACACGGGGGAATCTTGTCAATGATCTCAAGGCAGCTGGGACCATAGTCACCAAGAAAACAATTGGTAACACACAACACCGTGAAGCACTGAAATCCTGCAGCAAGGTCCCCCTGCTCAAGAAAGCACATGTATAGGCCCACCTGAAGTTTACTAATGAACATCTGAACGATTCAGAGAACTGGGTGAAAGTGTAGTGGTCAGATGAGGCCAAAATTGAGCTCTTTGGCATCAACTCGCTGTGTTTGGAGGGAGGAGGAATGCTGCCCATGACCCCAAAACAAACATGGAGGTGGAAACATTATGCTTTGGGGGTGTTTTTCTGCTAAGGGGACAGGACAACTTCACTGCATCAAAGGGATGATTGATGTACAGGGCCATGTACCGTCAAATCTTGGGCAAGAACCTTTTTCCCTTAGCTAGGGCATTGAAAATAGGTTGTGGATGAGTATTCCAGCATGACAATGACCCAAAACACACAGCCAAGGTAACAAAGGAGTGGCTCAAGAAGTATCAATACTTTTTTCCAAGTACTCGCCAATACCGATTATCGATACTTTTTCAAAAAGCCTTGTGACAGTGGCACTAATATGCAGCACTGACGAGGCATGGACTGTCCGTAGCTTTTTTTTTTTTTTTTTTAATTTATTTAATTATTTTGCTCTAGGAAGAGTCCTGGTGGTTCCAAACTTCTTCAATTTACGGCTGGTGGAGGCCACTGTGCTCATTGGGACCTTCAATGCTGCAGAAATTTTTCTGTACCCTTCCCCAGATCAGTGCCTCAATACAATCCTGTCTCGGGGGTCTACAGACAATTCCTTGGACTTCATGGCTTGGTTTGTGCTCTGACATGCACTGTTAACTGTGGGACCTTATATAGAATCAATAATCAAGTTTAGAAACATCTTAAAGTGGTGTTGCCACCAAAAAAAAAAAATATGGCTTAAAAATCAAAAAAAAAAAAAGAAAAAAAAAATTTGTTTTTTTACTCACCTCTAAATGCCTGTTGCTAGGGGGTCCCTCGTAGTCTGCCACCTTCATTGCCCGGGCAATGACGTCACTTCCCCTAGGCGCCGCACAGTCACCTGGGACCTGTCATGTGTCCCAGATGAGTGAGCGTCGAATCACGGCGCATGGCGCCGCTCGCGCTTGCGCAGTGGGTGCCCGGCTGTGAAGCCACAGCCGGGTGCCCACATTAAGAGCGGAGCGGGGGGAGTCTCGTTCCCCCGCATCGCTGGACCCCGGGACAGGTAAGTGTCCGATTATGAAAAGTCAGCAGCTGCAGTATTTGTAGCTGCTGACTTTTAATTATTTTTTTTTGTGGGCCCTCCTCTTTAAGGATGATCAGCGGAAACGGGGTGCACCTGACCTCAATTTTGAGTCATGGCAAAGGCTGTTAATATTGATGTACATGTGATTTTTTTTTTTTTTTTTATAAACTTGCAAAGATTTCAAAGAAGCTTCCTTTTACATTGTCATTATGGGGTATCGTTTGTAGAATTTTGAGGAAAATAATGGATTGAATCCATTTTGGAATAGAGCTGTACCACAAAATGTGGAAAAAGCGAAGTGCTGTGAATACTTTCTGGTTACACTGTATCCATCCAGAAAAAAAAAAAAAACTGCAAACTGATTTTCTGCTCCAGCCAGAGCTTTTATGTTCTTCCTATTGTTACCAACACTGAAGACTAGAGGTCGACCGATATATCGGCCGGCCGATATATCGGCCGATATTTGCCGTTTTTTAATTAATCGGCATCGGCCGATTGTGCTGATAAAAAAGGCCGATTATAACTTCAGCCGTGACTTGCAAAAGACTTCTGTAATAGAAGTCAATGCAAGTTGCCTCAGTCTTCCCTTGGAGCAACTTATCTCTCTGGGCATTCTGCCAAAAAAAAGACCAAAGAGATACAATGTGTAATGTTTACACTTAATGAATGAACTAAACTCTGTGTGGAGAAGTTCTCAGTTTAACCATTTAAAGACTAAATCTTTTCTGACACTTGTTGCTTACAAGTAAAAATCCTGTATTTTCTGCTGAAAAATCACTTAAAACCCCCAAAAATTATATATATTTTTTTAGCAGAGACCCTAGGGAATAAAATAGCGGTTGTTGCAATATTTTATGTCACACGGTATTTGCACAGCGGTCTTTCAAACGCATTTTTTTTGGAAAAAAATACACCAATGATTTTAAAAAGAAAACTAAAACAGTAAAGTTAGCCGATTTTTTTTTTTTTTTTTTTTCGTCCAAAAGTTTTGATTACCTGTTTTTGTGTATTTAATATATAGTTTTTTTTTTTTTATCTAAATCATACATACAAGTGAACTGATTGGAGGTTTGTTTTGTTTAATAAATGTTTAAATGTAGGAAATTTTCTGTATTACTTAAGGCTGCTTTCACACTGGAGCAGGCAGGCGTTGACGGTAAAACGCTGCTAGTTTTAGCAAAGCTTTACTGTCATTTTAGCGACGCTATTCGGCTGCTAGTGGGGCACTTATAACCCAGCTAGTGGCCGAGGAAGGGGTTAAATGCGCCCTTGAATCGCCGCTGCCAAATCGCATTGCAGGCGCTTCGGCAGTGGTGCCCATTCATTTCAATGGGCAGGAGTGGTGGGGGAGCAGTTAACACCGCTCCAAAGATGCTGCTTGCAGGACTTTTTTTTTTTTTTAACGTCCTGCCAGCGCATCGCCTCAGTGTAAAAGCACTCGGGCTTCCACACAGACTGCAGGGGAGCCGTTTTGCAGGCAGTTTACAGGCACTATTTTTAGCCCAAAAGCGCCTGAAAAATGCTGCAGTGTGAAAGGTGGCAGATTTTATGAGATGAAGGGAACAAATAAAAAAAAATATAAAAATCGGCCTAACATATCGGCCCAAAAAAATCGGCATCCTATATCGGCCATCGGCCGCCGCGATTTCTAAATATCGGCATCGGCATCGGCCAGAGAAAAACCCATATCGGTCGACCTCTACTGAAGACAGCTGCTTTATTAAACAATATTGCACAATATACAGAAACTTGCACAGCAGGTTATGGATTGCACAGTAGGGTCAGGACTGGCACTGCAGTAAAGATGCCATACGACTCCTATAGAAACTAGTGCAATTATTTATGCTTTATTATAAAGAGGACCCATCAGTAACACTTAGTTGGTCATAAAAGCATAAAGCTCTTCAGCACCCATACTGAGCGTCTGCATATTCCTAAAGCTTAAAACTCCCAGCTTTGTATTCCTAACAAATGTGCAGGTACCAGCATGCCCGACAGCCCCACACCTGAAAGGGAAAGGAGCTTCTTCTATTGACAAGAAAGTTTATAGAATGGTGATGGATTTCTCAGTGACATCATAACGATTGATAAAGACTTCACGGCAAAGGTAGGGAATTTCCCGAAATTCAGGCGAGTGAGCTCTTCACCCGAGACTTAACAAAATAAAGAAAGACACACTGGGCGATACCTAGAACTGAAATTCATTTTTGGGTGGGCTTATCTTTTAACCACTCCAGCTCCAGAAGATTTACCCCTGCATGACAAGGCCATTTTTTTGCGATACGGCACTGCGTTACTTTGACAATTACGCGGCCATGCGAAGCTGTACCCAAATAAAGTTTATCAAATTTTTTTCCCCACAAATAGAGCTTTCTTTTGGTGGTATTTGATCACCTCTGCGTTTTTTGCTATAAACAAAAAAAGTCTGCCATTTTTTTTTTTACTTTCTGCTATAAAAACGCAAAAAAAAAAAAAAAATTGAATTTGTTCATCAATTTGGGCCAATATATATTCGGCTACATATTTCTGGTAAATACTAATAAGCGTATATCAATTGGTTTATGCAAAAGTTATAGCGTCTACAAACTATAGGATATTTTTTTTTCTTTACTAGTAATGGCGGTGATCAGCGACTTATAGCGGCACTGCGATATTGCGGCAGACAAATCGGACATCTGACACTAATACAGTGACCAGTGCTAAAATAAATATGCACGGTTACTGTACTAATGACACTGGCAGGGAAGGCGTTAACATTAGGGGCAAAGGGTTAACTGTGTGCCTACTCACTGTGGGGGGAGATGCTTCGACTAGGGGAAGGCAAAGATCTGTGTTCCTGCTTAGCAGAAACACACTTCACTTCTGACATAACGACAATCTGACTTGTTTACATAGGCAGATTGTCAGTCTGTCTGTGCCAGCAGACATCGAATCACAGCGGGAGCGGGTCGCTGGCGGTGCACGTGCCCCCAGAGGTGTCAGATCACATACTAGGTACGTGATCTGGTGCAGAGCGGCCGCCCTGCTGCAGTATATGTGTGGTGGGTGGTCGTTAAGTGGTAGGTAAGTTTGCTTTGAGAAGGTAAGGGCTCTTTCACACGGGGCGGATCAGTGCAGATCTCCGCTGAGCAGGAAGATGACAGGTCCGTCTCTGCACTCCGTGCAGGGACGGATCTATCAGAGCGCCGCTCTCCCCTATGGGAGATCAGGTGACGACGGACCATAGAGTCCGTCGTCCGTCAGGGTGCAGTCACTGCTTGAGTATTAAAGCAGCCATGGGCGCTGCAGCTGATAGAATATAATAGCCAGAAGTGCAGATTCCTCCACGTATGCTGTTTAGAGTGGATGGAGGATTGCATTGATTTGTTCAGTCCAGCCTCTCCAGCTCAGCCAATCAAAGAAAGCCTTGTATTCATTCATAAATTGTAACACTTCCTTTGAATGGCTGAGCAGCTCTCAGCCAACTATTCAAAGTCATAGTAGACATGGTGTTCAACTTTAACATGACTAAGCTCCGGGGAGGAGCAGAGTGAAACGCATTGAGGCGTGCCCTGGTCGGAGTCCAGGCTGAGGTTGCCAATCCATTCATTGCAGTAGGACATTATAGATGTGCGACGTCCAGGGGTTACCCTTCCTTTCTAGTTCAACTTTAAAGCTGGTCACACATGTAAAGAGGTCTAGAGAGCCAAATAAGAGAAATCCAAAGGATTTCCCCCCCATCCACACAAAACTTGCAATGGTGGCTATTGTACCCTGACAGCCATCATCCGCTGCTGTCACAACACCCAAACACTGACTGCGTCCGATTGTCTGCAGTCACTGTTCAGCTGACTTTTTCCCCCAAACAAGCTCCTTCGATTTCTCAGTTTAAAAGCTGAGCTCCACCCAAAAGGAGAAGTTCTGCTTTAAAGCCTCCTCCCCATCTTCTGTTTGTGAAATTAAGCTTTTGGGAGGAGGGAGGGAGCAGGTACCCAATTTTGACAGGTACCTGCTCCCACTTCTGCTCCGATTCCCTTAGGCGATCAGAAGCAAAGTTCTCCTTCCCACCTCTTCCCCGGAGTCTTCTGGGACACATGACAGGTCCCAAATGACTTTGGGACCAGTCACAGAGAGCAGCGCCGCTCGCGCATGCGAAGTGGCCATCCGGCTGTGAAGCCGTATGCAGTCACAACCGGATGCCCGTAGTAAAGATGTTGGTGAGGGAGGCCATAGGGAGAACACGACTGAGGTGAGAACATTGCTGGATCATGGGACAGGTGAGTGGCTGTTTATTAAAATTCAGCAGCTAGTTTTTGTAGCTGATAACTTAATTTTTACTTGAGACTGGAGCTCCGGTTTCGGTTTATGGAGCTGAGTGCCGTCGGCAGGGCCACCCACAGCTCAAATTTTGTCCAATTCCTGTGAAATTTGAGCCATGTACAGCCAGCTTAAGGTGGAACTGAAGGCACTTTACTTACCGCCTCTCTAATGCCACGTACACACGATCGGAAAAATCGGCCAGCAAAAGAGATGAGAGCATTCGGAAAATGCAACCACGTGTAAGCTACATCGGACTTTTGCTGGCGGAATTTCGGCCAGCAAAAGATTGAGAGCATGTTCTCAATTTTTCATTGTCAATCGCCTGTGGCAATTCCGACACATGCTCGGAAGCATTGAACTTAATTTTCGTGGCTCGTCGTAGTGTTGTACCCCACCGCGTTCTTGACGGTAAGAATTTGGTGGGACCGTGTATAGGCAACACCAGCTTGAGCGGAATTCCGTCGGAAAAACCATCCAAGGCTTTTCCAACGAGAATTCTGATTGTGTGTACGCGGCATAATAGTCCGGATCCCTCGCCAGTGCCGGCATCCTCCCACTGGGTGCCGTTTTTTGGGCATCTCAATTGGCTAGCGCTGGATGACCTAACTCCTGTGCATGCACAGAAGTCATTCTTCTCAGCACACAGGGACCAAACTATGCTAAGCATGTGCAACTCAGTTTACATGCTGCAGAATACTGAGAGCAGACAACAGGTAGGGTTTTTTTTTATTGCAGAAGATATATTGCATGCGTCTGTGATAAAAGCCTGCCTGCTTGCAATCGGTTGTAAAATGGCTTCAGTTTCGCTTTTTAATCGTTTCTTTACAGTGAGATCTAATTTTGACGTTTTTAACAGTGGCAGAGTCACTTATAGACTGAATCAGATAACAAACCCATCACCAGATGTAAACGAGACTACATGTAGATAGTTCTTTAGGGCTCATTCACATGGGCGCAGGGATCCGTACACCTGTGCAGAGGGCAATGTGCAGCTGTAGTCTGTCTGCGTCCAGAACACTGCATTTGTCCCATACGATGTACATGCAAGGATGTGCGGGAAGATCAGTGAAGATATGTGCAGCCATCAGCCTGTCATTGATTTTACCAAGCTAGCTGCGTGGCCCTCTGCATGGGTGTACGAATCCGAGACGCCACGTGAATAAGCCCTGATTTAGGAGCCTTTAAAAGTGTTGTCTAAAATCGCTCATCCCCACTATACATGTATAAAGAAATTCACATAATTGACATGCAAAGATATGCATTTACGCCAATTTTTATGCATCTTGACATGGGTTTAAACGCATTATTTACACTTTATCCGGTGTCATCGGTTCGTTTTCCATTTTGTGGTGGTGGGAAGGTTTTTGTTTTAATTCACTTGCTGTTTATGTGCATTGTGGAAAAAGGCAGACATGCTGCCTATTTCTGCAGAACACGGGGGTTTTGAATAGGGCACATTGTGTGCCCTTGCAGAGACCTACAGTTTTCTAGTGCAGAAAAATGCAGGTCTCTGCACAGTGTGAACGAGCCCTTCAACTGTTGCTCTGTCATGCGGGGACATGCGGTTCCATCCAGTGTTTTTACACAGCACACAACATCTTCTATGAATGATGTGAACAAGGGCCCTTTCACAAGGGAGGATCTGTACTTCCCTTACCTGTACACTTTAGCAAATCTGGCCCATAAAGGTTTTTTTGAATGTGAGCACAACAGATCATTGGGAGTCAATGGGAGGCGTGATGTGAAGGTCATCAGCTTCCTAATGTTAACCAGTAAACACTGCAGCCAGTGGCAACTGCTGTTTTTTTCTTTTTTTTTGGGGGAGGGGGGCTGCGTGGCAAACAACAATCACCCCTCACCCCCCTAGCGGCACCTCAACCCCCCACCCGCTGTCTGCCACACGGTCCGGCACTTACCCCATCTAGGCAGCTGGCATCGGACATCAGCTCCTGTGTCCTTTCCTCCATTGGGCGTGCGTCTCCTCCCCTCCCCCTAGGCGTCCAATAGGATCACCTGTCCTTTCAGTCAATCGGGTGAAGGGACCCGCTTTCTGATTGGCCAGGAGAAGGATCAGCGTTACAATAGTGAATATTAATTCTCTATTGCAACACACCTGGGTGGGCTCTATGCGCATTCTCTGTGCCCCGAACCCACCCTATTTTGAAGCCCATTAGAGCCTCTGGCTCTTATCAGTGCTTCCAAAAAAACACCCCCCATATCGGAATTCATGCATCCGGTGTCCTGCAATGGGCCGGACACAAGGATAGGGAAGGCAGCGCCCGTGCGCCCTTAATGGACAGGCCCCGCCCCGGACCGCAGCTATGCTAAAGTCATCTTCATCAGAGTTCTCTAAACCACAGAAGCCAAACTCCAGAAAGAACCTCACAGGGTAACAAGAGTATAATTTCTATCCAAGGACGTTCCCGACACCAAAAATAACTCAAAAACAGAAAATGTATATAAAAATAGTTTATTACACCTTTATTACAAAAACATAAAACCATAGCTCAAAACATACACTGTGGTGTCCGTTTATGAAACTGAACAGCGGTGATCGAGGATCGCCGCTGATCTCAGCTCATGAACGGTATATGAAACAGAGCTGATCATCTCTGCACACAGAGAAGCTGTGATTGACACAGAAACTGACAATTTATGAAGCTGCAATCTCAGCACTTCACTGGCGATGTGTGTCAGGATTCACACTCTCCAAGACACCAGCTCAGAGTTGGTGAATCCGGTGTTCTGTCAAAAACTGTCCGGCCATCGGATAGTGTCCGCCCCCCGTACTGCGCAGGCGCAGAGCTTGCGCAGTACAGAGGACAAGGAGACTCCGAAAGTCTCCGAAGAAGAACGGCGCCTGCGCACTGAATGCAGGTGCAAACCCCACCATCCAAGTGGACATACAGTAGCACATAGTAACAGGGCCCCTCACGGGCTCGCTTCGCTCGCCACACTTCGCTCGCCACACTTCGGACACGGCCTCGCTTCGCTCGGCTCTTTTTTTATTCTAGCTCTATGTCCACTTGGATGGTGGGGCTTGAATCTGGACTCACAGCGCAGGCGCCGTTCATCTTCGGAAACCTTTGGTGTCTCGTTGTCCTCCGTACTGCGCAAGTGCAGTACAGGGCGGAAAATATCCGACGGGGGACAGCATTCGACACATCACCGGGAGTGAAGAGAGAATCCCGGGGGAAGGAGGAATATTATTGACTTCCTCGTCCAGCCACCCAAGAGTCTCTCTCTCTAAATGACCCTTTGCTACAATGTAAAGTAGTGAGTGTACAGCTTGTATAACAGTGTAAACATAATAATAAACAACAGACAGCCATTAATGTCTAAACGTCTGGCAACAAAAGTGAGTACACCCCTAAGTGAAAATGTCCAAATTGGGCCCAATCAGACTCGTTAGGGTTACAAGGTCTCAGGTGTGAATGGGGAGCAGGTGTGTTAAATCTGGTGTTATCGCTCTCACTCTCTCATACTGGTCACTGGAAGTTCAAAATGGCATCTCATGCCAAAGAACTCTGAGTATCTGAAAAAAAGAATTGTTGCTCTACATAAAGATGGCCTAGGACAGTGATGTTTTGGAACTACATTTCCCATGATGCTCATGCACTCTGCAATGTAGTTGAGCATCATGGGAACATCTGGGGTGCCAAGGTTCGCCATCACTGGCCTAGAATATAAGATTTCCAAGACCCTGAAACTGAGCTGCAGCACGGTGGCCAAGACCATACAGAGGTTTAACAGGACAGGTTCCACTCAGAACAGGCCTCGCCATGGTCGACCAAAGAAGTTGAGTGCACGTGCTCAGCGTCATATCCAGAGGTTGCCTTTGGGAAATAGACGTATGAGTGCTGCCAGCATTGCTGCAGAGGTTGAAGGAGTGGGGGGTCAGCCTGTCAGTGCTCAGATCATACGCTGCCCACTACATCAAATTGGTCTGCATGGCTGTCATCCCAGAAGGAAGCCTCTCCTAAAGATTGTGCACAAGAAAGCCTGCAAACAGTTTGCTGAAGACAAGCAGATTAAAGACATGGATTACTGGAACCATGTCCTGTGGTCTGAGGACACCAAGATAAATGTATTTGGTTCAGATGGTGCCAAGCGTGTGTGGCGGCAACCAGGTGAGGAGTACAAAGGCAAGTGTGTCTTGCCTACAGTCAAGCATGGTGGTGGGAGTGTCATAGTCTGGGGCTGCATGAGTGCTGCCGTCACTGGGGAGCTACAGTTCATTGAGGGAACCATGAATGCCAACATGTACTGTGACATACTGAAGCAGAGCATGATCCCCTCCCTTCGGAGACTGGGCCGCAGGGCAGTATTCCTACGTGAAAACGACCCCAAACACACCTCCAAGATGACCGTCTTGCTAAAGTTGCTGAGGGTAATGTCTCCAGACCTAAACCCTATTGAACATCTGTGTGGCATCCTCAAATGGAAGGTGGAGGAGCGCAAGGTCTCCAACATCCACCAGCTCCGTTATGTTATCATGGAGGAGTGGAAGAGGACTCCAGTGGCAACCTGTGAAGCTCCGGTGAACTCCATGCCCAAGAGGGTTAAGACATTGCTGGAAAATAATAGTGGCAACACAAAATATTGACACTTTGGGCCAGATTTGGACATTTTCACTTAGGGGTGTACTCACTTTTGTTGCCAGCGGTTTAGACATTAATTGCTGTGTGTTGAGTTATTTTGAGGCGACAGCAAAGTTACACTGTTAAGCCCCGTACACACGATCCGAAAATCGTACGGAAAATGCCGCATTTGAATCGATCGTGCGATAATCGGATCGTTAGTACAGAGCCTTCGAGAGCCGATCAGGACAGTTCATCCGATATTATTCTATCAGACATGCACGGAATTTTTTTTTCGTACGATGCCAGCTCGTACAATTTTCGTTTAACCGCTTCCCGACCGCCTCATGTAGATATACGTCTACAGAATGGCGGGTACGTCCCTTTTAATTTGCCTGCCCGGGGGGCGCGCGCGTGCACCGCCAGCGGCGCGCTCGCGACCCGGTCGGGAGCTCCGTGACCACGGCCGCAATATAGGTTTCTGATAAACACACAAAAATATATATAATACTTGGGGTAGGTTTTGAAGGTCATAGGACATATACGACAAATGGTATAGACAAGATATGGTTTTACTTTAAAGGTTAATTCTATTTCCGATATAACTACGTCAGGAAACAGGCCTATGGGTGGAGCTATGCTATCTATCCTTAGACTGAAACCATGTTGGGTATATATGCAAATTAGGGGTATCACCAAGAAGTGCTGACAATACAGTATGGGACAGTATAAGAATGGTAGGGAGAAGAAGCTAGGGGGAGTAGAAAAAGGGGGAGGTGCAGAAAGCAAGATGGAGGATGAAGAGGAGGAGGAGACGGGTTAACATGTAACATCAGAAAACTACCTGAACTCTGAAGCTGTAACCATGATGTCTTGACTTTGAGAATAAACAACCTTGCAAGTATTTTGGATGAGAAACTGATTCTTAATAATGGTATGAGAATGCTGCCTTGAAACAATACATACAATTCTCTTCTACACACATCCTATAGAAGATAGGATATTGACTGACACATTGAAACAGACTTTGCTAATTCATCTTGAAAATGCTCCTGTGAGTAGATGACGAGATAGAGATATCTTCTCTTTTTCTCCCCTCTTCACCGTTCTTTCAATGTCGAGCCAGGCTGAATGGTCAAATTTTTTCCCCACTCCTTGACAAAAGGAGGGAAGATGAACATAATGAATGTCAAGTCACGGGAAAAAAGATCTAAGAACCTAGAAGAAGGACATTTTCGTCAGATGTTAGCAGAAGTCAAAGCGTGAGTTTTTTGTTTGTTTTCTCACCTAAGAAAAGAAAAAAAAAAAAGCTACAGCCTACGAAGTTGATTGACAAGGCCAGATGGATGGGACACTTCAAGCTATTTTCGGAAAATCCATTGACTTTGTAAACCTAACGGTAAGGTATGACAAGATATCTACCAAGGTTAGTTCCTATGAAGGTGAGAAGTCTCACATAAGAAATTTTGGGTTGTTGCCCAAGAAGAAAAAAGTGTTGAAACAGGAACGAAGAATTCAAGTTATTTGAAAAAGCTGCCATATATAGATGTACACTATTGGGTGAGCTGATATGAAAAGTCGGATTTTGACGCTTGAAATTGGAAACTCCATACACACAGGCTAAGAATAGATCTAACAGGCAAACGCATTACAGTACACAACAAAGACACAATTTAAGTAAACAAGGCAAAAAAGCTACAAGAAAATGATGCTTAGAAGAACAAAGAAAAAGGACATTTTAAGAAAAAACAACAGCGAAAGAAAAAGCAACAATGAAACAACGAAACAACGAACATCAGGCAACATTAACGGACACATATTTATCTCTTGTTTTTTTAAGTGCATACAGGACTATCATATTTACAAGGGGTGAGTGTGATTGTTTAATCAAGAAAAGTACTATGGGAATGGTTAAACATCTCTAGGCTCAGAAGTAAGTTTTAGTAAGATCAGGAAATGTATAAATTTCATATATATATACAGAATATAGAATACATGCAGAAGTAAGGTAATTAAATAATGCCAGAGAGTAAAGAAGTTCTATTAACAAGGAAACTAAGT
Source organism: Lithobates sylvaticus (assembly GCA_028564925.1). Classification (NCBI taxonomy): domain Eukaryota; kingdom Metazoa; phylum Chordata; class Amphibia; order Anura; family Ranidae; genus Lithobates; species Lithobates sylvaticus. Next base: position 59,096,374 of record CM053037.1, on the reverse strand, counting down.
TTAATGCAGCATGTAAATGTCTATGAATATTTTAGCCCTGAACAACAGAAAATGTGTGTTATTACATGTGTTTTTTCTAAAACACATACACAGGGGCAGAACAAAGTTTTAGAGAAAAACTATCGATTAAGATTGTGGAAAGAACTGTATGAAATTGAGATAATGGAAAACATGATGTTTAGTGTTTTAAAAATCCTACAGATTTGGTTACAGGAAATATTAAGTTAAGGATTGAGCAATTTTTACAAAATATTTCAAACTTGGATTTGGTTATTAAATTAAAAGTAGTAGATTGTACTAATTTACTTAAGGTATAGCCAGAAAAAATATTAAAATATGAAAGATTTGTTCAAACTAAAAAATATTGTAAAACAAAAAAAACTATTGTTAAGTTTTTGTAAAATGAGTATTTCTGATAAAAGTAATGATTTTGGTTGGGGAGGAGTTTTCTCGGGGAAATGGCCAATCACAAGTTTTTGGGCAGGACTCAAATTGTGAGTTTCACGAGATTGTCTTCTAAACAATTTTTTGTCATTATTATAATCAGGAAAGTCAAATAATTGTAAAGTACATTATTTTTGGCAGATGTACATACAAAATATGTTTAAAAAGTGGAAAAAAAGTTAAATATTTTAAAAAACGAGAAACCAGATTGGTAACAAATTGTACAGTCAATGAGGTACAAAGCATGGCAGAGAAGATTGACAGTTCAACAGATCATTCTCTGAACAGTATGTGTCATGTGAGAAGTGTATTTTTACCAACAGTAAAAAGTAGATCAAGTTACACAAAATGGTCAAGAAATGCCATGACATTTTTGTGAATCAAAGCACAATAAATGTTTGTGTTTTATCTTTCAGATGCTTGAAAGAGGGATTCATGGATGAAAATATATATTTAAAAAGAATTATTACTTATAAAAGTAATTGTTTTTAAAAATAAGATTTTGTGGGCCTAAATAACTTTTTGAGAATTCATTGAAATTTTTGCAAAGTTTCTGGGTAAAATTTAATGAATTATATAAATTTACTGTAGGACAAATATTTTTTAAATAACAAAAGATAACTTGTATACAATAATTTGAAGATCTAAAGAAAACCCTTATTAATTTAGTATTTTTGATAAATATAAAGAGATCTCTCAGTCATTTTTATACTTAAGTGTATGTGGATGATGAGACAATTCCTTTTAAAATTTATAAATAAATGTTAGGAGTGCATTTGTCCAATGCTATAGATTAGAGCCACCAGTTGTTTTTAAATAAACATTGTATGTTTGAAGGTGTCATTACAAGAACAACAACAGGTGTCAATATACACAGTCTAGTGTATTGGCAATTGAATGTTAAAAAGATCAGTTATGGTGTATATAAATACATGATGATTAAATATATGCAGTGTGAGGGATAGAGCCACAGTTGAGTAAATTAATTATGAAAAGTCACTTTTTCGACTTTTAGTGGATATTTATTGAGAAAGAATTTCTTGTGATTCTATAGATGGATCCAAATATTGGCACAATGGAATTACAATATTAACTTTCTGTATGTGTCTACATTAATAGCTGAACTTTAGACTGCAATGTGATGGTTTAGCAGTCAGAGTGACAGCATGTGTGGTTCATTCAATTACATTGTATGAGAGGAATGTTTGGTTCTGAAAAAAAAAAAAAAAAGTTTCAACATGATCAAATTTCTTTCAGAAATAAGAAGATATTTAGGATAGCCCAACCTAAATTGATGATATTTTACAAAATTAAATACATTATCAGTGTAAAGTAAAATACAATAATCTGGAAAGATTATTATTTCATGAGATTTTAATTAGTTATAAAAGAGGGACTATGTAAGTTTGTCTTAGAGTCAGTACAGACTGATTGTAAAAGTAATTGATTCCAACAATATGGATAGAGTTATTTTTACATGAATATATTTTTGCATATTCAGGTATCTGACTGACAGACTGATTGATTGATTGATTTTTGTTTAGCTAAGGAAAAGAATTTTGAGTTACTCATTTTAGAACATTTTGTCATCAAACTTCTGAATATTGTTTTATTTGTTTATAGAACTATCCAAAAGGAATCATGATACTAAAAAGTATTGAGGGATTTGTCAAATCTATACAGATTGATTATATTAGTTTTTTCACCTGCTAAAAGAGGATATAAGGATGTCGTTTTTTTAGATAATGTTTCTTTTTGATAAATTAATTGAGGCAATTCTAGAAAAATTATATTTTTAATAAGGCTAAGTTATTGTGAACTCATGTCATATTCCATTGGGGTTGGTTTTCAAACCATGGAATCAGATAATGATTTAAATAGGACAGGTAGTGAAGGTATGCAATTTTAGGTTTAGTAAAGTTTTTGTTTTTTATCATCTTAAGTACTCAGGTATTGTAGAATGTATAAATAGTATTACAAAGTCTAAATAGGGTAAGATGATTCAATAATAAGGTAAATATTGGATGACTTATTTACCTGCTATAGTTTAAGTTTAAAAACTTTATTATTTTCTAAACATAGGGTTTATTGACTTATTAAGTTAATGACAGGATATCTTTTGAGATTGGCATACTTAGTTATTTATATAATCTGTAGTATAGAAAGAAGTGTGTTTGCAAACTTTGCAAACAGGTACAGGTATTTCAGAAGTTTGTTCACAAAACATGATTAGGCCTTTGCTAAATTTAAATAGAAATGATGTCTTGAATGAGATTTCTATTTCTAATGAGTATGTTTAATAATGAATTAATATAGCTAAAATTATGGTTAAATATTGTAGATCTGAAGGTACCAGGGATATCAACAGAGATGTCAACTGGGATATCAATTGGGAAGATTATTGTGTTAATTTTTAAAGTACATTGGGATTATTTTGTTTCAAAATAATTACAAAAAAATAAAATAATATTTAGTAAAAATTAAAATAATATTTAGTAAAGATTAAAATAATATTTGGTAAATATTAAAATAATATTTAGTAAAAAATTTAAATATTGACAAACATAAGAATAAAATGGGTAAACATAGAAAGGATTATCAGTCTAAAATAAATTTAAATTGAATAATAAAAATTATTTAAGAAAACAATTTTTTTATTTCATTTTTTATTTTTTTTATTTTTATTTTTAATTCTTCCATGACAATGCAGCAAGTACAACTACATTTCTATTAGTTACTACTTCTTGTTTTTTGAAAAATTATTATTTTTTGATGATATCAAGGACTATCATTTTTGGTGTAAACTTTAATGATTTATTCATATAGACTTGCATCAATAGCAACATATTGATCGATTGATCATTATGTGAGGGGGAGTTGGGATGTGAGTCTCATATAGGAATTTTTTGATAAGATAATAGGAAAGACAAAAAGGTATAATTAGAGTATATGAACAAAAGGATTTAATATTTCTAAACAAAGTTACTGTTGAAATTAAAATAATATGGAATGTTGAGGAAAAAAAGGAAAGAGTTACTTGCTGGTCATGGATAGATAGATAAATGAATAGGAAAATAAATAAAAAGATAGATAGAATATTTAAAATATATGAAAATTCAATAATGGGAAATTTTTTTGTTTTTTTTATGTATCTATTTGTCTAGTAGATTACTTGTCTAGTAGATTATTTATGTTTATAATTGTTCAGTGTCAAGGTTAATGTATAAAAACTTATATTGTAGAAATTATTTAATTATTAAAATTTCCAGGAATGGAAGAAATTTTATTTATTAATTAATAATTTATATTACAAAGTAATATAATATGATATTTCAAAGATATTTATTTCTTTTTTATATCAAAATAGTTAAATGATATGGTTAAAGTAATGAGAGTTTCACAAGAAGTTAAATAGATTTATAAAATTGAAGGAAGAAAGATCTTTAATATTACATAATTTAGATGGAAAAATTAATTGAAATTAATAAATATAATAATTTATATTTTCTCAATGGAATGAAATAGTTAAACATTTTCCAAAACTTATAAAAATGTTTATGTACAATATCTGACATACTAAAATGTATATTGTATTAATGTATTAATGTTTATTGTATTAATGTTTATTATGTTAATGTTTATTGTATTGAAAAAGTGGATCAGAGACATTTTATCATTTAAGATGAATGCACTTATTATTTGTTGATCATAGTGCATTGAGGGGGAAATGTTAAAAGTGTAAATTCATTATATTTTAAGTGATATAGGTTTCTGATAAACACACAAAAATATATATAATACTTGGGGTAGGTTTTGAAGGTCATAGGACATATACGACAAATGGTATAGACAAGATATGGTTTTACTTTAAAGGTTAATTCTATTTCCGATATAACTACGTCAGGAAACAGGCCTATGGGTGGAGCTATGCTATCTATCCTTAGACTGAAACCATGTTGGGTATATATGCAAATTAGGGGTATCACCAAGAAGTGCTGACAATACAGTATGGGACAGTATAAGAATGGTAGGGAGAAGAAGCTAGGGGGAGTAGAAAAAGGGGGAGGTGCAGAAAGCAAGATGGAGGATGAAGAGGAGGAGGAGACGGGTTAACATGTAACATCAGAAAACTACCTGAACTCTGAAGCTGTAACCATGATGTCTTGACTTTGAGAATAAACAACCTTGCAAGTATTTTGGATGAGAAACTGATTCTTAATAATGGTATGAGAATGCTGCCTTGAAACAATACATACAATTCTCTTCTACACACATCCTATAGAAGATAGGATATTGACTGACACATTGAAACAGACTTTGCTAATTCATCTTGAAAATGCTCCTGTGAGTAGATGACGAGATAGAGATATCTTCTCTTTTTCTCCCCTCTTCACCGTTCTTTCACGGGACCAGCGGACCCGATCGCCGCTGGTATCCCGCGATCGGGTTACGGAGCTGAAGAACGGGGAGAGGTCTGTGTAAACAAACCTCTCCCCGCGCTTCCTACACTGACTGTCAGTGATCGGCGGTTCCCTGTCATCGGGAACGCCGATCAATGACGTCAGACGTACAGCCACGCCCCCCTACTGTAAAAAAAACACAACACGTCACACTGACTCCTCCCCGCCCCCTAGTGGTTAACCCCTTCACATAGGAATCAGTGCTATTTAAATAGCACTGATTTCTGTATAAATGACAAATGTCCCAAAAATGTCAGATGTGTCCGCCATAATGTCGCAGTCACAATAAAAATCGCTGATCGCCGACATTACTAATAAAAAAAAAAATATTAATAAAAATGCTATAAAACTATCCCCTATTTTGTAAACGCTATAAATTTTGCGCAAACTAATCAATAATCGCTAAATATGTAGAACAATACGTATCGGCCTAAACTGAGGAAAAAAAATGTTTTTTTTTATATATTTTTGGGGATATTTATTATAGCAAAAAGTAAAAAATATTGAATTTTTTTCAAAATTGTCGCTCTATTTTTGTTTATAGCGCAAAAAATAAAAACCGCAGGGGCGATCAAATACCACCAAAAGAAAGCTCTATTTGTGGGAAAAAAAGGACACCAATTTTGTTTGGGAGCCACGTCGCACGACCGCGCAATTGTCAGTTAAAGCGACGCAGTGCCGAATCGCAAAAAGGGGCCTGGTCCTTTGGCTGCCAATTGGTCCGGGGCTGAAGTGGTTAATCAGTACAGCTATTGTTCGAAAATGCAATACAAATGCATTACAACACTTGACATCACTTCCCAATTTTTTTTCTGTCGTGCAGGAATTTGTGACTTTAGTAAACTCAACAGATTCGACGTGAGATTAGCATGCAATAAAAAATGGACCATCATTCGTCCGATAATCTCATTGTGTGTATGGGGCATTATACAAGCTGTACACTTACTAATTTACATTGTAGCAAAGTGTAATTTCTTCAGTGTTGTCACATGAAAATATTTACAACAATGTGAGGGGTGTACTCACTTTTGTAATCTAGTTATGTCTCACGAGATTCCAGTATCAGGGGGTGTTCTCCACTGTTGGAAGTGTTTGTAGATCGCTTCACCTCATAAAAGGAGAAGGGATCTACACCGCTTCATAAACTGGCACTCAGAGAACGATCTCCTCTGTGAATGCCGGAGAATGGAGCAGTGAATATTTTCCACTGCTACATAAATGGACACCTGTAAGTGTAGACCGGAGTTCCCAACACCTGAACTGGTGCCACAACCTGCACTGCCACACTCCAACCATCAGAGGGTGCTAGCTACCCTTCTCCCAGCACCACTACTCCGTTCCCTCTCTGTGTTAAAGCGGTGTGTCAGCTTAAATTTTTTTTTTTTTTAAAGTCAGCAGCTAAAAAAAAAAAAGTCACTGCTGACTTTTAATAAGTACACTTACCCTCCCAGGGCGCCCGCGATGCTGTTCGTGGAGGCCGAGATGTCCCTCGGCGTTCCGGATCCTGCGCCGCCATCCTCAGTAAGGGAAAGGGCTTCGCGCGGCCTACTGCGCATGAGCGAGTCGGCGCGTGGCCTACTGCGCATGCGCGAGTGGGATTTGTGAATGGGGAACGCAATGTGTTGTGGGACACAGTTCCCATAACACACTGCGCCCCATTCCATAGAAGACGGAAGGAGAGAAGATCACCGCGGAGCCGGAGGAGGCAGATTAGGACAATCTGCCTAGCAACAGCCATTTCTGGTAAGTAAAAAAAATTTTTTTTTTTTTTTTTCCCATTTGAAATTGTTACTAACATTTTTAAAAGTTTTTGTTTTCAGGGTGTCCCACCACTTTAACATCGGCAACATGTGGGAAGAAGAGTAAGAGATGAAGAGAAGGGGCAGAAGAAGGAGAATGGGAGCGAGGAGAGCCGAGGCAGGATTGTCAGAGCACTGGTGGGAACCGTACACTGCTACGGTTTATTGGGAGAGGGAGAGGTCCTGGGGGCCTTCATACTGAGCCGACTTCAGATGATAGGCTGCACCCCCATCTCCCTCCCAGGTTGGTGGCGGGGTGGTCTTCCGCAAGATGGTTCCTGGTGCAGGGAAGGTTGGGGACAGCTGGTTAATCAGAAAAGGGAACCTCATATATAATTCTTACAGGTTTAAGTGTAGCAGTCTTGATGTGGAAGCTGCCCGATGCGTTTCGAGTGTCATTCTTCATAAGTAGCATAAATACACAAACTCAGAGTGTTAGTGATTGCAAGCATACAGATGAAAATAAAAACAAAAAGCCTGGTATTGTGGTGATGTTATCCCATGATGAAACAGTCCCAAAAGAGGAAAAATGGGACAACTGCAAATGCAGAGATCCAGAAGTCAGCTAAGAGACCTTAACCACAGCCCAAAATGGGTCCATCCAAGAGTATGGCTAACAGCAACACTCCAACATCAGGGAAGATGAAGAGTAATTCCGAAGCCATTCCCTGCTTTCTCCATCATAAAACTAAATTATAACTTCTATGGCAAGCTTGATTGTGGTTGCTGCCTGTATAAAACTACGTAGAGCTCACATTTTTCACAAGGGGGCATTATTATGTGAATGGCTACAAGCAGCCCACAATGGGTGCGTTTTCTATTCCACCAAATCCAAATTTGCCATCACAGGCCTCCAACAATCTGAAAAAACATACAATTACCAAAATCCTTCACTAATCTCACACAAGCTCACAACTCGATAAATAAAATTATTACACAAACAGCATGCGTGTTCCAACTGACCCCAACTCTTCTTACAAAATCTCCAGCCCAACCACTTAAATATAGACCCAAGTGGGCAATTTACAAGCTCAATGGCGGTGATCAGCGACGTATAGCGGGACTGCGATATTGCGGCGGACAAATTGGACTCTGACATTTTTTGGGAACCAGTGACACTAATAAAGTGATCAGTGCTAAAAATAAGCACTATAAAAGTGTACTTGTGACACTGGCTGGGAAGGGGTTAACATCAGGGGCAATCCAAGGTGTGCCTAGCCAGTGTTTTAGTGTAGTGCGGGAGGAGGTGATTTTACTAGTGGAGGGCACGGATTGGTGTCCCTGCAAAGGATCCATGCCTTCTGTACTGATAGAAGTGCGTTCTGCCTGTGTACCGAACGCTACCTGGAAGTGCACGATCACATATACATACATACATACATTACATATATATATATATATATATATATATATATATATATATATATATATATATACACACACACACACACACGATCCTGTGCAGCATGGCACCCTTGTAGAAGTAAAACTGCTACAGGGCGGTTAGCAAGTGGTTAATGATCTAGATCACCACATAAGACTTGTTTACACCAGCAAGGGTTAATAGTATTAATACTGAGTATACACAGAACTCAGAACATCAGCTTGGTCCTAAGGAAGAGGGACAGACTTTGCGCGAATGCACTCATGTCAATCGGTCTTAACTACATGTCAGAAGCCAGACAACAATAGAGAGCAGCATGTCAGTACTTAAAGACAGGGCACTGCTCCGGATTTATTGGATTGTATTTTGGGAGCCCAACCATGAATTATATTCTAGAGATTCAAGGTGGAGGATCAACCCATATTTTAAATTTGGTCTATCAAGCATTCCTAATATTGTCTTTCAGTTTGTAGTATTGCTCTTTATTAAAAAGAAGATATTTTAGAGTTGCAGCTGTGCCAACACAATAGACATACTATGAGGTGCCACGAGGCAGGTCTCTCTACGCTGTTTTAGGGAGTCAGTCAGGGTTCCTAGAGCAGCTACATCCTCAGACTCAATTCCTTGATAGAGAGGTCCAGCATTCAATCCAGTCCACGCAAGCATCCCCACGAAGCTCCCAGAGCCATCCCTGACAGGGGAAAGACAATCTCAAGGCTTTAGGCTATTTATCAGCCCCCAGACCACCTTCTGGGCATACCACCCAAGGGATTGGCCAGAACATAGTATATATTCAGGCCAGTCATTTGAATTTCCCACCCTAAGTTCTGGAAGCTTCACCCAGAGGTGGGGGAAGCAATCAAACTCCTAGCCTGTGAAATAAATCACTATGGGCTCCATTCACAGAATGAACTCACATGAGATATATAGGCGTGAGGACACATTTTGCCTAAATATCTCATGTGATCCTGAAACTGTCAATTCACTAGGCAGTTTGTACGGTACTTACCGAAAAACGCTTCGTAAATACCGCATGAACAGGCATTAAAAATCCATTCACAGAAGAAAATAAATAATTAAATGAATGCGAAAATGAAGTAGTGGTCCAGGAATGCAGTATTTGTAGAATGTGTACTGGTTGTTAAGGAGCGGGTGGCCGGAAAAAAAAAAAAAAAAGAAGAAGGAGGGGTGCCCCCAATGCATACCAGGCTCTTCGGGTCTGGTATGGATCTTGGCGGGAACCCCCATGCCAAAATTAAAAAAATAAATAAAATGGCGTGAGGTTTCCACCCCCCCCCCCCCCCAACATCAATACCGGACCCTTATCAGAGTATGCAGCACGGCAGGTCAGGAAAAGGAATATGGGAGCCCCCCGGCTCCCCCCTCCCCCCTTCAAGGTGTATGAGAAACCTTACTCATTTAAAAAAAAAATTTAAATAAAAAAAAAAAACCTTGTGTAGTGTAAAAAAAAAAAAAAAAGAAATTTTTTGACAAGTCATTTATTTTTATATACATAAGACAAAAAAAATAATGTATTCGATCCACAGTGGGCATGGTGATTGACGATGGATGGATGTTTAGTCTTTTTTACACAGCTGGGCGTCCACAGTTAAAATGCCGTCGCCGCGGAGAGGGGAGAGGAGCAAAGCTTTGTGCGCCCGCATCGCTGGACCGTGGGACAGGTGAATGTTTATTAAAAGTCAGTAGCTACACTTTTTGTAGCTGCTGACTTTTAAATGGATGCAACTCGGCTTCAAAGAGTTGGAGATCTACCTGAACTACATGGGAGAAGTCAAAGCTCCCCGGGTGCGGTGTGGCCTCCTCACACCCGATTTAAACCTCTAATTGCCGTATTACCATAGCGTGCATTGCATGGCTACCATGGGTTTAAATCAGATGGCGAGGAGGCAACATATCAACTCCTCACCACCCCCAATCCCTACCCTGTTTAGGGTATACACATGCCGCAGCAGGAATTAGGCCCCCTGTTGCTTTTGGTAGGTGCCACACTGCAAGTACCCCCCAACTGCAAGCTTCTGCAGGGTTCAAGGGGTTAAAGCAGGTGGTGAAAAAAGCAAGACAACACTGCCTGCTTTAAAGTGGTTGTAAACCCATTACAACCACTTTAACCTAAAAGGTAAGCCTAGATTAAGGCTTATCTGTAAGTGCAAGAAATATCTCCCAAACCTAAAAGGTTTAGGAGATATTTGCAGAAATAGCGGCACCGATGTCTAGGGCGCATGTGCCGTAGACATGGGGTGCAGGCGCACTGAGCGTGCCGTTTCCAACGGCGATCATGCCGTTAGTGGCGGCACCAGCACGCATGCGCAGGAGTGACGTCATTGCGGCTCCAGACAGTCACAGTGCCGGAGCTGCGATACCCAGGAGTCACTCCGGGAATAGACGAACGAGGGCTTCGATCTCAGGTAAGTAATTCATAATAAGCTAGTATGATATGCATAATAGCTCATTATGCCTTTGTCTTGCAGGGTGTATTTTTTTTTTGCAGAGGCTTTACTTCCTCTTTAACCCCTTGTTTGCTGTACTGCACAATGTTGCAGGGCATTTGTAGAGCGGCCTCATTCACTTGAATGGGTCATACATGGCAGGTGCTACACCCACCAACCATGACAGGGCATATAACTCTTGCTGCAGCTGTGACATATGTGTACACCCCTGGCCACTGCAGCATAAGGGGGTGCGATAAAAATACATTTTAACTATGGGGTTTTACCACACCCCAAACTACAAATGTAAATGAACCCTTAGGCCCCTTTCACACTGGGGCGGGAGCCGCGGTAACGGTAAAGCAGCGCTATATTTAGCGCTGCTTTACCGTCGTTTTAGCCGCGGTGCGGTTTTACCCCCCCGCGAGCGGCCGAAAAAGGGTTAAAATCCCCTGCAGAGCGCGGCGCTTTGCGGCGGTATTACCGCGGTGTCCCATTCAAAATCAATGGGAAGGAGCGGTATAGGAGCGGTGAATACACCGCTCCTATACCGCTCCAAAGATGCAGCTAGCAGGCCCCATTCACACTGGAGTGAATGGGGCCGGAATTTTTCAGGCGGTGCACAGGTGCTATTTTTAGCGCTGAAAAACGCCCCAGTGTGAAAGGGGCCTTACTGTTCCCGAGCCCCTTTTAGTGTGCTGTGATTAACCAGTACATCTGTGATTTTGCTGGGTTAGCTGTGCTTTGCCATAGACTTCTACTATATCCTGCATGCGTGGTGCACTCTCAAAGCGCACCAAAACTCCTGCATTCAGAAAGTGCACCAAACCTGCAGGATATAATAGAAGTCTATGGCTAAGCGCAGCAAACAAGCAGAAAAGCTGCAGGTACACTGCATTGCACTTTACTAGTGTAAAAGCAGCCTTCTACTATTATGTCCAGCGTATTGCTTCACACTGATCTGAAGATCTCCTCTTTTCTGCTGCTGGCACCACTCTAGAGACTAGGGGTGCAACGGATCGTCGCCGATCCGTGATCCGAACGGGCCACCCCATTCGGATCGGCACACCCCGCGATCCGCGGAGCGCTCCGCGGCCTTAGGAAAAGCTTCGGCCTAGCTCCGGAGCGGCGGCCATCTTGGTACACCCCGGCCACTGTTTACAATGTGATCGCTCCGTCAAATGACGGAGCGATCACTTGTAAACATACCCTGCATATACCCTGCATATACCCTGCATTATCCTGCATTACCCTGCATTACCCTGCATATACCCTGCATTACCCTGCATTTACCTGCATATACCCTGCATTACCCTGCATTTACCCTGCATTTACTCTGCATTTACTCTGCATTACCCTGCATATACGCTGCATTACCCTGCATATACGCTGCATTACCCAGCCAATACTCTGCGATACTCTGCATTACCCAGCCAATACTCTGCGATACCCAGCCGATACCCAGCCAATACTCTGCGATGCCCAGCCAATACTCTGCGATGCCCAGCCAATACTCTGCGATGCCCAGCCAATACTCTGCGATGCCCAGCCAATACTCTGCGATGCCCAGCCAATACTCTGCGATGCCCAGCCAATACTCTGCGATGCCCAGCCAATACTCTGCGATACTCTGCATTACCCAGCCAATACTCTGCGATACTCTGCATTACCCAGCCAATACTCTGCGATACTCTGCATTACCCAGCCAATACTCTGCGATACTCTGCATTACCCAGCCGATACCCAGCCAATACTCTGCGATACCCAGCCAATACTCTGCGATACCCAGCCAATATTACAGTGGGGAGAGGATATACTCTGCATTACCCTGCATATACTCTGCAATACCCTGCATATACTCTGCATTACCCTGCATATACTCTGCATTACCCTGCATATACCCTGCATTTACCCTGCATTTACTCTGCATTACCCAGCCAATACTCTGCGATACTCTGCATTACCTAGCCAATACTCTGCGATACTCTGCATTACCCAGCCAATACTCTGCGATACTCTGCATTACCCAGCCAATACTCTGCGATACCCAGCCGATACCCAGCCAATACTCTGCGATACCCAGCCAATACTCTGCGATACCCAGCCAATACTCTGCGATACCCAGCCAATACTCTGCGATACTCTGCATTACCCAGCCAATACTCTGCATTACCCAGCCAATACTCTGCGATACTCTGCATTACCCAGCCAATACTCTGCGATACTCTGCATTACCCAGCCAATACTCTGCATTACCCAGCCAATACTCTGCGATACTCTGCATTACCCAGCCAATACTCTGCGATACTCTGCATTACCCAGCCAATACTCTGCATTACCCAGCCGATACCCAGCCAATACTCTGCGATACCCAGCCAATACTCTGCGATACCCAGCCAATATTACAGTGGGGAGAGGATATACTCTGCATTACCCTGCATATACTCTGCATTACCCTGCATATACTCTGCATTACCCTGCATATACTCTGCATTACCCTGCATTTACTCTGCATTACCCTACATTTACTCTGCATTACCCAGCGATACTCTGCATTACCTAGCCAATACTCTGCGATACTCTGCATTACCCAGCCAATACTCTGCGATACTCTGCATTACCCAGCCGATACCCAGCCAATACTCTGCGATACCCAGCCAATACTCTGCGATACCCAGCCAATATTACAGTGGGGAGAGGATATACTCTGCATTACCCTGCATATACTCTGCATTACCCTGCATATACCCTGCATTACCCTGCATATACCCTGCATTACCCTGCATTTACCCTGCATTTACTCTGCATTACCCAGCCAATACTCTGCGATACTCTGCATTACCTAGCCAATACTCTGCGATACTCTGCATTACCCAGCCAATACTCTGCATTACCCAGCCGATACCCAGCCAATACTCTGCGATACCCAGCCAATACTCTGCGATACCCAGCCAATATTACAGTGGGGAGAGGATATACTCTGCATTACCCTGCATATACTCTGCATTACCCTGCATATACTCTGCATTACCCTGCATATACTCTGCATTACCCTGCATTTACCCTGCATTTACTCTGCACTACCCAGCGATACTCTGCATTACCTAGCCAATACTCTGCGATACTCTGCATTACCCAGCCAATACTCTGCGATACTCTGCATTACCCAGCCGATACCCAGCCAATACTCTGCGATACCCAGCCAATACTCTGCGATACCCAGCCAATATTACAGTGGGGAGAGGATATACTCTGCATTACCCTGCATTACCCTGCATATACTCTGCATTACCCTGCATATACTCTGCATTACCCTGCATATACCCTGCATTACCCTGCATATACCCTGCATTACCCTGCATTTACCCTGCATTTACTCTGCATTACCCAGCCAATACTCTGTGATACTCTGCATTACCTAGCCAATACTCTGCGATACTCTGCATTACCCAGCCAATACTCTGCGATACTCTGCATTACCCAGCCAATACTCTGCGATACCCAGCCGATACCCAGCCAATACTCTGCGATACCCAGCCAATACTCTGCGATACCCAGCCAATACTCTGCGATACCCAGCCAATACTCTGCGATACCCAGCCAATACTCTGCGATACTCTGCATTACCCAGCCAATACTCTGCATTACCCAGCCAATACTCTGCGATACTCTGCATTACCCAGCCAATACTCTGCGATACTCTGCATTACCCAGCCAATACTCTGCGATACTCTGCATTACCCAGCCAATACTCTGCATTACCCAGCCGATACCCAGCCAATACTCTGCGATACCCAGCCAATACTCTGCGATACCCAGCCAATATTACAGTGGGGAGAGGATATACTCTGCATTACCCTGCATTTACTCTGCATTACCCAGCGATACTCTGCATTACCTAGCCAATACTCTGCGATACTCTGCATTACCCAGCCAATACTCTGCGATACCCAGCCGATACCCAGCCAATACTCTCTGATACTCTGCATTACCCAGCCAATACTCTGCGATACCCAGCCGATACCCAGCCAATACTCTGCGATACCCAGCCAATACTCTGCGATACCCAGCCAATACTCTGCGATACTCTGCAATTACCCAGCCAATACTCTGCGATACTCTGCATTACCCAGCCAATACTCTGCGATACTCTGCATTACCCAGCCAATACTCTGCATTACCCAGCCAATACTCTGCGATACTCTGCATTACCCAGCCAATACTCTGCATTACCCAGCCAATACTCTGCATTACCCAGCCAATATTACAGTGGGGAGAGGATGTGGATATTACAGTGGGGGAGATGGCGTGGATATTACAGTGGGGGAGATGGCGTGGATATTACAGTGGGGGAGATGGCGTGGATATTACAGTGGGGGAGATGGCGTGGATATTACAGTGGGGACTATATGGTGGCGAAATTTTCACAGGTTTTTGCAAATTCAATTATTATTTGCTGATCCGAAAAATGATCCGATCCGTGACTCCTGATCCGAGGATCGATCCGATCCGTGAGTTTTTTGATCCGTTGCACCCCTACTAGAGACCAAGTGCAGTTGGTATCACTCCGCATGGACACTGGCACTGACCCTAATGATAAACACCTAAAGTGATTGTAAAGGGAAGAAGAAGACGAAGACGAAGACAAAGAAGAAGACGAAGAAGAAGACAGGACTCAACAAACCCCAGGTCACCATGGTGACCAGAAATCGCACCCCGGCGCCTAGGCTGCCACCAGCCCACTCACTGCAACTCCCGATGCCCCAGACATGCAGTGCTATGATATTTAACACTAACCGCCGTTCCTCCTCCCTTCTTCACACTTGATGCTTGCCAGAGCCGCTGAGTGTGTGAAACTGACACGTAACTGAAAGAGGAGGATCTGTCAGGATTGAGACCCATCAGCTATCAAAGACCAGCCAATTGGATGGGATCTGGGCAGGCCCCTTTTCTTAAAGCGGGGTTTCACCTAAAAAAAATTTTTTTTAAAAGTCAGCAGCTAAAAAAAAAAAGTCGCTGCTGACTTTTAAAAAGTACACTTACCCTCCCAGAGCGCCCGCGATGTCGTTGGTGGAGGCCCAGATGTCCCTCGGCTATCCGGATCCACCGCCGCCATCCTGAGTAAGGGAAACGGCTTCTCGTTTCCTACTGCGCATGCGCGAGTCGGCGCGCGGCCTACTGCGCATGCGCGAGTCGTATTTGTGAATGGGGAACGCGGTGTGTTGTGGGACACAGTTCCCACAACACACCGCGCCCCATTCACCTGAAGACGGAAGAAGAGAAGATCACCGCGGAGCTGGAGGAGGCAGATTAGGACGATCTGCCTAGCAACAGCCATTTCTGGTAAGTAAAAAAAAATAATTTTTTTTTTTTAAATTGTTACTAACTTTCTCCCAAGTTTTTATTTTCATGGTGTCCCACCACTTTAAGTAGTCCAATCATTGGCTGCTGTTTGATAGCTGCTGAGTCCCGCCCACCCCGGCCGGGTCCCGCCCACCCCCGACATCAAGCTCAATTCTGACAGCTCCTCTCTCCTCTCTGTTACTTGTTAGTTTCACACACAGTTACACTTGGCTCAGTGTGAAACCTGTCAGTGCCACCTGCCAATGCCACCGCCAACCAGTGCCACCGCTAGCCAGTGCCAATAGTGCCACCTGCCAGTTCCAAACAGTGCCGATCAGTGCAAATCGTGCCACCTACCAGTGCCACCTGCCAGTGCCAATCAGTGCCACCTGCCAGTGCCAAACAATGCCACCTGCCAGTGCCAACCAGTGCCACCTGCCAGTTCAGTTCCAAACCAGTGCCACCTGACAGTGCCAGCCAGTGCCACCTGTTGCCAGCTTTACTCTTTCTGGCCAGCCAATAACCCTGATGTAACAGCGTTACATTGGAGTTATTGACTGGGTTATTGCTGCAGCCACCGCTGCAGTGCTGATCAGTGTATTCTGACAGGGGGGAGTATCAACTGTCAGAATACAATAGTGCAGCGAGGGAGATCCCTGCATCCATATCGCTTGTGGATGCAGGAATCAGTTTTCATTCAGCCCGCTGGTTGAACAAATTAAATCTCACTCAGCTTTGGGCTCCATTCACATGGGCAAGCGGGTGGTAAAAAAAAAAAAAAAGAAAAAAAAAAAACACAAACAGGTAGTTAATCCATGTTTTCACCATCCCCTAAGCACCCAACTGCAAGCAGAAATATAATTTGAGTAGGCACACATTTCCGTGGCAATTTTGATCACAAAATGCTGAGTTTGACAGAGGGCACCCACCTTCATGCTTTCCCATGACCTCAGGCGTCCATCCACACAAGTGGAGACTCCTGTGCTGTCAGAATACACGGATCAGTGGCTGCAGATCAACAAAAGCTTTCCAACATTCATCCTCATGGTTATGTCTATTTCTGTTGTGTTCATTTATTTTTTTTATTTTATTTTTTTGTAATGGATCTTTCTACAGGGATATAGAAAGATGTACGGAGCACATATATGGGTTTGTAAAATGGTCATAATAGCAATGATATCTACCATTCAACATGCTGCTGGTCTCTAACAGCCTAACTTACCATTACATATACTGAAAATGATGGACAGCCGTTTGGTGATGTCAGGGGCCACACTTGAGGCCCTCTCTGTCTGGTTGGTTGACCACCATGGGTTTAGATAAAAAGACCCATACAGGTCTTTACTTTAAACTGAACATATCCATACACTATAATTTGGCTGGTTACATAGTTACATAGTAGGGGAGGATGAAAAAAGACACAAGTCCAACTTATGTGTGTGATTATATGTCAGTATAGTTTAGGTGCTCATCTAATCATTTTTTGAAGCTATTGATTCCCCCCCGCTGAGACCACCACCTGTGGAAGGGAATTCCACATCCTTGCCGCTCTTACAGTAAAGAACCCTCTACGTACTTTAAGGTTAAACCTCTTTTCTTCTAATTTTAATGAGTGGCCACGAGTCTTGTTAAACTCCCTTCCGCGAAAAAGTTTTATCCTTATTGTGGGGTCACCAGTATGGTATTTATAAATTGAAATCATATACCCTCTCAAGTTCAGTGCTCGCAACCTTTCCTCATAACTACCGTATTTATCGGCGTATAACACACACTTTTTCCCCCTTAAAATCGGGGGAAAGTCGTGGGTGCGTGTTATACGCCGATCCCCCCAAAAAAGTGCAAAAAAATAATCAAACGGCGCCGAAAAACAGCGACCGCCGTCAATAAAAAAACGAGCGCCGCCGAAAAAGACTGATCTGTCTGTTCAGCTCCGCTCGCAGTCCCGCCTCCCTGCACTCGCTTCCGAAACAGCAGGGAGGCGGGACTGCGAGACAAGCTGAACAGACGGCTCGGGTTTTTACGGCGCCGCTCGCAGTCCTGCCTCCCTGCGCTCGCTTCCGAAACAGCAGGGAGGCGGGACTGCGAGCCGAACAGACAGCTCGGGTTTTTCCGGCGCCGCTCGGTCTTTTCCCACGCCGCGGTCTTTCTAGTCGGCAAATTTAAATGTGGCTAACCTGCAAATGACACTGGCAAGCTGCAAAACACACTGGGCAAAGCTGCAAAACACACTGGGCAAAGCTGCAAAACACACTGGGCAAAGCTGCAAAACACACTGGGCAAAGCTGCAAAACACACTGGGCAAAGCTGCAAAACACACTGGGCAAAGCTGCAAATGACGCTGACAAGCTGCAAATCACACTGGGCAAAGCTGCAAATGACGCTTAAATGTAAGTGTTTTTTTTTCCTAAACTTCCCTCCTAAAACTTTTTTCCTTAAAATGCCCTCCTAAACTTGGGGTGCGTGTTATACGCCGGTGCGTGTTACACGCCGATAAATACGGTAATATCCTCCAGACCAGTGATGGTGAACCTTGGCACCCCAGATGTTTTAGAACTACATTTCCCATGATGCTCAACTACACTGCAGAGTGCATGAGCATCATGGAAAATGTAGTTCCAAAACATCTGGGGTGCCAAGGTTTGCCATCACTGCTCCAAACCCTTTATTAGCTTTGTAGCCCTTCTTTGTACTCGCTCCATTTCCAGTACATCCTCCCTGAGGACTGGTGCCCAGAACTGGACGGCATACTCCAGTTGAGGCCTGACCAAAGTCCTGTAGAGCGGGAGAATTATTGTTTTATCTCTGGAGTTGGTCCCCTTTTTAATGCATGCCAATATTCTGTTTGCTTTGTTAGCAGCAGCTTGGCATTGCATGCCATTGCTGAGCCTATCATCTACTAGGACCCCCAGGTCCTTTTCCATCCTAGATTCCCCCAGAAGTTCTCCCCCCAATGTGTAGATTGCATTCATATTTTTGCCACCCAGTGCATTATTTTACATTAAACCTCATTTGCCATGTAGTTGCCCACCCCATTAATTTGTTCAGTTCTTTTTGCAAGGTTTACACATCCTGCGGAGAAGTTATTGCCCTGCTTAGCTTAGTATCGCCCGCAAATACAGAGATTGAGCTGTTTACCCCATCCCATGGTAAATTACAGTTAGGCTTTGAAAAAGGTTCATCATCTTGATGTCTTTTATTTCACCCTTTCATATACTACTTACACACCTAGCCATTGTCATCAATGGGACATGCATTTCATGATGTCACACCTTCCAGTCTAAGGTCCATGACACATCATGAGCTACTCATAAGTGCCAAAAATAGACTTCTGTATATTACTAATCAGGTGACAATACAAAGCAGCTCATGTGGCAAAGGCCTCTGAGGACAAATATAGGATCAACCATCATGAATAGAAATGTTACCTTCATTCTTAAAGGTGCAAGACCCTTTGCCTTTAATTGCCTAGAGAACAAGCATGCAACCAGGCAGAATTTGAAAGATCTAAAACATCCTTCAAGGCTTGTTCTGGGTCAGTAATTTGTAAGGTGGTGAAGCCAGGATCAGGACGACAGCCCTGGAGACAAAATTTTTTATATATATATATATATATATATATATATATATATATATATATATATATATATATATATATATATATATATATATATATATATATATATATATATATATAGTGGTAGTGAGGTACCCCACCAGTGTTTGGACGGAGGATTGTCAACCGGGCAGGTTGAGGGGCTCCAGTTTATTTTCTTATTTGGGAGGAAACTGGCTTTTCAGTTTCCTCATTGTTTACTAAAATCCGTTTTGGGATCTGGAGCCCGGGGATTTTGTAGCGATCCGGGTGGGATGAAATCCCCAGTCCTGGGTCCAGGTCTTGAGATCCACCAGCATATTTTGTAGTGATCCGGATGGGATGAAATCCCCAGTCCTGGGTCCAGGTCTTGAGATCCACCAGCATACTGGACTGGTCAAGTGTGTGCTGGGCTATTTGTACACACCTGACCATGGTTCTGGGCTCCACCCTCCCGAGGAGTCCAAGCAAGGGAGAAGCATGCATGTCTGCACAGTTCTGTCTGTCAGAGCAAACAGAGGGTCCAAGCCTGTGGGCTAGAACAGCAAGGAAGCTGAAAGAGTGCTGAGGTACAGAGTG
This sequence comes from Lithobates sylvaticus, assembly GCA_028564925.1. Lineage (NCBI taxonomy): Eukaryota > Metazoa > Chordata > Amphibia > Anura > Ranidae > Lithobates > Lithobates sylvaticus. The sequence goes on along the minus strand of CM053037.1, from coordinate 59,076,326 downwards.
TACAGGAACTCCGTTATAGAGCCGAGAGGGCTGAAGCACAAGCCTGAGAAGCAGTGCTGCTAAAGAGAGCCAGGTGGCTTGGTATGTTCTGTTTAACTTACAGTGTTTGATGTGGAAAGCTGAAACCTCTGTGTGGGAAACCCTTCTGTTATTGGACTTGTTTTCTTTTTATTTGATAAAAAAGTGGGCCAACAAGCCCTTAAAAGGCACGACTAGCGTCGACTCTGCTCACTCTTGTGCTCTACCCTTAAGCTAAAACATCCCCCGATGTTACTAATTATATATATATATATATATATATATATATATATATATATATATATATAATCACACACACACGTACCTTGGATTACGAGCATAATCCGTTCCAGGAGAATGCTTGTAATCCAAAGCACTTGCATATCAAAGCGAGTTTCCCCACTAAGACAATTTGTTCCGCATTGACTTCTATTACATGCAATACCACGTGTGGCCAGAGGTGAGGGGGCACCGGGAGGCTATACTGAACTCGGAAAGCCACAGAAACACTCGGGAATGGAGTATTTCCAAACGTCTCCGAACCGTTCCGAGTGTCCCCAGCACCTCTGGCCAAAAGCAGTACTGCACCACCCATTAGCTTGAATTCTGCACGTTTTGCGAGACAACACTCAAACCAAATCATAATAAAAAAAAATAAAGTTGCTCGTCTTTCAAAACACTTACCGCGTTACTCGTAAACCAAGGTTCCACTGTACATCTCCTCCCTTGGTCAAATTCCCATTAAATCGGAACTCCACCCAAAGGGGTCCTCCTCCCCTGCCACATCTGGCATGTCTTTTTTCTTTTGAAAGGGGGGGGGGGGGGTTACACCGTTTTGACAGGTTCTCCTGGAACTGTAAGATTCCTTCAGAGGTTTATAGAGGTTTTTCGAGCAATATACACATTTCTGCCTCTCAGATAAGTGACCACTCACAAGGCAATGACTGTCAGATGGCTCCATTCAATGTGTGGCAGCCATGAGGCTTTGCACTGTGGCAAAAAAAGTAGGGTGAGGCCACGCCACAACCACACTGCATCTTCATTATGCAGTTGCAGTGTGGTCAAGAGGGATTTCAGAGTGAAATTCCTTATCAAACGGATGTGTTGGAGGTGGCATATTGCCTCCCAGTCACCTGCTAACTGCAGGCCAGCTCATGCTGGCAAAGGGATCTACCATGGATCACAAGTCAAAAGCATTGTCCATGTGAAAGGAGCCTAAAGAGGAGCACCCTTCCCACTGACCGCCGATGTAAGGGGCACCCTTCCCACTGACCGCCGATGTAAGGGGCACCCTTCCCACTGACCGCCGATGTAAGGGGCACCCTTCCCACTGACCGCCGATGTAAGGGGCACCCTTCCAACTGACCGCCGATGTTAGGAGCACCCTTCCCACTGACTGCCGATGTAAGGAGCATCCTTCCCACTGACTGCCGATGTAAGGAGCATCCTTCCCACTGACCGCCGATGTAAGGAGCATCCTTCCCACTGACCGCCGATGTAAGGAGCACCCTTCCCACTGACCACCAATGTACTGAGCATTTTTCCTATTGACCACCAATGTACTGAGCATTCTTCCCATTGACCACCAATGTACTGAGCATTCTTCCCATTGACCACCAATGTACTGAGCATTCTTCCCATTGACCACCAATGTACTGAGCATTCTTCCCATTGACCACCAATGTACTGAGCATTCTTCCCATTGACCACCAATGTACTGAGCATTCTTCCCATTGACCACCAATGTACTGAGCATTCTTCCCATTGACCACCAATGTACTGAGCATTCTTCCCATTGACCACCAATGTACTGAGCATTCTTCCCATTGACCACCAATGTACTGAGGGTTCTTCCCATTGACCACCAATGTGAGGAACATGCTTCCCAATGACCATAAAATATGGAGTATTCTTCACAATGACCATAAAATATGGAGTATTCTTCACAATGACCATAAAACATAACAGAGTATTCTTCCCAATGACCACCATGCTAATATCCCCCTTGTGGAGTTGTGGATACAGTATAGTACATGTTGTCAGGTTTTCCCTAATGTTCAGTACCAACAGTTCAAATCTTTAACAGACGAGAAACACATACTTTTCCTTTCATATTTGGCTCAAACACTTCAAACTGATTTTCGATCTTTGCCTGTTAACTGGATAAAAAACGAACTGTCCAAATGACTGATAATCAAACTATATTTTGTCTAGTGTATGGGCACCATAAGGCCTAAAAAGTTATTTCAAGGGTTCGTCCATGTTAAAAAGTAAGGCTACTCTAAAGCCTGGTGGTACACACGATCAGATTATCGGATGAATCTGTCAGATTTTTGTTGCATGTTAGCCTCATATTGAAAGTGAAAAGGTTACTCAACATACGAAAACTCTCGTACGACCGAATTCAACTTCAGAAGTGACGCAATGTGTTAAAATAGTTTCGTATGCGTTCTTTTGTTTCTAAACATGCGTAGTCTTGCTCTTACGATTTTTTTGGCGACGTAAACTGTACCAATTAAAACGAAAATTGGACGTAGTTTTTCAGATATGACAAAAATTTTATAGCCTGCGCATCGAGTTTTTGTCATCCAAAAATTTGGAATTGGCTGTCGAAAGCACCATACTAACGATCGGAAAAAAATCGGCAGATTGCTCATCGGACACAATTTTACTTCCGATTTCCGTATCGTGTGTATGGGCCTTAAGGGAAAGCACATACTCCTTGCACCAATACCAGCCAACTGCTAAGCTGAACTGACTCCTGGACATGGACGTGTCAACCACCAAACTAGACTTTATTCAGACTACAGCGCAGAAGAACCCTAGTCATTGTCCTGGAAGACTACAATGTCAAACTCGGCTTTGGTACCACCAAAAACTATTTTAGTAAGGAACAGCTTAATTCACTAAGTTCTAACACATGTGTCATAATGTTCAATATTTCAGCCTTGCGATTGTTACCTTGAGCTCTCATTTTCAGAAAACAACGACTGGTATGGCAAATAAAAAGGATTATATCTTAGAAGATGCAACGTTTGATCCTAATACAAGACATATCTCAGCTCATTCCTTCACTCAACTTACCAGCTGCATCACTTAGTCTCGGGGCAGTTAGTAACTGGTCCAGTACCCTCCCCAGTAGAGCCTCTGGGGTATCTGGGGCAAGCAGCAGTCCAGGAGGCGAGAGTGTCCATCCACCAGACCCAGGCGGTGGGGTCACCGGTTCCGAAGGCGACAGTTCATCAGATGAGAAGGACAGGGGGGAACGCAGTCCATCCGGCAGCTCCAAGCAGTCGTGGGAAGGCGTGGGTCCAGCACTGGGGTCTTCCTCGCATTTCTCCCCACCGGACGAGTCCCCCGGATTATCCCTCAGGAACGAGGGCAGAATTTTGGACACGCTTTGCCTTCGGTGGAGGTGCTTAGGACCTGAGATGTGGGAGCTCTGCTTCTTTAGAAATTTCTCCAAAGGCTTCATGGTTTTCGAAGGGGGGGGGGGGGGGGGGGGGCGCAAACTGATACTAGCAAAGCGGAATAGAAAAGGGGGCTGAGCCCCCCCAAAAGATCGAGGCACTAGAGGGCTAAGAAGATATACCGAGCATCCCTATGGGCAAACGCCTGAATATTAAGGGTTGGCTATGGAAATCTGCGGTGTAGCCAAAAAAAAAAAAAGAGAGGGCGTCCAATAACGATGGAATTCCTGAGCACCCAAAATGAAATCCCGGTGTCCTCAGATCGGTCCTATAAAATGGATAGTGCCAAAAAGGACTCCTCCTTCCAAGAATAGTGTCAGGATTCCCCCCCGCTTGTCAGTAATAAAGGGAAAATGAAATGGTGTGGTAATGTGGAGCTGTGATGGTCCCTGTGGAAGGAGGGGGGGGGGGGGGGGTCTCCTTGAAATCAGATGACCGTCCTCTGTCTCCCTTGTCTTCCAGCAGGTGCCAGGCTTTCTCCTCACATAGACAGCACCTGTCTCTTCCCAGCTGTCTCTCTGCTCCAGGGATGTCTAATCCTTCTCTGATGATTCCTCACCTGCCCCCTTCTCTCTCTGCTCTCAGCAGCCTGTCTGCCCCTCTTTGCTGGTCCCCCCTCCTCCTTTGTTCCCCCTAGAGGAGGGAGGGGGAGAGGGAGGGAGTGCTGGCTATAGAGGGGGGGGGGGGGCTTTAATTAAAAGCTGTGAAAGTGACAGCAGGAAAGCCCTGTGCTGGCAGAGAGGTGTGCAGGCTTCCAGTCAGCTCCATGCTCCCGGTCTAGGTGCAGCCAATGCTGGTGTAGGAGGGGGAGGAGGGTCCCACACTGAGGATGTGTGCAGGAGGCGGGGCCAGGGACTGCGTGCTGCGTCTGACCCCGCCTTCTATGCTTACCCTCTTCCCTCCTCCCTCCATATATTTACCTGGCTCTGCTTCCTGCACCCTTCTCCACACACAGCTTCCCCCTCACTATTATCCCCCCAAGTATATCCTTCTCCACACAGCTTCCCCCTCACTACTATCCCCCCCCCCCCAAGCATCCCCTTCTCCACACACAGCTTCCCCCTCACTATTATCCCCCCAAGTATATCCTTCTCCACACAGCTCCCCCCCTCACTATTATCACCCCAAGTATCCCCTTCTGCACACAGCTCCCCCCTCACAATAATCCCCCCCAAGTATCCCCTTCTCCACACAGCTCCCCCCTCACTATTATCCCCCCAAGTATCCCCTTCTCCACACAGCACCCCCCCTTCACTATTATCCCCCCAAGTAGCCTCTTCTCCACACAGCTCCCCCCTCACTATTATCCCCCAAGTATCCCCTTCTGCACACAGCTCCCCCCTCACAATACCCCCCCCCCCCCAAGTATCCCCTTCTCCACACAGCTCCCCCTCACTATTATCCCCCCAATTATCCCCTTCTCCACACAGCTCCCCCTCACTATTATCCCCCCCAGGTATCCCCTTCTCCACACAGCTCCCCCCTCACTATTATCCCCCCAAGTATCCCCTTCTCCACACAGCTCCCCCTCACTATTACCCCCCCCCCCCCCAAAGTATCCCCTTCTCCACACAGCTCCCCCATCACTATTACCCCCCCCCAAGTATCCCCTTCTCCACACAGCTCCCCCCTCACAATTATCCCCCCCCAAGTATCCCCTTCTCCACACAGCTCCCCCTCACTATTATCCCCCCCCCAAAGTATACCCTTCTCCACACAGCTCCCCCTCACTATTATCCCCCCAAGCATCCCCTTCTCCACACAGCTCCCCCTCACTATTATCCCCCCAAGTATCCCCTTCTTCACACAGCTCCCCCCTCACTATTATCCCCCAAGTATCCCCTTCTCCACACAGCTCCCCCTCACTATTATCCCCCAAGTATCCCCTTCTCCACACAGCTCCCCCATCACTATTACCCCCCCCCAAGTATCCCCTTCTCCACACAGCTCCCCCCTCACAATTATCCCCCCCCAAGTATCCCCTTCTCCACACAGCTCCCCCTCACTATTATCCCCCCCCCCCAAAGTATACCCTTCTCCACACAGCTCCCCCTCACTATTATCCCCCCAAGCATCCCCTTCTCCACACAGCTCCCCCCTCACTATTATCCCCCAAGTATCCCCTTCTTCACACAGCTCCCCCCTCACTATTATCCCCCAAGTATCCCCTTCTCCACACAGCTCCCCCCTCACTATTATCCCCCAAGTATCCCCTTCTCCACACAGCTCCCCCCTCACTATTATCCCCCAAGTATCCCCTTCTCCACACAGCTCCCCCCCTCACTATTATCCCCCCAAGTATCCCCTTCTCCACACAGCTCCCCCTCACTATTATCCCCCCCCCCCAAAGTATACCCTTCTCCACACAGCTCCCCCTCACTATTATCCCCCCAAGCATCCCCTTCTCCACACAGCTCCCCCCTCACTATTATCCCCCAAGTATCCCCTTCTTCACACAGCTCCCCCCTCACTATTATCCCCCAAGTATCCCCTTCTCCACACAGCTCCCCCCTCACTATTATCCCCCAAGTATCCCCTTCTCCACACAGCTCCCCCCTCACTATTATCCCCCAAGTATCCCCTTCTCCACACAGCTCCCCCCTCACTATTATCACCCCAAGTATCCCCTTCTCCACACAGCTCCCCCCTCACTATTATTCCCCCCCCCCCAAGTATCCCCATCTCCACACAGCTCCCCCCTCACTATTATCACCCCAAGTATCCCCTTCTCCACACAGCTCCCACCTCACTTTTATCCCCCCAAGTATCCCCTTCTCCACACAGATCCCCCCTCACTGCTATGCCCCCCAAGTATCCCCTTCTCCAGGTCCCCTTTTCAGGTCTCCCAGGGACAGACATGCTTTATTCAGGACATTTCTATTCTAGAAGGGCCACTTCACACCATACAAACGCAATCCGGGGGCTTTTCTGCATCAGTGTTTTTGATGCGGTCCAGTGCATTACCACATGGATAGTAGATTATAGGGCCAGTTCACAGCATAGAAACGCAGTCCGGATGCTTTTCTGCATGTGCGTTTTTGGCACTTTTCTGGTGAGTTTTTGATGCTTTCCAGTGCATTTTTTTTTCCTCTCTTTTTTCTTTCTTCATCTTCAGGTCCAGTTCACACCAGATGCAGTTCCGTGCAGTTGTGTTTTTTCTGAACCGGAAACTGACTGCACTGGTCTGAACTAGAGCCATTGGAATATATGGAAAACACTGTGCATGCATTTTTAGTGCAGAAAAAAAGCACACGAAGCTGCATCTGGTGTGAACTAGCACTTGGGGTCAGTTTATACCAGATGCAGTTCCGTGTGCTTTTTTTCTGCACTAAAAATGCATGCACAGTGTTTTCCATATATTCCAATGGCTCTAGTTCAGACCAGTGCAGTCAGTTCCCGGTGCAGAAAAAAAAAAAAAAAGGAGAGCGTGCCGCATTTTTTATGCACAGAACTGTACTGAAAACTAGCAAATTGGATCAAAAACGCACTGGAACTGCGTGTGGTGTGAACTGGCCCATATGGTTGCCCGTGGCATAGTTACGGTTACATATAGTTGGTAAGGTGAAAAAAGACACAAGTTCATCAAATCCAACCTGTGTGTGCGCTTTTAAAAGTTCACACCAGTGCGGTCAGTTCCAGAAAAAAAAGTAGAACATGCTGCGTTTCCCTGCACTGGACAGTACTGGAACGCGGTAAAATGCCTCAAAAACACACTGGAACACATGTCCTTATTTAAAGTGGTTGTAAACTCTGGGGGGGGGGGGGGGGGGGGGATAACACCTGCAAAACAAAGGCATAATTAGCTAGTATGCATCTCATACTAGCTCATTATGAAATACTTAGACTAGACATGTGCAATTCATTTCGTTTTTTTTCGTTAAAATTCGTTAGATTCGTTATCGTACAAATGAAATAACGATTTGCTAAAAATGTTAACGAATGTTCGAATCGAACGAATCCGAAAAACAACGAAAATCCGAAATAACCAAATTAGAAACAACGAAACTACGAAAGAAGAAAATCCGAAAAACGAAAACAGGAGCAACGAAAATCAAAATGAACGAAAAAATTCGTACATTCGTAACTTTTTTTTTTTTTTTTTTTGCGATTCGTAATTTTCCGCGTCTCTTACAATGGCGCTGCTTAACGTGCTTCGAATGGATTGAACGAAAAAATTCGTACATTCGTAACTTTTTTTTTTCGATTCGTAATTTTCCGCGTCTCTTACAATGGCGCTGCTTAACGTGCTTCGAATGGATTGAACGAAAAAATTCGTACATTCGTAACTTTTTTTTTCGATTCGTAATTTTCCGTGTCTCTTAAAATGTAATAATAGCATACGCATTACATTATGAATTATGCTCCGATTACGAATCTACGAAAACAATGTTACGAAAGTACGAATAAATCAATCTAACGAAAGTACGAATGCAACTAAATCTATGAAAATACGAATGCGTACGAATTTCGAATAAACGAAAATTAAACTAACGGAAAAACGAATCAACGAAAAAATAACTCTTACGAAAATACGAATCGTTACGAATACGAACACCGACGACTTACAAAATTACGAATCGTTACGAATCAACGGAAACGAAAGAAACGAAAATAAACACATTTTTCTATTGTGCAGATGTCTAACTTAGACCCCTTTCACACTGGAGGCATTTTTCAGGCGCTTTAGTGCTAACAATAGCGCCTGGAAAAAGCCTCATCTGCAATCGCAGTGTGAAAGCCAGAGGGGCACTGCGCTGGCAGGACGTCAAAAAAAGTCCTGCAAGCAGCTTCTTTGAGGCGCTTTAGGAGCGGTGTATACAAGGCACATAAAGCGCCCCCTGCAGTCCAGTGCGGGTTTTGTCTGCATCAGAAATGCACAGATAGTAGGTTATATGGTTTCCAGTGGCATAGTTCACACCAGTGCGGTCAGTTCCAGAAAAAAAAAGTAGAACATTCTGCATTTTTCCTGCACTGGACTGTCCTGGAACGCGGAAAACACATTGGAATGCACCTAAATGCACCAAAAAACACACATGTCCCCATTTAAGATGAAGAAAAAAAGAGAGGAAAAAATGCACTGGAAAGCATCAAAAACACACCGGAAAAGCATCAAAAACGCGCATGCAGAAAAGCATCCGTAACGCACCCAGACTACGTTTCTATGGTGTGAAACGGCTATGTGCAGTCCAGTGTGCTTTTTTTTCTGCATCAGAAATGCACAGATAGTAGGTTATATGGTTTCCAATGGCATAGTTCACACCAGTGCGGTCAGTTCCAGAAGAAAAAGTAGAACATGCATTTTTTCTGTACAGGAACGCACTAAGATGAAGTAAAAAAGAGGAAAAAATACACCAAAAAGCATCAAAAACACATGGAAAAGCGTCAAAAATGCGCATGCAGAAAAGTATCTGGAATGCACCCAGACTGCATTTCTATGGGGTTTGTGTACACACCATGCAGTCCAGTGCATTTTTTTCTGCATCAGAAATGCACGGATAGTAGGTTATATGGTTTCCAATGGTTCACACCAGTGCAGTCAGTTCCAGGGAAAAAAAGTACTAAACTGTACTGGAACACGGTAAAACGCATCAAAAACACACTGGATGCACATAAATGCACCAAAACGCACCGGAATGCACATGTCCCTATTTAAGGTGAGGAAAAAACGCACCAGAACACATATGTCCCTATTGAGGGCCAGTTCAAACGACATGCAGTCCAGTGCGTTTTTTCTGCATCAAAAACGCATGGGAAGTAGGCTATATAGTATTTAATGGCATAGTTCACACCAGTGCTTGCAGTTCCAGAAAAAAAAGTAGAACATGCTGTTCCTGTAAAACGCACCAAGAAAGCACTGTAGCACACATGTCCTTGTGGAACTTCCACTCATTGGATTCCCCCCACTCCGGTGTCACAATTGGCACCTTTCTGGGGAGGGGGGACAGGATACCCGTCTTTGACAGGTATCCTTTCCCACTTCCGGGAGTCCATCCGCGGCCGTGACGTCACCGCAGGGCTCCCTCCACCCTCGGCCGCCGGGCTACTAGGAGAGAGGAGCGGGGCCTCGCGCATGCGCAGTGGGGTTCCCGGCGTGAAGCCAGAAAAGCATCAAAAACGTGCATGCAGAAAAACATCCGTAACACACCTATGGTGTGAACCAGTCATTGGGACTGCATCAAAAACACATTGGAACACATCAAAAACGCATCAAAAACACGCATGCAGAAAAGCATCTAGAACACATCCGGACTGTGTTTCTATGGCTTAGAGGCCTTAGGGCCAGTTCATACCGCATGCAGTCCAGTGCGGGTTTTTTTCTGCATCAGAAACGCATGGATTGTAGGTTATATGGTTTCCAATGGCATAGTTCACACCAGTGCGGTCGGTCAGTTCCAGGGTGTTCCAGAAAAAAAGGAGAACATGCTGCAATTTTTCTGCACTGAACTGTATTGGAAAGCGGTAAAACGCATCATAAACACACTGGAATGCACCAAAAACACACCGGAATACACATGTCCCCATTTAGGTGAGGAAAAAACGCACCGGAAACGGGTCAAAAACGCATATACAGAAATGAATCCGTAAAAAAAACATGCAGACTGTGTTTCTATGGTGTGAACTGGCCCTAAATCTTAATCTGAATTTTTTTTCTTCACTGAACTGTACTGGAATGTGGTAAAACGCACTGGAATGTACCTTAATGCTCCATAAAACGCACAGCACTATTTAAGGTGAAGAAAAAAAGAGGAAACAATGCACTAGAAAGTATCAAAAATGCACCGGAAACACATCAAAAACACGCATTCAGAAATGCTTTTGGAACACATCTGGACTGCGTTTCTATGGTGTGAGCTGACCCTAAAAGGACGTGCGTTCCAGTGCGTTTTTGTCGCATTTAGGTGCATTTTTGATGCATTTTACCACATTCCAGTACAGTCCAGGCAGAAAAAAATGCAGCATGTTTTACTTTTTTTTTTCTGGAACTGGAACTGACCACACTGGTGTGAACCATTAAAACCCATATAACCTACTCTCCATGTGTTTTTGATGCAGAAAAAAAACGCACTGGACCTAAATGCATTTAGGTGTGTTTTTGATGCTTTTACCGTGTTCCATGCAGGAAAAATGCAGCATGTTCTACTTTTTTTTTTTCCTGGAACTGGAACGCCCTAGAACTGAGCACACTGGGGTGAACTATGTCATTGAAAACCATGTAACCTACTTTCCATGTGTTTTTTATGCAGAAAAAAGACGCACTGGGATGCATGTGGTGCGAGGTTGGCTCTAAATGCATGTCCTGATTTTACCCACTTGACCTCTGGAAGATTTACCCCCCTTCATGACCAGGCCATTGTTTTGCGATACTTTAACTGACAATTGCGTGGTCATGTCCAAATAAAATGTATGTCCCTTTTTTCCCCACAAATAGAACTTTCTTTTGGTGGTATTTGATCACCTCTGCGGTTTTTATCATTTGCGCTATAAACAAAAAAATACTGACAATTTTACTGTTATAAGACATATCCCAAAAAAAAAAAAATTATTTTTAAAAATCGAATTACTTCAAAAATTTAGGCCAACATGTATATTGATTGGTTTACGCGAATGTTATAGCGTCTACAAACTATGGGATATTTTTATGATTTTTTTTTTTTTTTATACTGGTAATGGCAGCGATTAGCGGCTTATTGTGGGACTGCAATTTTGCAGCGGACAATCAGATTTACCCCCCTTCATGACCAGGCCATTTTTTGCTATACAGCACCGCGTTACTTTAACTGACAACTGCGCGGTCCAAATAAAATGTATGTCCTTTTTTCCCACAAATAGAGCTTTCTTGTGGTGGTATTTGATCACGACTGTGTTTTTTTTTTTTTTGCGCTATTAAAAAAAAAAAAAAAGATCAACAATTAAAAAACAAAAACAAAAAAAAAAAACAATATTTTTTTTACTTTCTGCTATAAAACATCCAATAAAAAATTTTAAATTCAAATTTCTTCATAAATTTAGGCCAATATGTATTCTGCTACATATTTTTGTTTAAAAAAAAATCCCAATAACTGTATATTGATTGATTTGCGCAAAAGTTATAGCGTCTACAAACTATGGGATATTTTTTTTTTTTTACTAGTAATGGCGGTGATTAGCGACTTGTAGCGGGAATTGCGGCAGACATTCTGATGCCCCATACACACGAGCGGAATTTCCATCAGAAAAATCTTGGATGTTTTTTTTTCGACGGAATTACGCTCAAGCTTGTCTTGCATACACACGGTCACACAAGTTCTCTGAACTTTCGACCGTTAAGAACGCGGTGACGTACAACACGACGATGAGCTGAGAAAATTAAGTTCAATGCTTCCGAGCATGCGTTGAATTGTTTCCGAGCATGCTTGTATTTTTGCGTGTCGGAATTACATACAGACAAACGGAATTTCCGTCAAGAACTTTTTCTATCGGAAAAATAGAGAACCAGCTCTCAATCTTTTGCTGGCGGAAATTCAGACAGAAAAAGTTGGACGGAGCATACACATGGTCGGAATTTCCAACCAAAAGCTTCCATCACACATTTTTTGATGGAAATTCCGACTGTGTGTATGCAGCATGACACTGACACTTTTGACACTTTTTGGGAACCAGTGACACTAATAAATTGATCAGTGCTAAAAAATATGCACTGTCACTGTACTAATGACCAGGGCTTTATTTCTCAAAAAAAAAAAGGTGCAGGTCCTCCCCCCTTTCGAGTCACCCCTTGTCTCCACCCCTACCCACCTCTGAGCACTGTCCCTTGGTTCCACTCCTTGCCTACTGCCCAATACTGCCTCTTTTAGAGAATACAAAACCAAGTATCATTTTGTGGTGTTAAGTAATTTGTATGGAATTTGCTAATGATAACAAGAAAAGCAGTAAAATGAATCCCCTGCAGCTAACAACAATATACCCCCAGCAAAAATAGAACCCCACAACAATATATCCCCAAGCAACAGTAGATCCACCCCAGCAACAATAGATCCCGAGCAACAATTGAACCGCCACAACAACAGAACCCCCACAACAATATATCCCCAAGCAACAGTAGATCCATCCCAGCAATAAAGACCTGGCCAGGACAACAGGTCTTCCAAGCAACAGTAGATCCACCCAAGCAACAGTAGATCAACCCCAGCAACAACAGATCCCGAGCAACAATTGAACCCCCACAAAAACAGAACCCCCACAACAATATATCCCCAAGCAACAGTAGATCCATACCAGCAATAAAGACCTGGCCAGGACAACAGGTCTTCCAAGCAACAGTAGATCCACCCAAGCAACAGTAGATCAACCCCAGCAACAATAGATCCCGAGCAACAATTGAACCCCCACAACAACAGAACCCCCACAACAATATATCCCCAAGCAACAGTAGATCCATCCCAGCAATAAAGACCTGGCCAGGACAACAGGTCTTCCAAGCAACAGTAGATCCACCCAAGCAACAGTAGATCAACCCCAGCAACAATAGATCCCGAGCAACAATTGAACCCCCACAACAACAGAACCCCCACAACAATATATCCCCAAGCAACAGTAGATCCATACCAGCAATAAAGACCTGGCCAGCAACAATAGACTCTCCAGCACACCTCAGCACCCCTTTCAATTACATACATTCAGTGCTGAAGGTGCCTTCCCCCACGTTCTCCCTGAAAAAATGCCCTGCTAAATGACACTGGCTGGGAAGAGGTTAATCATCAGGGGGCGATCAAAGGGTTAACTGTGTGCCTAACCAGTTTTTACTTTACTGTGTGAGATGCTTTTACTAGGGGAAGAGATGGAATGTATTCCCTGCTTTGCAGGGACACAAATTCCATCCCTTCCCTCCTGTCAGAACGGCGATCTGCCTTGTTTACATAGGCAGATCACAGTACTGTCTCTCTGCCTGACGATCAGTGGGTGCCAGAGGACATCAGGTATGAATTAAATTGCAGCCGCTTCAGCAAGGACCACCGAGCTTCGATCCCTCTATGGGCAGGCTGGTTGTACTGAAGTTGAACCATTCAGCCTGCCGGATTATTTGCATGCGATCACTGCCAGCGGCTATAGCCACCAGCAGTCAGGGCTGATGTTAGAAGCCACAGGTCCCTATACAGCCAACCTGTCAGCCCACAGTTTACTATGCTTCAGTTATGAATGAACACAGTGAGTGATCGATACCGATCACTTATTGGGGTTGATTTACTAAAACTGGAGAGTGCAAAATCTGGTACAGGTGTGCATAGAAACCAATCAGCTTCCATTTTTTTTTGTCAGAGCCTAATTAAATAAGCTGAAGTTAGAAGCTGATTGGCTACCATGCACAGCTGCACCAGATTTTGCACTCCCCTTTGTTTTCATTCAGGAAAAGAAGGGACTTGTAAATATGACATATTTACCAAACCCCTCCCCCACTCTCCATCCTGAAGGATCTTATTGCGTGCTTGCAGCTGCCGGTGGAAAGGAGAGTAGGGAGTAGGGTTGCCACCTTTCCAGGATTCACACGGATAGTTCGGGTTTGGAATCATGTGTCCGGGTTCCAGACTGCCTGAAACCCGGACACATTATTTAGACTGGACTATGGCTTCCCAGCAGGGTTGCTGGCTGCAGTTGTCTAAGCTGAAAGTGTCTGTTATTCTCTTTCACACTACCCAAAGCCAACACTAACAATCCCCCCCCCCCCAAACACATACAGACGGGAGAGGAGAGAGGGCTCAATCTGCACCTCTTCCCCCCACTCCAATCTCAGGCACTGTGCCTCAGAAAAGGAAAGTGGGGGGCCGGAAATTTGAAGTCCAGCAGCCTCAGATACATCTGGATGAGAGGTGCTGACTGCCAAAGGGTGAGTGAGCTCACCATCCATCCCTGTCTGTGACTGAAGTCTCCCCCCTTCTCTCTCCTGCATCTGAGTACACTAAGGTAAATCAGGGTTCTCAGAGCACCCCTTACATCAGAGTTTCCCTTTACACCAGAGGCCATAGTGTTTCCACCTACATCAGAGCCTTCTCCGTACATCAGAGTTCTCAGTGTACCCCTTAAATCAGGGTTCCCAGAGCATCCCTTATGTAATAGAGTCCCTGGAGTTCTCCCTTACATCAGAGTCTGCAGAGTCCCCCCTTACAGTGAAAGGGAACTCTGCAAATTCAGATGTAAAAATATGATTAGAAATATGATTAGAAATGTTATTTGATTGCAAAATATATGTACTGTATAGTTTATACTATAAAAAAATAAATTGCAGTATGCCGCTAAAGTGTTTGGGTTTGACTTGAAGAAAAGGTGGCAACCATACTTCCAGTGGTATTCACCTGCTAAAATACCCCTAAACCACTATGGGCCAGCAGATAGGGTTGGACTAAATCCATATTTGTGGATTATCGGACATACAATGGTGATCTGACCACACAGGTACCGCTCTTGGCTGTCGGTGCCATTTATCCCAGGAGGAACACCTAACTAATGTTCCATTGGATGGTGGTCATGTGACATTCACAAACCAGTTTCATCAAAGAATTAGGACTCAAATCAGGCCAAAAATTACCCCAAAGTATGTTAACATACAGACGGAAAGATCTTTAACCACTTCAGCCCCCTAAGAATTTACCCCCTTCCTGACCAAAGCACCTTTTGCAATTCGGCACTGCGTCGCTATAACTGACAATTGCGCGGTCGTGCGACGTGGCTCCCAAACAAAATTGACGTCCTTTTTTTCTATCAAATAGAGCTTTCTTTTGGTGGTATTTAATCACCCCTGCGGTTTTTTTTTTTTTACTTTTTGCTATAATAAATACCCAAAAATATATAAAAAAAGGTTTTAGTTCCTCAGTTTAGGCCGATACGTATTCTTCTACATATTTTTGGTAAAAAAAAAATTGCAATAAACAATTATTGATTGGTTTGCGCAAACGTTATAGCGTTTACAAAATAGGGGATAGTTTTAATGGCATTTTTAATAATTTTTATTCTTTTTTTAAATGGCGGTGATCAGTGATTTTTATCATGATTGCGACATTATGGCGGACACGTCAGAAATTTTTGACACCTTTTTGGAACCATTGTCATTAATACAGCAACCAGTGCTATACAAATGCACTGATTCCTGTGTAAATGACACTGGCAGTGAATGGGTTAACCACTAGGTGGTTAAGTGTGTCCTAGGGGCGTGTTTCTAACTGTGGGGGGCATGGCTGTGTGTGATGCGTCACTGATCTCTGCTCCGATCATAGGGAGCAGAGATCAGTGACGCTGTTGCTAGGCAGAATGGGGAGATGCTTGTTTACATTAGCATCTCCCCGTTCTTCCTGTCCGTGAGGCGAACGCGGGTGTCCCCGCGGCGATCGAGTCTGCGGGACCCACAACCCCGACTCATGGAGCTTCCCGCGGGCACACGCGCGCGCCCACTGGCCACCTCTTAAAGGGCAACGTACAGGTACGTGATTCTGCCTGTACGTGCCCTTCTGCCGCAGTATATCTGCATGAGGCGGTCAGGAAGCGGTTAATCTGTATATGTTTAATCACAATACATTTGCTACACATGCAAAATAAAACAGGATTAACTGGCATAAAGATGTTCCTATAGAAAAAAACTAAGCGGAGTTCCACCCTAAAAAAATTTTTCCCATTAAAAGATTCCTTTTAAGCTAGAAACAAACATTTGGAGGAAATTTTTTTTTTAGACTTACCAGAAAGGCCCTGTTGCTATGTAGACCTTGTAATCTGCCACTTCCTGGTCCGCGGAGCTCCTCGTGACTTCCTCCCTCGCCTGTGCTCCTGGGAAATGATGACACATCATTTCCAGGAGTCTGTGGGCAGTACTGTGCTCCAAAAAAATTGCGCCGCCATTGAATCGCGCATGCGCAAGATCCAGAGTTACCCAGCATGCACCTCTCCATAGCTATTCCAGGAAGTGATCTTGATTGGGCTTCACATGCCCAATCTCATGATGGAAATGGCCACAAACTGAGGCATTAAAGCGAACAGTAAGAAATGTATATTTTTTAACAATCGATCAAGATCAATGTATACTCTTTTTGAAATTTCACTAGCAATAATGCTAGGATACAAAAAAAATGGAAAAATATTTTTTTCGCCGGAACTCCGCTTTAAGACAAATCAGCAGGTTGCAAAAACCATGAGCAAAAATAGTATACCGTCAAGCTTTACTTCTCATCCAGAAGACTACAAAAGCCCAGTATTTTCACCAACACCTGAGCTCTCAAGATTTAACCCCATCAATTCCAGGAAAACAGGGAAGATTCATTAGCACTCAAAGTATGACTCACAAGAAAATAATTCTTTAATCGCTTTATATATCTCTTCAAAGTTATCAAGCAGGAAGAAAACCACCTAAATGCCCTCTTCAGATTGGTCAGTGAGAATGCAAAGAAAAAACCCTCTGCTGCCGCCAGTTTAACTACATGCAGCCGCCGGTCTGTCCGAACATCAGGCCAGTCAACGCCCGCCGGCCAGGAAATTCTCATTCCAGGAGCATGGGGGCGCCAGACTGATTTGCCTCCTTGGACCCTGCCCCACCCCCATCCCAGCCCAGTACACCCCATAAGACTGGCGCTTCACTAAAAGTGTAGTGCAAGCCGGTGGAGACTCTTTTTGTGCGGGAGCTGGGAGGAGGGGGGGGGGCGGCTTTTTTGCCGTGCCCCTGCAATGTGCCGCCCTAGGCCTTGGCCTTTTCAGCCTAGACCAAGATACAGCGTTGGGTAGAGGTAAACAGACACAAGTCAGTTTACACCCACCGGTCCATAGGGGTGAATGGACCCTCCGATCAGGTCCACCTGAAAAACTGACAGGCGGACCTGATCAGACCCTTTGCGAAGCAGGAGGCCAGTGTGTGTGATAACTTATTATAGTTCCCAGATAATTTCTCCTGTGTTTAACCGCTTCTGGACCACCCCACTCAGATATACTGTGGCAGGGCGGCCCTCCTGTGCGAAATCGTGTACCTGTACGTGATTTCATGCACGGGGTCTGGGGCGCATACCGCCGGCGAACCACTCCCGCTTTGATTGGAACACAGTGGGAACCAGTCAGCGGGTCATCTGGGACCCACCAAATGTTCTGAGGAGAGGCAGAACGGCGGTCTGCATATGTAGACAAGGTAGACTGCCGTTCTGCCAGTGGGGAAGATTGAGGCGAAATGACACTGCGTTATTTTAGCTGGCAATTGCACGGCCGTGCGACACTGTACACAAATAAAATTGATGTCCTTTTTTTCCCCACAAATAGAGCTTTTAATTTTTCTGGACTATAAACAAACAAAGGTCAACAAGTTAAAAAAAAAAAAAAAAAACAATATTTTTTCATTTCTGCTATAAAAAACACCCAAGAAAAAAATGTAAAAAATCTAATTTCTTTATCAATTTAAGTCAAAATGTATTCTGCTATATAATCCCAATAAGTGTATATTGATTGGTTTGCGCAAAACTTATAGCGCCTACAAACTATGGGATATTTTTATGGAACTTATATATATATATTTTTATATATTTATAAACATTTTTTTACTAGTAATAGTGGTGATCAGTGACTTATAGCGGGACTGCGATATTGCGGCGTCAGACACTAGGTGACACTTTTTGGGGACCAGTGACACCAATACAGTGTTTAGTGCTAAAAAATATGCACTGTCACTGCACTAATGCACTGACAGGGTAGGAGTTAACATCATGGTTGAACAAAGGGTTAAATGTGCCTAGGGAGTGCTTTCTAACGGTGAGGGGGATGTGCTTGTACTGTGGGAAGACATAGATCCGTGTTCCTCTTAGCAGAAATACAGGATCTCTGTCTTCCCCTGTCACAGAACGGCCATCTGCCTTGTTTACATAGGCAGACCACCATTCTGCCTCTGTCAGGAACAATCGACGGGTCCTGGTGGACATCAGGTCCGCTGGACCTGCTGATTGGCTGAATGTTCTCCTATCCAATTTTATTTGAATTAGTACAGTATTCGCCCTATAAATATTAAATGATCAAGTCCGCGCATGATCGAAAACAACGTTTGACCATAGACTAGACGTAGACCGTAGTTACCCATGTGGGAAGTTGTCCTCTGTCGTTTGAGACTTCTGTACCATTTTAGGCATTCTTGTTTTCAATATGGGATGAGGACACAGAAAAATGCGAACGATCGTTTGTCCAATTTTCTAATAGTGTGTACTAGGCTTGTTTAGTGAGTTCCGCTTTAAGGGAAATCTTCCTTTTTTTTTGTTCACATATATAGCCTGTTTGTCGTGCCACCTTTCTATTGTCTACAATCATCCTGGTCTCCATGGTTGGTATAACCTTTCTTTGCTGCTTTTCCCCCATCACCTCCTACGGCTTTTCTCTGCTTCCTAGCTGCTACTACAATGACAGCCTGTGGTGTCTCCCCTCCCCCTGTCCTAAGTCCACTCCAGGTACACAGCATGATTCACCTATTTGTAGCACACCCGCCTCATTTCCTACTCCTTATTCTGCTCGGTAATTTAGGGTTCCACCATCCTGTGTAGTCCTGAAAACATCTCTTTATACAGCGAGTACATTGCATTCTGTAGCACCTATGGAAGTGGTCGCCATCCCTTTAACCCCTTGCCACCCTGGCCAATTCTGACATTTCTCTCCTCTCCTACATGTACAAACCCTAATTTTTTTGCTAGAAAATTACATAGAACCCCCAAACATTATATATGTTTTTTTAGCAAAGACCCTAGAGAATACAATGGCGGTAATTTTTATCTTGCGCGGTATTTGCGCAGCAATTATTCAAACAGTTTTGTGCTTAAAAAAAATAAAGTTAGCCCAATTTTTTTGCACAATGTGAAAGATGAAGTTATGCCGACTAAATACATACCTAACATGTCACGCTTCAAAATTGCACACGCTTGTGGAATGGCGCCAAACTTCGGTACTTAAACATTTTTACTGGTTACCTGTTTTGAGTTACAGGTCTAGGGCTAGAATTATTGCTCTCGCTCTAACCTTTGCAGCGATACCTCACATGTGTGATTTGATCACAGTTTTCATATGTGGGCGGGACTTACGTATGCATTCACATCTATGTGCAAGCACATGGGGACAGGGGCACTTTAAATTTTATTTTTTATTTTTATTGTTAATTTTACTTTTTTTTTTTGTTTCACACTAAAAAAAAAAAACACTTTTTTTTATCACTTTTATTCCGAATACAAGGAATGTAAACATCCCTTGTAATAGAAATATGGCATGATCGGTCCTCTTTACAGTGAGATGTGGGGTCAATAAGACCCCACATCTCACCTCTAGGCTGGGAAGCCTGAAATAAAAATAAAAAAACGATCTCGGCTTCCCAGCCGTTTGTTTGAATGCAGAGGCCGGGCGTGACGCCACAACATTGCGCCTAGCCTCCGAACGATCCTAGAGATTCCGGGGACCATCTGGTGTACTGGAAATCTCTATGGTAAACATCCGGGGCCGGCGGATCCTGTCTCCGACTCACCGATGGAAGCGGTGAGTCGGTAGAAGCACTGGAGGGCGGCGGGAGGGGGCAGGGAGAGCATTAATCAGAGAGGCAGCCAAGAGCCCATGGTAACTCTGGAGGAGCTGCAGAGATCCACAGCTCAGGTGGGAGAGTCTGTCCACAAGACAACTATTAGTCGTGCACTCCACAAATCTGGCCTATGGAAGAGTGGCAAGAAGAAAGCCATTGTTGAAAGAAAGCCATAAGAAGTCCCGTTTGCAGTTTGTAAAAAGTCATGTGGGGGACACAGCAAACATGTGGAAGAAGATTAGACCAACATTTTACTTTTTGGCCTAAAAGCAAAATGCTATGTGCGGCGAAAACTAAGACTGTACAACACCCTGAACACACCATCCCCACCGTGAAACATGGTGGTAGCAGCATCATGTTGTGGGGATACTCTTCTTCATCAGGGACAGGGAAACTGGTCAGAGTTTATGGGAAGATGGATGGAGCCAAATACAGGACAATCTTAGAAGAAAACCTGTAATGCCGCGTACACACGAGTGGATTTTCTGTCAGAAAAATCTTGGATGTTTTTTCTGACGGAATTCCGCTCAAGCTTGGCTTGCATACACACGGTCACACAAAAGTTTGCTGAGCCTTCGACCGCCAAGAACGCAGTGACGTACAACACTACGATGCGCCGAGAAAATTAAGTTCAATGCTTCTGCGCATGCGTCAAATTGTTTCCGAGCATGCGTAGGAATTTTGCACGTCGGAATTGCTACAGACGATCAGAATTTCGGATCAGAACTTTTTCCGACCGAAAAATTTAGAACATGCTCTCAATCTTTTGCTGGCTGGAATTTGGCCAGCAAAAGTCCAATGGAGCATACACACGGACGCATTTTCCAACCAAAAGCTCTCATCGGTCTTTTGCTGGCCGAATTTCCGATTGTGTGTACGTGGCATTAGAGTCTGCAAAAGACTTAAAACTGAGGCGGTTCATCTTCCAGCAACACAATGACTCTAAACATACAGCCAGAGCTACAATGGAATGGTTTAGATCAAAGCATATTCATGTGTAATGCCCCGTACACACGAGCGGATTTTCCATCAGAAAAATCGTGGATGTTTTTTCCGACAGAATCTTAGAAGAAAACCTGTAATGCCGCGTACACACGAGCTTGTCTTGCATACACATGGTCACACAAAAGTTCTCTGAAAAGTGCCACTTTGTGTTGGTCTATCACATAAAATCCCAATAAAATACATTTACATTTTTCGATGTAACATGACAAAATGTGGAAAATTTCATGGGGTACGAATACTTTTTAAGGCACTGTAACTTTCTGGTTCTCTACAAGTCTTAATACATTAAAGCGGGGCTCCACTGCCTCAGATTTTTTTTTTTTTATAGTACAGTTCTAAACAAATAAATTTGGACATTTGTTACTCACATGTCCCGTTTTTATAAGGTGTCCCATTCGTTTTTTTTTTTTTCATGAAAGAACGCTTTATAAAGTTGATAATAATCGGTTTCATCTTGCCTGTGGGCATGTGAAGCCCACAGGCATCCTCTTCGGGGATCTAGTGATGTGCATCTCCCATAATGCAACGCCCGTTCTAGTTAAGATCTCGCGCATGCGCAGTACTATTAGCATAGGAGCGCCGTCAGCAGCTCCTGTTGCCATCACAACGTCTTCGAAATCGCACAAGAACTCGCGCCAGGCCGCCGGGAACAAGAGAAAAGGATCCCAGGAGACAGTGCGGCACTAAGGAAGTGGCGTAATAGCCGCCACAACCCCGCCCATACCCGCAATCCCCAGAACCCGGAAATGCTGCATATCACAGGAAAAAAAAAAAGGTACTGTTTTTTGTCATTGTAATATTGCAATCTAATAGAGAGAACTAATCATCTGGAGATAGTCATTGTAAATCGGGTGGAGAGCCGCTCTTGTGCACATCGCTGGATCGGGCTCGGGCCCAGGTAAGTATAGGGGGGCTGGGGGGGGGGACACATGCAACACAGAAGGTTTTTTTACCTTAATGCATAGAATGCATTAAGGTAAAAAAACATTAAGACTTTACAAACCACTTTAATGTGATGGTCACACTTGTGGACATTGGGAAGAATGACTTCCTTACAGATAGGATCAATGGTATCAGTGGGAACTTATCCGAGAGGCAGAAATTGCTCAAGGAACCCCTAGAAACCTCTGGAGGAACCCTATTGTTCCATGGAATCCTGGTTGAGAAACCCTGCATTAGGCTCGATTCACATCTATGCATTTTGCTTTTGAGCGTTTTTGCTGTGCTTTTTGTGGTGTTTGCCGCGTTTTTTGACACACGTTTTTACTGCGATTTTGGCGCGTTTTGCGTTTTTGTATTTTTTATTTTTTTTACACTGTGGTTGCTTAGCAACCAGCTATATACAGTGTAAAAAAAAAAAAAAACGGCAAAAACGCGGTAAAAACTCGGTACTTGCGTTTTGGATGCGGGTCCATTGACTTCTATTACATGCAAAACGCTGCATTTTGCATGAAAAAAAAGTCCCCGACCCTTTCCAAAAACGCAGAGGCACAAAAATGCATTGATGTGAACATGTTCCATAGGAACCCATGTTAAAAAATTTAAGTGTGAATGGAGCCTTAGGCTCCATTCACAATAATGTGTTTTTTCATGTTATTTGCAGAAATGCAGGACATTTTAACATGGGTTCCTATGAAACACGTTCACATCAATGTATTTTTGTGCCTCTGCGTTTTTGTTTTTGGTGCATTTTGCATTATTTAATCTGCCCAACAACAAATTGGCCAAAAAAAAGAAAAAAAAAATCAAAACGCCAAACGCATCAAAAACGCGTCAAACAGACGCCTGTCCGAAAACGCAGAAAGCACAGCAAAAAGCACTGCAGAAACATCAAAAGCAATGTGAATGGAGCCTTGTGCTGATAGTCAGTTGGAAGAATGCTCCTTACACTTGTGGTCATTGGGAACACCCATTGGGAAGCAGGTGGCTGGAGAGTTGATAAATAGTCTGAAGCCATGGCGGGATTGTAACTTCTCCCCAAAAGGGTTCCAAAGCTTAAGTGCTTCTGCCCTTAGGCAGTCCATGGATTGTGTAGCTGTTCTTGAAGCCTCATTGGTGTCAGGGTGGAGGGCCTGGATGGATCACCTGAGAAGCTAGCTGCAGGACTTCACCACAAGGAATCTGGTTCAGAAGAAGGATTATCTACTTCACAGGACCATGTCCGAAAGGAAGGTGGAAGCTGTCCTGGAGAGTTGTGGGTAAAGACCCTGAAATGATTCCTGGTGACTGTGAGCTCTTTTGGAGATGTTCACGGTGCCAGTGGTAGCTGTGGACCTAGACGGCTCTCATAGGGTCTCCGAGTTCTGGCCGTTCCCCTCTCCTCAGCAGAATCCTGGAATGTGAGCCTAGAGAAAAGTGCACATGTTACTGTGCAGTGTCCTGGAATTTGCATTGGGTACCAACAGTTGCGCAAAGGTAACTACCAGATGCCAAAGAAAATGTCTCATGGTCTACAGCTGTGAGGCCTTAGACTGTTTGTTGTCCCCAATTACCCACAAAAGGAGACTGGGTGGAATATTGTCCTCTTATCGCTATTGCTAATTGTTTTTTGGAGTATATGCTCCTATTTAATGTTCTTCAAGCAATACATTTCAAAAATACATCGCCTAGGCTGAGTTATTGGAGCCGGAGTGTATGGACTGTGCTTGTGGATGTGGGTCACCTCTGTACTATTAGGGAAGAACCAGCTATTACCAGCGGCCCCTGCGGGGGGTAGAGCTACAAAACATACAAGTCAGATTTTAGGCATCCTCTGCAATTGGAATTTCAGTTTTGGTGAGATGCTTCCCAATTGTTAAATACTTCTAAAGAGATGCAGGCACTGAAGCTTTTCTCATCAGAACACTGAAAATGTACCAGGTGGTTATACTGAACCAGTCCCTCCCAGTCAGAATTACTCTGAAAGGACATGGTGAGATAAACAACTATTCTTTCAGAGCAGAAAAAATCCCTGCAATTGGCATAAATCACACAGAAGGGGTTGTTTTTTTTACACTTTAATGGACCAAGATTAGGTCGATAGGCAAGCGCATGTAAAAGGACATACTGTACCTCTAATTTGCCACATTTATGTTCCAAAAATAATGGACAAAGACTTTACTCCTTTTTCTTCTATATCTAAATGGGCTCAGAAGTAATTGGATGTAAACGGAGATGCATTTGTTTACATCTGGTGCCCATAGACTAAATGGAGCTTCAGTTCAGATCAGCCTGAAAAACTGGCAAGCAGATCTGTTTAGACTGTCCGTGTGAAAAGGGTCCTTTTTTGCCCATTTTTTTCACATCTCCACCCTGGAAATATCTACATATGGTGATTGTTGTCTCCTTAATTTAAAAAATAAAGAAATATATAGATATATATATAGATCTAAATCTATATCTATATCTATATGTGTATGAGAGAGAGAGAGATATTTAAAACCCTGCCTACAAGGGGTTAACATGTCTTCCTGTGTAACTTGTTTTTCATGGCTGTGCTCATATTCTTATGTTAGTTGAGCCAGCCAGATGTCAAATGTTACAATGTCTTGATGTTTTCCTGTGTCCTTAGGTTGATCTGTATGCTGAAGGTAGCCAGGCTGTAAAGCTTAAAGTAGTTGTAAACCCTTAGGCCCCTTTCACACTGACGGACCGTTCAGGTCCGCCTGTCAGTTTTGATGGCGGACATGAACGGGTGCTCCATGCTGGTCTATGGAGCGACGGATGTCAGCGATGACATGTCCGCTGACATCCGACCCCAGACCGATGGCCCTACATCCGGATCCGTCGCTGGCGGATCAGATCGGGTGAGATCTGATGAAAACGGACCTGCTGTCCGTTATCATCCGACCTCTCCATAGAATCCAGCGGCGCTCAACAAGCCCCTCCCTGCTCAGTGAGCAGAGAGGGACCTGTCATCCGCCGGCTCAGCGGAGATCAACGGAGAGATCTCCCACTGAGCCGGCGAACAGAGGCGGACTCCGTGGAAGTGGATACGCCTCGTGTGAAAGGGGCCTTACAAACCACTTTGACCTACAGGTAAGCCTAGATTAAGGCTTACCTGTAGGTCCAAGAAATATCTCCTAAACCTACACAGTTTAGGAGATATTTGCAAAAAGACAGGTGCATGCGCGGTAGACAGTGTCGGCTACCGCGAGCATGCGCAGGAGTGACGTCATCGCGGCTCCAACCAGTCACAGCGCCGGAGCCGCGATACCCGCAAAGAAGATGGACGCTCCGTGGAAGAGGGGACAGCGGTGACATACTGTGCGATGCATAGTAGCCCATTATGCTTTACCTTTGCAGGGAAACAAAGAGGAAGTAAACCCATCAGGGTTTACTTCCTCTTTAAAGGAGAAGTCCATCCTGAGCTTGTTTGGCTGGGCTTCTCCTATGGGTCCCAGGAGTGCAGTTAATTTTTCACTCCTGTGACCTGTTTCCAGCAGAGAGCAGTCTGAAGTCCTCTCTCTGCTAACGTCACACAGATCAGTCCAGACACTGCATCATCCTGACTCTGGAAGTCTGGATCCACCAAGTGCCTGGACTGATGGCCGTCTCAGCCTCTCAGCGAGCCGCTCAGACAGCCGCTCCCCACCCCTCCACAGATCAGCGCTCCAGTAAGTGTGGAGGAGCAGAGCAGGAGAGCTGCTGATTAACAGGCAGCAGCTCTCCTCTCGGGGAGCCGAGAGAACCGAGTCATCTGCGGTGTTCGGTGGCTCAGTTCTCAGTGCAGAGACGCTAGGGGACATATGCAGTATCGTACCAATGCTGCATCCACCTAGGTAAGTATAATGGGGAGGAAAAAAACCCAAACCCATACTTCTCCTTTAAAGGAGTCGTAAACCCTCATGGTCTTTCACCTTAATGCATTCCATGCATTAAGGTGAAAAATCTTCTGTAGTGCAGCACCCCCCACAGAGCCCCCAGAACAAGGGGGACCCCAGAAGAGGAGGATCGGGGACACTTTGTGCAAAACCGTTGCACAGAGAAGGTTTGTATAACGTTTGTAAAGCTTTGTTTTTTTGTTTTATTTAAATAACAATCACTTTAATGCTTTCCCACCATTTTCAGTCAGGCTACCACCCCCTACAGGTCAATCCATATAAAAGGAGCAGACTCCAAGCCCCGAGGAGAG
This sequence comes from Lithobates sylvaticus, assembly GCA_028564925.1. Taxonomy (NCBI): domain Eukaryota; kingdom Metazoa; phylum Chordata; class Amphibia; order Anura; family Ranidae; genus Lithobates; species Lithobates sylvaticus. The sequence continues at coordinate 59,050,183 of CM053037.1, read as the reverse complement.
GTTCCTGGTAAATATAAATCATGGACTCACTGTCTTTATAGATTACTGCCAATCATGGACTCTAGAGACTTGCACTACCTTGTATGGATTTATTGCCTAAAGGAAAATTACCTTAACCACTTTCAGACCGGACCATTTTGCTGGCTTAAGACCAGACCACTTTTTGCGATTCGGCACTGCGTCGCTTTAACTGACATTTGCTTTCTTTTGGTGGTATTTGATCACCCCTGCGGTTTTTTTATTTTTTGCGCTATAAAACAAAAAAGGAGCGAAAATTTAGAAAAAAATGCATTATTTTTTACTTTTTGCTATAATAAATATCCCCCAAAAATATATAAAAAAAACATTTTTTTTCCTCAGTTTGGGCCGATACGTATTCTTCTACATATTTTTGGTAAAAAAAAAAAAAAAAAACGCAATAAGCGATTATTGATTGGTTTGCACAAAAGTTATAGTGTTTACAAAATAGGGGATAGTTTTATGGCATTTTTATTAATATTTTTTTTTTTTACTAGTAATGGCGGTGATCAACGATTTTTATAGTGACTGCGACATTATGGAGGATACATCGGACGTTTTTTGACACACTTTTGGGACCATTGTCATTTATACAGCAATCAGTGATATACAAATGCACTGATTCCTGTGTAAATAACACTGGCAGTGAAGTGGTTAACCAGGGGGTGGCAGTGTAGGGGTTAAGTGTGTCCTAGGGGCGTGTAACTAACTGTGGGGGGCATGGCTGTGTGTTAGTGAATACTGATCTCTGCTCCAATCACAGGGAGCAGAGATCAGTGTCACTTGTTGCTAGGCAGAACGGGGAGATGCCGTTTACTTCCGCATTTCCCCGTTCAGCCTCCCCGTGAGATCGATCGCGGCGTGCACACGATTGCATGGCGGCATTTTTAAAGGGACGTACCTTTACGCCCTTATGCCTGTCCGTGCCATTCTGCCGATGTACATCGTCGTGCGCTGGTTGGGAAGTTGTTACAGGAGAAGTACAGCCAAAGCTCATATGGCTGTACTTCTCTTGTGGGTCACAGGAGTGCAGTTCCTTCTTCAGACCAATAGGAGTCTCTCAACAGGATATACAGGCACCCAGAAATAAAAAGAGGATGGACTAATAGTGAAGTACTGTTATAAAAGTTGATTTAATGTGCATAGGGTTGGTCATCTTACTTTAAAAAAGTAATTAGTTAAGTTACAAATTACTTCTCCCAAAAAGTAATTGCGTTAGTAACTCAGTTACTACATTGGAAAAGTAATTAGTTACGCAGCAAAGTAACTGACTTTTTTTTTTCAAATATTCTATACGTGTAACTAAGGGGCGGGTCTAGTATTACTGTAACCAAGGGGCGCATTTATTATTATTGTTATATATCGTGTAACCAAGGGCTGCTCTATTATTACTCTAACCAAGGGGCAGATCTGTTATAGCGTGTAAGCAAGGGGCGGGTCTATTATTATTATATCGTGTAAGGGGCAGATGGCTACAGAAGAGGGCGAATGTTAAATTAATGGGCAGAGCTCGATATATAACAATAATAATAAATGCGCCCCTTGGTTACAGTAATACTAGACCTGCCCCTTACTTACACGATAGATGCCCCTCGCAGAGAAGCACGAGCATCAGGAGCGTGCGGCATCGCCTCGTACAATTACATGTTAACTGCGCCTGCGCGGTGTAGAGTTCACTCAGAGCTGTTTAGGTTCGGCAATTTTCGGAAGCTCCGTAGTCCTTCGTACTGCGTTAGGTAAAAAGTTTATTTTAACTCAGTTACTTACATCACTGGGGATCAGTACTTACAAGGAAATTATGTCAATGCATTTCGCCCTCCCTCAGGACGTCATCAAGGACCTTGGAGGTCCTTGATAACGCCTTGAGGGAGGGCGATATGCATTGACATAATTTCCTGGTTTGACGTCACTTCCGGTCTGTAGAACGCATGCTATGAACGGCTGCTTATTGTATCTACAGCTCTATATCCATGCCTGTTTTTAACCGTCTTTTTGCAAGTACCGATCCCTATGCGCATTGAATCAACTTTTATAACAGTACTTCACTATTAGTCCATCCTCTTTTCATTTCTGGGTGCCTGTACAGTGGGGACGGAAAGTATTCAGACCCCCTTACATTTTTCACTCTTTGTTATATGGCAGCCATTTGCTAAAATCATTTAAGTTCATTTTTTCCCCATTAATATCCACACAGCACCCCATATTGACAGAAAAACACAGAATTGTTGACATTTTTGAAGATTTATTAAAAAAGAAAAACTGAAATATCACATGGGCCTAAGTATTCAGACCCTTTGCTGTGACACTCATATATTTAACTCAGGTGCTGTCCATTTCTTCTGATCATCCTTGAGATGGTTCTACGCCTTCATTTGAGTCCAGCTGTGTTTGATTATACTGATTGGACTTGATTAGGAAAGCCACACACCTGTCTATGTAAGACCTTACAGCTTACAGTGCATGTCAGAGCAAATGACAATCATGAGTTTGCTAAAAAAAAAAAAACCTGAAGGACTCCAAGATGGTAAGAAATAAGATTCTTTGGTCTGATGAGACCAAGATAGAACTTTTTGGCAAAGCTGGGGGTCGTTCTGTTCTGGTGAGTGGGGATGCAAAAGGGGGTGTCACTGTACTCCTGCAAGTTTGTGAAGCATTTTTTGCACCTACTTCATTGTGGACTTACACTTCAGTTGCATTTATTTGGATTTTTATTTGGACTTTTTTGTTGATTTCACTTATATTGTGTGCTGCGAGCGCTGTATTATTTTATCCACAAGTGATTAGCACCTTGTCTACAGCAGCTGCATTTCATTATCACTTAGTTGTTTCCATCAGCGCAAGTTTATATTTAGTAAAATATTTTTACATTCCCAGCAGAGTCTTTACATCAGGCGCCCCCAGTAGAGTCCCTCTTTACATCAGGCGCCCCCAGTAGAGTCCCTCTTTACATCAGGTGCCCCCAGTAGAGTCCCTCTTTACATCAGGTGCCCCCAGTAGAGTCCCTCTTTACATCAGGCGCCCCCAGTAGAGTCCCTCTTTACATCAGGCGCCCCCAGTAGAGTCCCTCTTTACATCAGGCGCCCCCAGTAGAGTCCCTCCTTGCATCAGGCGCCCCCAGTAGAGTCCCTCTTTACATCAGGTCCCCAGCAGAGTCCCACCTTACATCAGGCATTCCAGCAGAGTCCCACCTTACATCAGGCATTCCCAGCAGAGTCCCACCTTACATCAGGCATTCCCAGCAGAGTCCCACCTTACATCAGGCATTCCCAGCAGAGTCCCACCTTACATCAGGCATTCCCAGCAGAGTCCCACCTTACATCAGGTGCCCCCAGCAGAGTCCCACCTTACATCAGGTGCCCCCAGCAGAGTCCCACCTTACATCAGGTGCCCCCAGCAGAGTCCCACCTTACATCAGGTGCCCCCAGCAGAGTCCCACCTTACATCAGGTGCCCCCAGCAGAGTCCCACCTTACATCAGGTGCCCCCAGCAGAGTCCCACCTTACATCAGGTGCCCCCAGCAGAGTCCCACCTTACATCAGGTGCCCCCAGCAGAGTCCCACCTTACATCAGGTGCCCCCAGCAGAGTCCCACCTTACATCAGGTGCCCCCAGCAGAGTCCCACCTTACATCAGGTGCCCCCAGCAGAGTCCCACCTTACATCAGGTGCCCCCAGCAGAGTCCCACCTTACATCAGGTGCCCCCAGCAGAGTCCCATTTTACATCAGGTGGCCCCAGCAGAGTCCCTCTACTGTGGTTACATCAGGTGCCCCCAGGGGAGTCCCTCCTTACATCAGGCATTCCCAGTAGAGCCCGCCTTACATCAGGTGCCCCCAGCGGCGTCCCTCCTTACATCAGGTGCCCCCTGCCGAGTCCCTCCTTACATCAGGTGCCCCCTGCCGAGTCCCTCCTTACATGAGGTGCCTCCAGCCGAGTCCCTCCTTACATCAGGTGCCCCCAGTCTTTTGCAGCAAACAGCGCTGCACATAGTGGCAATGGAATAACCCTGCGCGCAACACACTGACATATATATATATATATATATATATATATATATATATATATATATATATATATATATATATATATATGTTAGCACTACAGCGCTGAGAATTACATGGGATCAGTGAGATCCCAATGAGCAGGCAAATGTGTCCAGTCCCTGGGACAGGAAATATGGATGACAGTGCAAGGTAACCGTGACTCTGAGAGAGGATATAGCTGTATGTGTCACCATTATGTGTTTGCAGAAGGCACTGATGATAACGGCATTTTATTGCCAAAACAAAGTTAGATTTGGAGTCTTGCCTGGTGTTGGACTATGCATTTATAAATGCAAGTAGTACTAAGTGAATTTGGCTTGTCATTAGCTTGTTGCATTCCCTGTACAACAGAGCTCAGGCTGGAAGAAATTGAAGCAGCACAAGAGGCCCATCAGGTTTGTTTTACCGGGAGATTGGCTTTAATTGTGAAGTTATCACGTCTGGCATAGTTGGTTCTTTGGTTTTAAAGTGGGATCATTGGGACCGGATAGTTCTCTGCTACAGTTTCACTTTTGCTAACAGGTCCCCTCCCCACCCCCACACTGTGACTGGACAGTGAAGGAGAAGCAGCAGACTGATAAGTCCACCTCTTCATCACTCTGTTCTCTCCTCCTATCAGCATGGCTCCTTTCACTGCAGCACACCTGACTGGTCCCTTATTGTGCTGCTCTTCCTCCGGCAGTCTGAGCTCTGCTGTACTGTAGACTGCAAGAAGCTGGTTCTTTGGTTCTGAAGTGGGATCATTAGGGCAGAAGATTCTATCTCTGACATTAGAGCACCAATAAGTTGGCCATGTGTATATAGCGCTGTTGCTTTCAGTGTGCCACTTACACCTCAAAGCCTTATTCATAGAAATGTTATGCTAATCTAAAACTTCAAGCACAGCCAAAATTTAGCACTGGTGTTACTTTGTACAGAAATATTCCAGTGCCAAGACAAAACAATATGCCATCATCTACCAATGCCAAAAACTTGGATGGCAGCAAACAAAAAAGTGCCAGCACGTTTCCACCAAATACAACTAATTTGTATAAGAGCACCAAGTAAAAATAACCATATTCTAAATTCTGATTAAAGCAGAAGTGCAGTCAAATAAAAACGCCCAGCACCCCCCGGCCAGCATTGCTCCCATTATAGAAGAGAAATAAGGCATTTGACTTGGTCACATGACCAGCTGCCCTGGAAAAAGAGAGCTGTAGTTTCTGCAGTGCAGTCAAGAAACTTGGACCATCTGTTATAGTAAAGGTAAATCCTAACTGAATGACATTATTTTTGTTTCATCTCAGTACTGCTGATCTCCTGCAGCCTGTTTGTAGCTACTTCCTATAGACATACATGCACTCCGGTAATGGCTGCGTGGCATTTCCTAGGCGAGCTTCCCTATTGTGACAACCGTTGACCATGCCTGCTTTCTAAGGCACTCCGGGCCATGGTCACACTCCTGCTTCCTCCATAATGCAGAGTTGATTGGCCCTGCATTGCAAGTAGCATAGCAAGTCGCTGAAGGATCGCCCAGAGCATGGAGTGCCAGAGGGAGAAGAGGGCTGCCTGTCTGAAAGAGACCTAACACAGCCTTGTCATCTCCCCCTAGGTGCTGGAAGCGTTTAACCCTGAGTGCCCCTTCACACCACCATAACGTTCTCCAGATCTGATCCGTTTTTGTTTTTTTAAGCTTTTTTTATGCATTCCAGTGCCTTTTTGATCCGTTTCCGGATGCATTTCAGATGCTTTTATTCTTTTATTTTTTTCACTCTAATGGGGTCCTTTTTTTTACTACATCTAGTTCTGTGCAGGAAAAAAATCAGCATGTTGTACTTTTTTTACTGGAACTGAAAAGCACTGGAGCACACTGCACTGGTGTGAACTATGCCATTGGATCCCATATAACCTACATTCCATGCGTTTTTAATGCAGAAAAAAAAGCACTGCACTGCATGTGGCATGAAAGGGCCCTAAGGCCCTTCTCACATGATCATTCCGCAAAGATCTGCCTGTCCTGTTTTCTGGCGGATCTGAGCGGGCCACCCATTGATTTGTATTGGCAGGCGGATGTCAGCGGAGATGTGTCCTCTGACACCCGCCTGCCATCCGATCCGACAAGATCCGCTGAAAACAGATGGATGGAGTTGATACGTTCGCCACCCGTTCAGCGGATCGCATGAAAACGAACAAGCTGTCCATTTTCATCCGATCTTTCCATAGAGAACAGCTGGGCTCTGATCGGTCCGTCCCTGCACAGTGAGCAGAGATGGACCGGTCATCCGCCTTCTCAGCGGGGATCAATGGAGCGATCCTCCGCTGAGCCAGCGGAGTCCGCTGAGTGGATCCGCCCCATGTGAGAGGGGCCTAACAGTGCGGGGGGGGGTCTCACCTCAACACTGCTCCATATGTGGGTCGTATGCGCAGGATGGTGTCACTAAGGCAGTGGACGGTGTCAGTAGTTCTTTATTTAATTTTTTTTTACAATTACATTTTTAGTATTTTTTTTTTTCAAAATGCTTTTTGGGGGTAGAGCAGTGGATGGTGTTAGAATTTTTTACATTTTTTTTTACAATTTAATTTTTCTATTTATTTATGTATTTTTTGTTTTTCACAATGATTGGGGGTGGGGGAGGGGGGTAGTGGACAGTGTCAAGAGAGCAGTGGACGGTGTCAGTTTTATTTTGTTTTTATTATTTTTTACAGTTTTGTTGTTTTAATAATTTTTTTTAAAGCATTTTTTTTTTTTATATATTTTTTTCACAGTACTTCTGGAGAAGGGGGTGGGGGTATGTGGCAGTGGGTGGTGTCACTAGGGCAGTGGACGGTGTCATTAGTAAGGCAGTGGATGGTGTCAGTAGTTTATTTTTACGTATTGATTTTTTTACAATTGTATTTGTTTTTATTTGTTTTTCACAATTCTTTTTGGGGGGAGGGGGTTGGGGCAGTAGACAGTGATGGCAGAGCACGGGGGAGTGGTGTCAGTAATTTTTATTTTTACAGTTTAATTTTTTTTTTTAATTCTTTTTTTCAATTACATTTTTTTATAATTTTTTTTTATTTTTTTATTATCAGCCCTGTTGGGGGGGCTTTGGTGAGATATCAGGGGTCTAAACAGACCCCTGACATCTCCCCTTTTGAGACCGGGAAAAGGACTGAGGACACACATTCCCCAGTCCTTTTCTCAGCACTGAAGATGAATGGAGAGGAGACAGTCTCCTGTCCACTCGTAAACTCAAGCAAACTGAGTAATCACAGGTTACTCTGCTCAGTTATTACAGGACACAGGAGCGATAGCTCACTGTGTCCAATTCAGAAAAGGAAGGGGCCGGTAAATTACATATTTACCGGCCCCTTCCTTCTCTCCATCTTGACACATCACCCCCTGGAGTCGGCGGGAGAGGAGGGAAGCCTGCTTCGGGGGACGAGGTGGGCAGAGGAGGAGGACAGCAGGCTGGATGAGAATGAAGGGGGGCCGGAGGAGGACAGCGGGCCGAAGGAGAATGGAAGGGGGGGGGCAGAGGAGGATGGCGGGCCGGGGGAGATTGAAGGGGGACACATGGATGACACCACTGCCGCCCAGAATCAGCCCTGCACCCAGGAGATCGCAGGGCACTCGCAGGTGTCCGTAAGCCTGCTACCAATTTCGGGAGACACGGGAGTTTGGAATAATGCGTCCGGGTTTCAGACTGCATGAAACCTGGATAAATTACTTAGACTGGACTATGGCTTCCCAGCAGGGTTGCTGGCTACAGTTGTCTAAGCTGAGAGTGTCTGTTACACTCTAACACTGCCTAAAGCCAGCACTAACAACCCCCCCCCCCCCCCAAACACACACACAGACAGGAGAGGAGAGAGGGCGCGATCTGCACCTCTTCCCCACACTCCTACCCCTCTGTGTCTGCCCATACTCCAATTCTCGACGCTGTGCCTCAGAATAGGAAAGTAAGTTGGGGCCGAAAGTCCAGCAGCCTCAGATGCATCTGGATGAGAGGTGCTGACTGCAAAGGGGTGAGTGAGCTCACCATCCATCTCTGTCTGTGACTGAAGTCTCCCCCTTCTCTCTCTTGCCTCTGAGTAAGTACACTAAGGCAAATCAGGGTTCTCAGAGCACCCCTAACATCAGAGTTCCCCTTTACACTAGAAGCCACAGTGTTTCCCCTTACATCAGAGTCATCTCCGTACATCAGAGTTCTCAGTGTTCCCCCTTAAATCAGGGTTCCCAGAGGTTCCCTTATGTTAGAGTTCTCCCTTACATCAGAGTGGGCAGAGTCCCCTCTTACAGTGAAAGGGAACTCTGCAAGTTCAGATGTAAAACGGGAACTCTGTGGACTCTGATGTAAAGGGGGACTTTTGTTCTTAACTTCATATGATTAGAAATGTTATTTAATAGCAAAATATATGTATAAATTATACTATAGAAAAAAAAAATTGTTCGGGTTTGACTTGAAGAAAAGGTGGCAACCCTAGACTTAGGATGTCTGGGGTGGTAAAACAGCAGCTTGGCCACCCATGTAGGATAGGCCTTAAAGGGTTAGTTAACCTTTACCAAAATCTGACTGTTCAGATAAAGGGGGTCTGTAGATAAAAACAAACTATGCAGCTTTGACTAAAGTTGAATAATGCCCTTGATGTAGGCGTAGGCCATTTATATACCTCATGAAGCACAACTGGAATACTCCATTTAGGAGGATGTTGCTAAGGACGTTGCTAGGAGACACCTAGCTGTTACTGTTCACCTTCACCATCACAGAAGTGAGCTCTCCAATGCTGAACTCAGAGCTACTGCATCAGGGGAGAGAAAGCTCATGTGAGGGGGTTTACATCAGAGAAAGAGCTCACTCCTGTGATGGTGGAGGTAAGTGGTATCGACTAGGCCTCACTTAGCAATGTCCTTTGCAACGTCCTAGAAATTTTCCAGTCAGGCTTCATGAGGTACATAAATAGCCTACACCTATAGCAAGGGCATTATTTAACTTTGGTCAAAGCTGTACAGCTTATTTTTTATCTACGGGGCCCCTTATATGCATAGGATAAAGATTAATTAACTCTTTAATGATGTATTAATGAACAAAGGGCTGCATTCATTTTTATATTTTATATCTGCCTGGAGTTCAGCTTTAGGCCCCTTTCACACTGAGTTTTTCAAAGCGCCTATGCATTAAAAAAAAAAAACAAAGTGCCTCAAAAGCTCAAGAAAAATGCTTCCCTTTAAAATCAATGCATTTACACTGGGGGGGTGTGCTTGTGGTGCGGTGAAAAATATCCTGCTTGCAGGTTGCAGCACCTTTGGGGCATGTTTGGGGAGCTAAAAAATACACACCAAAAACCTTCCTTTTCTTTAAAATGAATGAGAAGCGGCTTAAAGGCGCCTCAAAAATGCCCCACAGCCTTTTTAGTGCAGTTTTTGTGTCCTTTAAAATCCGCAAACGTTTCAAAAGCGCAGCAAAACCGTTCAGCGTTTTACTGTGAGTTTTGAAGTGAACCAGTATGTTTACTACTGTGAGTTTTGTTTATATATCCAGTACTTCGGCCTTGTCGCTATAATCGCCTGCACATTCTGCCTGTAGCATCCAATTAGATTCCCGCTTCCATTCTATAACCTGAACTGGGAAAATAAAACGTGGCTACAAACAAGGCCTCCATTTTCTTTACACTTGTTTTCGTGAATCGTCCCCGGTGTGGAAATTGGAGCTGAGTATTATGTACACACTCGGCGTAGTGCTTTCTATAGACATCACACAAGCTGTGACAGGCACGTTGGTCCCTCACACGAGAGCTTCTACACACAGCTAACTCTTGCTCTGCCTGAGGCCATGTTATGTAGTATCTGCACGCGGAGATTCGGAGCTCAGGGTGCCAGCTCATTTGGGGTTAACTCCGATTACACCCACACATCCTGATTTACTCCATGCACAAACCCAGCGTGCCAATCCCTCCCTTTCCCGCCACTATAATGACGATCCTCAGACAGGCCAACGCCCGTGCGAGGAGAGGTTCAAACTCCAGGTAAACAACCTCAGCAGAAAGCAGGACTCAACCTGCAGCAGCTGCTAACCTCACACCCTGCCCTCCCCGACAGCAGCTACATAACACCTCAGATCAAACCGCCTTTGCCCATTAAATGCAGAGCTCAGGCTTCTGGAAAGTTCCACAGAATGTGATACAATAAACAAGTAACCCAACTGCAATAACTGGGGACAGTGGTGTAATCCTAACGACCAGGTATAAAAATGAACTGGGACCACATCATTAAGGGCTCATTGACATACACAGTCAGGAGGCAATAAAAGCTGTACACATGTTGTGGCCCCAATGCAATAACTGTATGATTAAGCGTATGGCCGTGCCACAACCGTCCTGCATTCACACGCTTTAGTGTGAATGCAGCCTTATATAACGCTGAGCTAGGTCTAGGGGTTGAGGAATCGCTCCAGCAACCTTCCTCCCGCTGTGCAACCGGCACCCTGCAGCCCTTTCTCCAAGGCGCTACAGCTATCGGTCACACGCTGACATCATCACGAACTATACAGGGATGATTTTTACCTATAGGTGAGCCTAAAGTAAGGCTTGCCTATAGGTACAGTAAATATCTCCTAAACGTGCACCATTTAGGAGATAGTTACCTGTAAAGCCGCCAGTGATATCATTGGCGCATACGCTCTGAAGGAATGGCATACCGTGTCATTCCTTCAGAGCCCTGTGCCTTGAACAGCGGCTCGTCCAATCAAAGGACCAAAGCCCGCCAACCCGGAATGAAGACCGGGTGAAGATGGAAGCCCTGTCAGCGGTGACAGCGTGCCGCTGGAGGGTTTCGTTTTCGTTTGTAAGGTAAGTGTCACATAATGTGCTAGTATGCGATGCATACTAGCATATTATAACTTTGCCTTGCAGGTTTAAAAAAAAAAATGGCAGTTTACTACCGCTTTAAAGTGGAAATTTAGTCAGAAAATTAAGTCCTGCTAGATCCCCCATTCGCAGGTATAGCTATGTAAAACATTAAAAATAAGTGCCTATACTGTTTAACCTCCTATGGACTGCCTCACGCAGATATACTGCGGCAGGGTGGCCCTCCTGCGCAAAATCACGTACCTGTACTTGATTTCATGAACTGGGTCTGGGGCACACGGCGCCACCAACCACCGGCGACCTGTGATTCTGTCCAACTACAGCAGGAGCCAATCAGCGGGTCCAGCAGACCTAATGTTCGCCAGGACCCGCCGATCATTCTCAGGAGAGGCAGAACAAGGCAGACCGCTATTTTGTGAGAGGGGGAAGATGGAGATCTTGTGTTTCTGGATCTCTGGATTCCCCTCAGTCAAAGCAACACCCCCCAGTGTTAGAACGCACTCCTTAGGAGTAAAGATGAGCTCAGGCGTGTTCGCAAGCCGCACGTATAGAGCCCGCCAAGAAGTTGGCACTGCACAGCCTTCCTGGATCGGCCCTGCAGCCGGGATATCGCGCAGCACTAGCGGGTGTCAGGAGCCGCATCTGAAATGCGGGAGACTCTCACACCCTGCAGGAGACTTGGGATGTGTGACATTTAACCGTTTGATCGCCCCTGATGTTAACCCCTTCCCTACCATTAGTGTCATTAGTACAGTTTTAGTGCATTTTTTTTAGCATTGATCACTGTATGTGTGTCAGTTAGGTGTCCGAATTTGTCTGCCGCAATGTTGCAGTCCCGCTAAAAATTGCTGATGGCTGTCATTACTAGTAAAAAATGCGCAAACCAATCAATATACGCTTATTGGGATTTTTTTTTACCAAAAATATGTACATATTGGCCTAAACTGATGAATACGTTTTTTTTTTAAAATTTTTTTTATTGGGTATGTTTTATAGCATAAAGTAAAAAATATTTTTTTTTTTGTTTTATAGCGCAAAAATAAAAAAAAAAACGCAGAGGTGATCAAATACCACCAAAAGAAAGCTCTACTTGTGGGAATAAAAGGTCACCAATTTTATTTGGGTACAGTTTCTGCACCACTGCGCAATTGTCAGTTAAAGTAACGCAGTGCCATATTGCAAAAAATGGCCTGGTCATGAAGGGTAACAGTAACAGTAACACACTTTCTCACCCTGCTCTGCATATGCTCAGTTGTTCTCTATTTTTTGGTATTGTGCTGAAAATCAGAGCCACTACAGGACAATCTGCTGACAGTCTAAAGATTTACTTCTGCTCAGGGGCCCTAAACTTCAGGAAAATGGAAGCCTCCAGCAAGAAGAAAGAGGAGCAATGTTGGAGAAAATTTACAGCACACCCCAGTTTTGGTAGCATATTTATTAATGTGGAATGTATGTTGTTATGGGTAAAGTTCTACTTTAATAAGCAATTAATCCTTGCAACTCCAAGGGTGTTTTTTTATTTTTTTTGTAATTTAGCTTTAGTCCTCATCAACATAAGCATATTGATCTGTACACCTGTGCAAAGGGTCGTCGTCATCCACGTGACATGCACTGGTGTTCTGTGCAGCTGCATGCAGGCAGCCTGTTCAGGCCAGTGACAGGTGGGCAGCTGCATGGATCTCCAGGTGCATCCTGGGGTGTACATCTGTGCCAGACTGATGTATGGATATGAACACTGTCTGTATGTGTTCTGATCTGTGCCTTGGTCAGGGGCGGACAGACCATTCGGCCACTCTGCCTCTTCCCGAGGGCCCCGGGCCACTAGGGGGCCCCATCAGGGTTGCCAGCCTCAGTAAAACCAGGGACAGTATGTAAAAATCTGTGTTTTTTTTTTTTTACATCTGTTTCTGAAATGTCCCTTACCGACATCCTTTTGGTCTAAAAAACCCGAGATTATAGCTGCCCCACCTCTCCAGTACCTTCTCAGCCAATAGAAACATGTCTGTTTATACTGTGTGTACATGTATGTGTATACTGTGTGATTGTATACTGTGTGTGTATACTGTGTGGCCCCATAATCTCTGATTGCCTGGGGGCCCCATAATCTCCTATTGCCCGGGGGCCCCATGAGTTGTCAGTCCGCCCCTGGCCTTGGTCCTGCACATGTGAACAATTGGGGATCACTTGGAGATCCTTGCAGGTCCGTCCAGCTGCCCACCTGTCATTGATTTAAATAGACTGGCTGCACGGAACACCTGTGCGAGTAAAGACAGCTTACGGATCCCTACACCCTTGTGAATGAGGCCTTGGTTTTGTTTGCAATTATTAAATTGTGGCACTGTGCAATCATGAGAGGTCAATCGCAGTACTGCAAATTTCTTTTGTAACGGCCCACATTAACCGCTTCCCGACCGCCTCATGTAGATATACGTCTACAGAATGGCACGGGCAGGCAAAAGCACGTACAGGTACGTCCCCTTTAATTTGCCTGCCTGTGGGTCGCGCGCGCCCGCCGCCAGCGGCGCGCGCGCGACCCGGTCGGGAGCTCCGTGACCCCGGCCGCGGGACCAGCGGACCCAATCGCCGCTGGTATCCCGCGATCGGGTTACGGAGCTGAAGAACGGGGAGAGGTTTGTGTAAACAAACCTCTCCCCGCGCTTCCTACTCTGCCTGTCATTGATCGGCTGTTCCCTGTCATCGGGAAAGCCGATCAATGACGTCAGACGTACAGCCACGCCCCCCTACTGTAAAAAAAAAAACACACACGTCACACTGACTCCTCCCCGCCCCCTAGTGGTTAACCCCTTCACTGCAACTGTCATTTACATAGGAATCAGTGCTATTTAAATAGCACTGATTTCTGTATAAATGACAAATGTCCCAAAAATGTGTCAAAAATGTCCGATGTGTCCGCCATAATGTCGCAGTCACAATAAAAATCGCTGATCGCCGCCATTACTAGTAAAAAAAAAAATATTAATAAAAATGCTATAACACTATCCCCTATTTTGTAAACGCTATAACTTTTGCGCAAACTAATCAATAATCGCTAATTGCGATTTTTTTTTTTTTACCAAAAATATGTAGAAGAATACGTATCGGCCTAAACTGAGGAAAAAAAATGTTTTTTTATATATTTTTTGGGGGATAGTTATTATAGCAAAAAGTAAAAAATATTGCATTTTTTTCAAAATTGTCGCTCTATTTTTGTTTATAGCGCAAAAAATAAAAACCGCAGGGGCAATCAAATACCACCAAAAGAAAGCTCTATTTGTGGGAAAAAAAGGACGCCAATTTTGTTTGGGAGCCACGTCGCACGACCGCGCAATTATCAGTTAAAGCGACTCAGTGCCGAATCGCAAAAAGGGGCCTGGTCCTTTGGCTGCCAATTGGTCCGGGGCTGAAGTGGTTAATGTGATAAAAAAACAGATTGATCTCAGGATATTTCAGTAGTGCATTTGAGATCCTATGAAATGAAATCACGTCACAGCCTAATCATAGATGACATGATCCCTGGCTACCTGGTGCATTGTGAGTGTTTCACATCACTAAAAACTGCCAAGAGTCTAGTGTTTTCAATACCTTGACAGTGTGAAAGAGAAAAAAAAAACAGAACATTGATTCGTTTCTATGGCAACAACTCCACTTTTTTTCTATTTCTTATCTCTAATTTTCAATAGGTAGCTTTTGACATAGGTGATTTTTAATATCTTGATTGCACCACTGATATATCCTGAGATTAATCTACTTGTATCATATTGATTTTAATGTTGGCTGCTACAAAAGAAATGGGTAGTAGTACGATTGACCTGATTGATTGCACAATGCCACCACTTTTTGCTACAGGTAAACCTATAATAAGACTTACCTGTAGCTACCCAGGATATGTCCTTAACCTGCACGGTTTAGGGGATATCCCCTGCATCTCTGCATGTGCCGATGCCATTGGCACATGCGCACTGAAGCAATGGCAGTACGTGCCGTTGCTTCAGTTAGACTGTGCTTTTACCGGCGGCTCCCGTGTGCATGTGACGTCATCACGGCTCCTGCCAATCAAAGCGCCGGAGCCCGCGATACCCGGAAGTCACTCTGGGAGCGATGTCGCCGGCCGGAGCGGTGAACGAGGACTGCTGCGGGGCCTTTGATCTAAGGTAAGTAATACATAATGAGCTAGTGTGCTATGCATACTAGCTCATTATGCTTTTGTCTTGCAGGTGTTTTTTTTTTTTTTTAGTTTTATTTTTGGGTTTACAACCACTTTAATAGCTATACAAAAACTAAAGCTGAACTCCAGGAATTATAAAAAAAAATACTCCAAGCCCCGCCACCCATTCTGCATGGGTAAAAAGCATGTTAAAGTCTCAAAATACCAACCTAATCGTTCTCTTCGCTCCTCCCAAGAGACCTCCTGCTCGCTAAGTCCCTTGTCACCTCATCCCATGCTCGCCTTCAGAACTTATCCAGAGCCTCTCCCATCCTCTGGAATGCTCTACCCCAATCTGTCCAGCTTTCTCCTACTTTGACCACTTTCAGACGATTCCTGAGAACTCATCTCTTCAGAGAAGCCTATCTGGCCCCTCCTAACAACTGTACATTTACTTTCTCCATCGACACATCCCCCACAGTTATTACCGCTTGTATCTCTTGACCTTACCTCTTAGATTGTAAGCTCTAAGGAGCAGGGCCCTCTGATTCCTACTGTATTAAAGTGTATTGTATTTGTACTGTCTACCCTCAAGTTTTAAAGCTCTGCGTAAACTGTTGCTATATAAATCCTGTATAATAATAATTAAAGTATAATAATAATTAAAGGATACTTTCACACTAAATGAAAACATATTTTCCCGTCTTTCCCCCCTCCCTCTTTTTTACATTTGGATATATTTTTTTATACTTTATAGAGATTTTTTGCTGCAATGCAGCACTTCTGCCTTTGTTGCCTAGGAGAGAATAATGTTGGCCCCCCTCAATTCTGCGTGTGCGCAAATGTGCCGCAGGGCTTCGGAAACCTAGCAGAGCCCTGCAACACATCTGCATGGGTTTCTCTGTGCATGCATGAAGATGTAGCTGGTATGGAAGTCTCAGCACTTGGCATGTCTGCGCATGCGTGCGGGACCACAAAGGCTGCTACAGCAAGAAATAAGGTAAGTATTACAGCTCAACCCCAACCTCAACCCCTAGATCTAACAAGTGTTTTATGATTGCAGTACTAGGTGGCCCGACTGCAAGGGTGTTTTTCTGGTTCCCATAGTTGGGCTTTAACATGTTTTCTTCTCTGTAGACTTGAATGGGAGTACCCATTTATAAAAGTGGTTGGTGAGATGACTAGTATCTAAACATGGATCTAAAGTTAAAAAAATGGCGTAAGGTCCACAGCCACTTAGCAATCAGCAGCTTGATGTCACAAATGCCTATCTCGTGGAGTGGGTTCCCCTGGAGACGGTCCAGTGTCTCTTTGCATTGTTCTGTATGAGGCAGAAGCATTCATTGGCTGCCTCTGCCTGCAAAGTCAATCAGAGCCTGCAAATCTGGTAAGAAGAATGTACCAGTAAGGTCTGTCCTCTATATTTTAAATTTGGCAACAAAGGGAGGACCTGCAGTCATATTTAGATTTTAGGTCTGTTTTAACAATCACCACACGATCTACAGCAGTAGCCCGAAATACACAGTTTAAATATACATATGTGAATATCTTACTGTATCTGCCAAAGGATTTGTAATTGTGTCAGGGCACTTTTGTTATACACCTCTGACAGAAAGCACAGCCAGGATATCATGTGTAATTGAACCAAAGGATATAACTAGTAGTTTAATTCTAGTCCATAGGTTTAGACAAATAAAAAAATAAAAAAATCACATAAATGTTGCAGTATTATGAATATTTGCACACTAATATGGTTGTAGATTTATCACAATGAGCTTGGCTGAAAGATCAGCACCACATCCCTATAGTAACTAAAGTAAAATAATGCATATCACTACATATATGAAGGTAAAAAGATTTTTATTACAAATATGATAAAAAAGACATACTGGGGGAAATACCCCTTAGGGTACTTTCACACTGGGGCGGTTCCGGCGTTAGCGATGAAGCGCCGATAGTTTAAGCGGCGGTTTACTGCTGTTATAGCAGCGCTTTTTGGGCGCTAGCGGGGCAATTTTAACCACCGCTAGTGGGCGAATAAAGGGTTAAAAGGGCCTGTGTTGGGGCGCATGAAGCAGGAAGGAAGCAGAGGCTAGGCGCTCTGTGTACGGCAGAGACTGTCGGCACTTCCCCGGGGCTATACAGTGGTGTGAAAAAGTGTTTGCCCCCTTCCTCATTTCCTGTTCCTTTGCATGTTTGTCACACTTAAGTGTTTCGGAACATCAAACCAATTTAAACAATAGTCAAGGACAACACAAGTAAACACAAAATGCAATTTGTAAATAAAGGTGTTTATTATTAAAGGTGAAAAAAAATCCAAACCATCATGGCCCTGTGTGAAAAAGTGATTGCCCCCCTTGTTAAAACATACTATAACTGTGGTTGTCCACACCTGAGTTCAATTTCTCTAGCCACACCCAGGCCTGATTATTGCCACACCTGTTCACAATCAAGGCATCACTTAAATAGGAGCTGCTTGACACAGTAAGGTCCACCAGAAGATCCCTAAAAGCTACACATCATGCCGAGACCCAAAGAAATTCAGGAACAATTGAGAAAGAAAGTAATTGAGATCTATCAGTCTGGAAAGGGTTATAAAGCCATTTCCAAAGCTTTGGGAATCCAGCGAACCACAGTGAGAGCCATTATCCACAAATGGCGAAGACATGGAACAGTGGTGAACCTTCCCAGGAGTGGCCGGCCGCCCAAAATTACCCCAAGAGCGCAGCGACGACTCATCCAAGAGGTCACAAAAGACCCCACAACAACGTCCAAGGAACTGCAGGCCTCACTTGCCTCAGTTAAGGTCAGCGTTCATGCCTCCACCATCAGGAAAAGACTGGGCAAAAATGGCCTGCATGGCAGAGTTCCAAGGAGAAAACCACTGCTGAGCAAAAAGAACATCAAAGCTCGTCTCAATTTCTCCACAACACATCTTGATGATCCCCAAGACTTTTGGGACAACATTCTGTGGACCGATGAGACAAAAGTGGAACTCTTTGGAAGGTGTGTGTCCAAGTATATCTGGCGTAGTAGGAACACTGCATTTCAGAAAAAGAACATTATACCAACAGTAAAATATGGTGGTGGTAGTATGATGGTCTGGGGCTGTTTTGCTGCTTCAGGACCTGGAAGACTTGCCGTGATAAAAGGAACTATGAATTCTGCTGTCTACCAAGAGATCCTGAAGGAGAATGTCCGACCATCTGTTCGTGTACTCAAGCTGAAACGAACTTGGGTTCTGCAGCAGGACAATGATCCTAAACACACCAGCAAGTCCACCACCGAATGGCTGAAGAAAAACAAAATGAAGACTTTGGAGTGGCCTAGCCAAAGTCCTGACCTGAATCCTATTGAGATGTTGTGGTATGACCTTAAAAAGGCCGTTCATGCTCGAAAACCCTCTAATGTAACTGAATTAGGACAATTCTGCAAAGATGAGTGGGCCAAAATTCCTCCAGGACGCTGTAAAAGCCTCATTGCACGTTATCGCAAACGCTTGGTTGCAGTTGTTGCTGCTAAGGGTGGCCCAACCAGTTATTAGGTTTAGGGGGCAATCACTTTTTCACACAGGGCCATGATGGTTTGGATTTTTTTTCACCTTTAATAATAAACACCTTCATTTACAAATTGCATTTTGTGTTTACTTGTGTTGTCCTTGACTATTGTTTAAATTGGTTTGATGTTCCGAAACACTTAAGTGTGACAAACATGCAAAGGAACAGGAAATGAGGAAGGGGGCAAACACTTTTTCAAACCACTGTACAGACACCCTTTCACAACAATTGTAGCCTGCACACACAACTAACTACCTGCTTCGGGTGAGGGAGCAGAGTAACATGTCCCAAGGTGGCGGCCGGCCGGAGGAGACACAGCCACGTTCTCAGGCTGCAGAGGCATCCCCAACACACTCCATGGGAGTATGCTGTACAACTCACTAAAGCTGGTCTAGATGAAAGCCTTACTGTCATGTATGACAAGGTAGCACAGAAGTTTCAATCAGAGCTGCACAAATCCACTAACACCCTATCCCTGGAGATAGCAGCATTAGGCACTAGGACTAACCTACTAGAAACAAAACACGATGAGCTCAGCCTAGCCTACTGTACACTGATCTCAGGAAAGACCACAAATCCCTTTCTGAAACTGTGATACAGCTCCAAGCCCACCTGGAGGACCTGGACAACAGGAACAGTCGTACAACCTCAGGGTACGAGGGGTCTCAGAGACCGTACTGGATCTGCTTCCGGCGGTACAAAAACTGTTCAGTTCTCTGCTCCCTGATTCTCCCTTGTCGGCGTTTACCTGCGACAGGATTCACAGAGCCCTGCGTCCTAAACCCCCTCCTGAAAAAAACCCATAGGGATATTGTGCTCTGCCTTAAGGATTTCTTGATTAAGGAAGAAATCCTCAGGGCCTCCCGCAATATTCTGAACATACAATTTGTGGGCATCTCTATCCAAATATACCCTGACATATCGCCTACCACCATGGATAAACGCAGGAGGAGGAAAGAGGTCACTTCTGTTCTTCAGTCCGCCAGGATTCGGTATCACTGGGGATTTCCATTCAAGGACTCCCTAGCGCAACAGGGTCTTGGCGCCTCAACGACTCCTTACTCACAGACCCCAGCTTAGTTAGCCAAATATCTGAACGCCTCACTGACTATTTTCTCCAAAATGACATTGAAGGGATTTCCCACACAACTTTATGAGCGGCCCATAAGGCTGTGATGAGAGGTCATTGATTGAAATAGCCACTACTAGGAAACGCCAAAAACAAAAAGATAGTCGCTTACTAACGATGGATCTTGAGAAACTTTACCACAGACACAGCCAAACCCCTTCTCAGGAATTGCGTAATCAAATCAACAGCAAGAGAAGTGCCCTAGACACCTTACTCTCAGAGCACACTCAAAAATCCCTCCGCTGGTCTAAAGCCAGATTCCTCTTGAACAGCAATTCGGCTTCGGCTATGTTTGCCAGGAGGTTGAAACAATCCATCCAACCCACGCATTCATACAAATTAAAAGATAGTAATCGTAATCCCTGACTTTTGGCTGTTTACTAGCGGATCGTCTGGCGTTGGCTATCACCTCCCTGGTCTCCCCGGACCAAACAGGTTTCATCCCCACTAGGCAAATCACAGATAAAATACGGCTATCCACTAATGTGATACAGGATGCTGACATTAATCCCCTCTTATTATTTAGCGTGGACATTAATAAGGCCTTCGACAGCATCATATGGCCTTATTTAGACTCCATTTTGGCCAAATTTGGCTTTACTGGGGAGTTTATCCATGGCTTTAAGGCTCTCTATCACAATCCCTGAACCTGTATCAAGCTCCCTGGGTGCAATTCGGAATAATTCACTTCAGGTAGAGGCACTACGCAGGGCTGCCCCCTCTCCCCCCTGTTGTTCGCCCTGGCGATCGAACCACTGCCCCGTTCAAACACCACTAACCCTAACATCAAAGGATACACAAAGAATAGCCAAGTCTATAAACTGAGCTTGTACGCGGACAATGTCCTCCTATTCCTTTCAGACCCTCTAATCTCCCTCTCAAATCTACTTTCTACCTTAGCCACATTTCACCAACTTACGGGTCTGGGAGTAAATCCATCTAAATGTGTAGCCCTACCTATTAACCTCCCTTAATAACAACTCTCAAAGATAAATATGATTTTGCCTGGAGCTCGGCACCCTACAATACCTAGGGATCCGCCTAGCCCCCTCTCTCAAACTGATGTACACACATAACTATCCCCAAGCCTTCGCCAACATTAGATCCTTACTCACCCAGTGGTCCTCTTACCACATATTGTTTCTAGGAAGAATTCAAGCAGTAAAAATGTCGATCCTCCCTAAGCTGTTATTTTTCTTTAGAGCCCTACCCCTTTATGTTCCCGCTCCACGATAATGGCTGTACAGTCCGATCTGTTTAAATTTATCTGGCAAAACAAGAAACCCTGTATGAGCAGACAGATGATGTATAGGGCCCAGTCTAGAAGCGGCCTTGGCTGCCCTGATCTATGGAAATACTTCTTGGCTTCATGCCTTGTACAATTCGCTCAATGGCAGGTCTCTTCCTCCTCTATTCCATGGCTACAGTTTGAAAGGACCTGGGTTGTCCCCTTTTATCTCCCGGGTCTCCTTTGGTCAAGCTCTGTTTCCCCTAAGGATGTTGCACCACTCAATGGCATAGTGGGCCAGTCCCTGTACCTCTGGTCCCTTTACAGGATAACATTTTAATTGCTCTCCAGTCCTCCATGTCCAGCCTCCTTCCTAGGTGATCCCCAGTTCCCCCGGCCTTTAACAAGGATTAAGAGTTCTCAAAATCACAGGGCCTAGTGACTCTAGTCTCTTTGCTACAGGGTTCATCTTTTTGCTCCAACAGAATTATGCCCTTCACAGCTCTGAATTCTATAAATACCTATAAATTAGGCATTTCTTCTCTAATATGTTATCTCAAGTGGATGATGGGGCTGTAACACCATTTGAGAACCTCTGTGGGGAGGCCTCTAGAGACAAGGGGACTATCTCAATTTTATATCAGTATCTTAATGACTACAATAGTACAGCCAAATCACCAGCAGAAACTACCTTGTAACCTTATTTAGATTCTTTTCTAGTCTAAAAGTTTAATTATTATTTTTCTTACCCAACGATCTTTGGAGAGCTATTCACCTGTATAATCATAGGATGGTTTTTGGATGTGCTTTCTATTCTCTCCATGCAATTATATTTTTGAACTTGCTCAAATATGTTAATAAAAACGTTTGTAAACCGTGTTGTGGCACTGCCGGAGCGCTTTGCAGGTGCTTTGGCAGCGCTGCCCATTCATTTTAATGGGCAAGGCCACACCACCCCAACGATACTGCTTGCAGGACTTTTTACCCCGTCCTGCAAGCACACCGCCCCAGTGTGAAAGCACTCTGGCTTTCACACTGGGGAGGCATGAGAGGTGCTTTTCATTTTTAGCGCTAAAATGCCTGAAAAGCGCCCCAGTTTGAAAGGGTTCTTAAACATGAATTTATTGCCACACGTTTAGTTCAGACCAAAAAAAACACCCCTGAAGATAGTTTCTTTCCTACATGTGTATCATGCATACATATAATCATAGCCTAAATCTCAAGTTATAATTCACATGGTATACAACACGTATCTAAGCTAGGGTGACCAGATGTCCCCGGCTTCAGGGGACAGTCCCGGGATTGAGGACACTGTCCCTGGACCAAGTCTGTCCCCAGTTTTGTCCCCGGATTTGACTTCAAAATGAGCTGGGGCAATTTTCAAAGACAGTCAGTGCAGAATAAAAAAAAACGGATTTACACCCCCCCGCTCCTACTAGCATAGGGGGGTGTATTTTTTCCATTATCTGTGTCCCTTTCTGATGATGATGAGCTGGTCAGAGCGGATGGACTATTTCTTCAGTTTCTGGCACATGCCCATTCAGCTCCGCTCACATGTTCTTCTGCCTTGGCTCAAATCCCGGCCAGTCGCCTGCCTTCTTATCTCCTTGCCTTCCCCGGTAGAGTCATTTTCCTTTTTGCGATGGGCAGAGAGAGACAGCTGAGCTCAGCTGACGATGTCCAGCAGCAGGAATAGAGGGGAAGCACATCCAATCGTGGGGCTGCCAGTGCCTTCAAGGCTTCAACACAGGTGTGCTTTGGGGGTGTCTGTGAATAGACTACATTTCACTGTGTCTGTCTCTCTGGCATAATGGATGGTATCAGAACTCACAGGCAGCAGGCACTTATTGGTCAGAAGTTAACAAAATCAGCACCCAGCAGCCATGTTATGTGACACACTGTGACAGAGCCAGCCAGAGCCAGCCAGAGCCATGATAGAGTGCCTGCTGCCTGTGAGTTATCATAATGCTGAGGATCTTAACCAGTTGCCGATCGCCGATTTACTGCTACAGGGTGGTTGCGCTGCGCAGGATCACTTATATACGTGATCCTGCATTTCTGGGTATCAGAGCCAATCAAGGCAGTTCGCCATTATGTCAGTATGGAAGACATGGATAGGGATCTATGTCTTCCCTTAGTAAAATCACCTGCCCCACAGTGAGAAAACACTTGTTAGGCACATATTTAACCCATTGATTGCCCTAGATGTTGTCCCCTTCCCAGCCAGTGTCATTAGTACAGTGACAGTGCATATTTTTAGCACTGATCACTGTATTAGTGTCACTGGTTCCCACAAACTGTCAAAAGTGTCACTAATTTCACACGAGCGGAATGTCCGACAGAAAAAGTCAGACGGAAACTTTTCATCGGATATTACGATCGTGTGTGTATGCCTCATCTGACTATTTTTTATTTTTAATTCTGACGGACCTAGAAATAGAATAGGTTTTAAATATTTCGGACGGAATCAATTCCTATCGGGAAAACCGCTCGACTGCATGCTGTTCCGACGGACCAAAAACGACGCATGCTCTGAAGCAAGTACGAAGCAAGTATGAGACGGAAGCTATTGGCTACTGGCTATTGAACTTCCTTTTTCTAGTCCCGTCGTACGCGTTGTACGTCACCGTGTTCTGGACGGTGGGAATTTGGTGTGATCGTGTGTAGGCAAGACCGCTTGAGCGGAACTCCGTTGGAAAAACCTTTGGACACGGCATTAGTGTCCGATTTGTCCACCGCAATATCGCAGTCCCGCTATGAGTCGCTGATTGCTGCCATTACTAGTAAAAAAATAAAAATATGTCCCCGGATTTCATTTAAGAAAATCTGGTCACCTTAATCTAAGCAGGAAAGGACAACTCATTCCGACGTGTTTCGCCTAGGGTGCCCACGTGTCCCGGATTGCCCGGGACAGTCCCGCAATTAGCCAGTCTGTCCCGGGTCCCGGGCATCTTCATTCCGGGACAATACAGTGTCCCGGATGATATTGACAGAGTGAGCAAACCCAGCCGTAGCGCTGGTGCTCACTCCGCCTCCACCTCCACCTGATAAACTACTGGCCACTGGTTGCTAGAGCCACCTCGCATCTAGCAACCAGTGACGTCATGGCTGTGACTCCCTGCTCAGCACTCAAAACGGAAAAGGAGTTAACTTCCTCCTCCTCCGTGCCTAGTGCTCTCCACGCTGGATGACCACCCACCTCCTCTATCTTCTGGCACTGGTGACACTGCATCTGGGCCAGGTGTCAGTGGGGGGGCCCCACTCACGGCATCCCAAAGAACCGGGCTGGAGTCTCTGCTACTTCACTTCCAGTCTCGATTTCGCCTGTATTGGCTTCTTCAAGGGCTCAGGTTATACATGGTTGGAACAGCTAAAAAAACACAAAAACGTACATAATATACAATAATATAAATGTCCCCGCACTATGATGTGCAAGTGTTGAGATTATATATTCAATATCCTGCCAGGTAAAAAGGTGTATGTTCCTTTTAAAATTAGAGTAAAAAATCCCTGCGCTGTCTGTGCTCAATGAAATGACATAAAGATGTGAAACCCTAAACAAATCTCCTACAATATCAACCATAAATTCATATACATAAAAATGACAAAATATGAGCATATTCCAAAAAACACGTCCTGGACGTGGAGCCTCTAACGAGTGGGAACGCAAGGAAGAGAAAAGGCCATATCTATTAAGCCATATAGGATCTCACCATTACAGGCAATTACTTTATGGATAACTGGTGAGTCCATCGGAAATGCCGACAGAAAAAGACCGATGGGCATACACACAGTCGGAAAATCCGATGAAAAGCTCCCATCGGACTGTTTCCAGAAATTCCGACCGTGTGTACGCTGCATAAGCGTGCAACTCCACTTTGCAAAGTGCTACTTGCTACTTGCCTTTAGTAAATCAACCCCACCGTGTCTCCTCAGTCTTCCGAGTTGAGGGTTGCTGGGTATCATTTAACCTGGAAGACTGAGGACATCTTGTGGCGAAGAATAGGAACTGCAAAAGTGACAGCTTCAGAATGAAAATTGGTATTTCCTGGTCATCCTCCCGTCAGCACACTTTGGGTTAATCCTCTGATTAACCCTCAGGACCACCTTCTTCCAGCTTAATAAATTCATAGAAATTGAATGATTGAAAATTAGTATTTCAGCCGGAGTTGTGTTAAAAATAATAAAATAAATTAAAAAAAAGAAAACTTTTAGCGGGACATTAAAAAAAAAAAAAAAAAAATGTTGGGAGTTAAGCTTTACTAAAATAAAAAAAGAGGCAGCATACCACCCCCGCTCTGGAAATAACTCCTGCTTATCTTTTTCCCACGCTAGACTGTGGCCTATGTGACCTTTCCATAAATCTGGTTTTGAGGTATGCCAGAGGACCACAGTACAGAAAACACTGTGATAAATTCTGCATAGAATGATTGCATATTGAGAGGAAACTTATTACAATACATCTGGATTTTACACCTATGTAAACTGTGATCAATGGTAGACGGAAGCAGAATTTCTAACAAAAAAAGTCAACTATTTGTAATTCTTTTTATAAATAATTCAGGCTTGGAGAGAGCGAAGAACAAAACATCAATATGTATTTGCTTATGTAGTGCGTACAGGATCTAGCACACAGCCCACAGGTTTTTCAGTCTGGTAATTAAAGACAATAGAGGCTGTCCTCTATAGAGTTCCTTACACCTAGTGTTTTCAATGCTCTACGCTGGGGATAAACAAGTGACTGACTCTAGCTTTGGCTGGCTGCACTCTCCCTTCTCTGGCGCCCTCTCGTGTTGCAGTAAATAGTTTTCTGACTATGCTATAAAGGCAGGATAAAAATTGTCAAAACTTGTAAATTTCACTTTATTTTATTTTAAAGCTTAAAGCAGAACTTCATTCACCCCTTTTAACCACTTGCCTACTGGCCACTTTTACCCCTTTCCTGCCCAGGCCAGTGTTCAGCTTTCAGTGTTGTCGCACTTTGAATGACAATTGCGTGGTCATGCAGCACTGTACCCATATGAAATTTTTATCATTTTTTTATCACACAAATAGAGCTTTTTTTCAATGGTATGTAATCATTGTTGGGTTTTTTATTTTTTGATAAACAAACTAAAAAACACCAAAAATTTGGGGGGAAAAAAGTTTTTCTTTGTTTCTGTTATACAATTTTGTAGACTTGTGCACAAAATTTTGTTTAGTTTCGGTTCGTTGTCATTCGTAAAATGCATAATTTTGTTCTGTTATATTCGTTATTTTACATTAATACGTTTTCGGATAATTCGTTATTTCTGTGTATATTCGTTATACTGAATACTCGAATGATGTTGAATTCTTTTATATGCGCTATAATTTCCTTTGCATTCGTTGAAATTCAATATTTCTGTATGTATATATATTCGTGATAATGATTCGTAGTTTGGAAAGTCGTTTGTTCATTGAATCTTTTAACACACACAATGCCAATATCTCTTCTCCTCTGCTCAAATACAATACAACACCCTTCTCACTGAGTTCTCAGGAATGCACTTTGCCAGTAATCCAACCTCCAGCACAAAATTAATCAGCTGATTGGACTGTAAGATTTACTTTGAGTTGACCTTTTGTTTCATTAGATCTTTAACGAATCATGTCGAATTAGTTATATCCACTATAATTTCTTTCATATTAGTTGAAATTAGTTTTTTTTTTATTCGGACATTCGGATGCATCGGCCGAATTTTGATTCGTTACGAAAAACAAATTGCACAAGCCTACAACTTTGCAAACAGGTAATTTTTACGTCATATGACGACCTCCCAGAACTAGAGCGGTCCCACCTGGCTGTCATTTGACTATACGGCAGCGGGAACCTGTTAATTTTTATTTCGCTCTTGCTTTGACAGCTTAGGCCCCTTTCACACTTATATGACTTGTCCCACAATTTGTGACTGCAAAGTAGCATGACAAGTTGTTCCCCATAATTTCCAATGACAGCCATTCATATTAGTACGACTTCAAAGTAGTCCCTGCACTACTTTGGTCCGATTTTGATGGCACTTACACAGGCATTCCTTGAAATCGCAGCAAAAATCGCGGCAAGGAATCGCAGTAAAATCGTGCGCATTTGAAGTCGCACAAGTGTTAAAGGGGCCTAAGTTTTCCTCCAAAAACATACTTGCCCGCCCAGCAAATCGAGTGTTGTCTGGTGAAAGTCACCGCTCCATCTCAGCACTCCATGTTGCACACTGCCATCTTCTCTTCTGATGTCCTCAGGAAGACGACAGTCTCTTCGGGGTTCTTTGAGCTGGCTCCCTGATGACATGTAGCAAATTTGGCAATTATTTATCTATATTTGTAGACCAAACAGAAATATAGGAACTGTTATGGTCCTGGATAAACCCAAACTAATAATAACTCTCACAGATATTAAAGTTTCTAAGGCACTCTATGAAAATAACTTCTTTATTAATTACATCAAAACATACAGGTGAGGTAATAATTCCAAACAATGAGAAATTTGTCACGTACCCGGTCAAGGCCAAGTTGACAAGAGGGCTTCACTTGCACCTCCTGCCCTGTTTCCCATGGAGTTGATGACAGCATATAACAGGGCACAGTGTAGCAAAGGTGCCTGTAGGAGATCCTGGCCAGAAGATGCTCTGGGTAGTGCATGCAAGGCTGCTGTTAGAAATCATGGGGCCCCATAGAGCCCACCTGATAGGGCCCCCCCTCCCCCTTTCCTGAAAATATCAAATTATATTTTCACGACAAATACACTTAAATCAATACTATAAGTGGACACAAACACAACACAATTCCTGCTAAATCTAAAAGATAAAACTGTATAGAGTTAATAAATAAAGCTCTGTAGGTATGAATGAGGTCTTGGGGCTCATTCACATGCATGCTGTGGCCTGTACTATGTGAATTAGTGGTTTGTTTAGGTGGCTGGAGCTGTGTGCACCATGTTATGCTTTGTGGACGCAGCAGCTGTACGAATTTTGACAGGTTTGTGGATGAAGGTGTATGGCCCTGAACTCAGTCAGTGTGCATACAGGGCCACTCGCCCACACCTGCACACCTAGCAAATCAGGACCTGCATTTAGAGTAACAGGCACCTCCAGCCGCATGAACAATCCATTCATTCACACTGCCAGCGTAACTATAACTTGGGGCTCATTCAAATGTGAGGTTAGGGCAGTAAAACCCCATGGTTGAGCTGCACCTTTACTACCCACCAACTGATACCCCCCTTTAGCAACAGAGGCAGTGGCTAGGGGTGTACACATGCCAGGGCTGTGATGCTATGTTTCACAGACATGACAGAAATTATACCTCCAAAACTCATTCAAGTGAATAGCGCTACTCGTCAAGTGCAAAGCACACGGTTGCAGCATGCAGGCAGGCAGTAAGGAGGCAATATAGCTTCTTGCGGCTTGTCAAATGCTCTCTAAAGAGTGATCCAAATACTGACCGCTCCTTAGACAGCAAAGCACATGTGAACAAGCCCTTAATTTGTCTTTAATTATTTTTTAACATTTTCTTTACTTTTCTTTAGAACTTTATTTTATATACATATATATTTTTATAACAGCCCTGTTGGGGGGCTTTGGTGATACATCAGGTGCACTCATCAGCTGGAAAAGACTGCGGAGGGAGGAACCACAAGAGGGCAAGGACAGAAAGGGGATGGGGGCACAGATGCACAGCTGGAGGGAGAAGCTGGAAGCTCTGCAAGAGGAACCGCAAGAGGAGCAATAAGGCAGTACAACCGTCCACTTTTTAACCAATGGGGCCTGGGCTCAGTACAGGAGGGCCAGATGTACTGCCTTATCAGCGGCCCTGAGTGAAAGTCTGTAGCAAATTCGCAACTAGAGTCTGTGCGGTAGGCAAACAGGCAGCTGGCAGATGCAGAATCTTGAAGTGTGGTCAGGCAGGTAAGAGTTGGCAACAACCAGGTGGCAGAAGTACAGAATCAGGAGACAGAAGCAAAGTCACGGCCAGGCCGAGGTCAGTATCAGGCAAGCAGAAAAAGTAGCGGAATAGCAGGCAGGAGACAAGGTCGAGTCACAAGCCTGACAAGTGACTCGACAGTATCAGGATCAACAGAGTCAAACGAAGCCAGGTCTGAACACAAAAGCAAAAAACTCAGCAATGTTTTGACTTCGCATACAGCTTTAAATAGGCCATTAGGCCCCAAAAATGTCAGTACCCATATGCACACTTTTCCATGTTAATGCACATGTGGGTGCACAAACTGTATTATGCGCATACCTACGCTAACAATTGACATTGGAGTAAAAAATATAATCATAAGAACACATGAGAAAATATCAAATAGAGTTGCATTATGCAATACACTACTCCCTGCGAGTGCTTCTGCCCAATTGAGATGAAGAATTTGGTTGAATCTATCCTTTCTGATGGAGGTGATGGAAGGCTCCAAAGGCAGGGTAAGGGTAGGCGAAGGGTCTTACTAACAAGGCATTTTTTTTTAAATCTCTCAGAGCAAAATGCTTTATATTAACTGTAGTGGCCATAACCCACAGAGAGGCGGCCTGACTATTGGGCTTACCAGTTACCTCCTTGCGGCTTGTCTTTGGTTGCTGACACATAAAAGTCCTTAAAAAGGTTTTTATTCTGCAGTGGTAACCAGGGCTGGTGCAAGGATTTTTGACACCCTAGGCAAAACCTAATTTTGCCGCCCCCCTTGACTCTACCCCTGCCCTGCCTTTTCCCTGCCCATGTAAACCCCACCTTTTTAACGAAGCACCCATAAAATGCAGCCCACCAGCGCCCATCAATGCAATCTACCAGCACCCATCAAATGCAGCCTACCAGCGCCCATCAATGCAGCCTACCAGCGCCCATCAATGCAGCCTACCAGCGCCCATCAATGCAGCCTACCAGCACCCATCAAATGCAGCCTACCAGCCAGCACCCATAAATGCAGCCTACCAGCACCCATCAATGCAGCCTACCAGCGCCCATCAAATGCAGCCCACCAGCGCACATCAATGCAGCCTCACCAGAGCCCATCACATTTAGCCTCACCAGGACCCATCAAATGCAGCCTACCAGTGCCCATCAATGAATGTTTGCTTGCTTCCATTCATTCAGGAGTCGGGACACAGACACAGTCCTTCACCGCCGCTGCGCCTCTGACACTATCTGTGAACAGAGGGGTGGCTTCCTGCTGATGCTGAGACTTAGTTGCTTGCTTCAGAGAGAAGAGAGTAGGAAAACCAGTGGCTGGGCGCCCCTAGGCAGCATGGCGCCCTAGGTGGCTGCCTAGTTTGCCTAGTGGTAGCACCGGCCCTGGTGGTAACATCCAACATAAACACAGTCTCAGATAGGAATAGAGGGGCAGAGGTGAAGAAACTCAGGCACCTTGAACTGCTGACATCCACAAAAAAAAAAAAAAAAGTGTGCAGAGTGCAGAACCGCTTTAATGTCTCTAATCAAACCCAGAGAGTAGCCACTCGCGCCAGAGGTCTAGCAGCCAACAATGATATCCGGAAACTTGCAAAAGTCTCTGACACAAAATTAAATTGCAACCGAAGATGAAAAGGAACCTTTCGCACAGTACCTGGAACTTTATCTGTCTCCTTGGCAGTACTGTGGAAATGTGGATTCTTTAGTGTCCATGCAACTCAGCTTCCAGGCTCTTACTGAGATGCCAGCTTGTTGGCCCTTCTCCGAAGAGTCCTCCCCCCCTCGCTTGAATGAGCTGTGGTGCCCCTCCAATACTAAGAGCACACCAGGACGCCTTGAATCCTCCTTCAGTTATTGGTCCTCAGGCTAACCGGCTCCGAGACTCGGGAACAGACGGATCCCCACCCCAGACCATGCGGGTCTATGGGGCTAGTCAAACTGTCCATGTTTGCGGGACGGCAAGCGCTCCTAGGCCCGGGACCCCTCACGGGGCTACCCCGGTCCAGAACCAGTAAACAGGACTGCGGCCGAACCCCGAACAAGTGACTTCAGAACCTTAAGTACCCTTCCCCAGACTACACAGCGGGGCCAGACGCACCCACTGATTGACTCCGGGGAAGACTCATACCTAAGATGTCCAACCAGGCCTGGTTCTAAGCCTGTCATGGGCACCTCACTGCACCCATGACCAGGCAAAACCCTTGTACAGCCCAGCCAAACTGATGCCAACAGTTAACCTGCACAATTAACACTCATAACCCCATTACTGTTCTGAGGGACAAAAACTAAATTTCCACATATAGCGCACACTTGTGGAAAAGAGGGTCAACGATGCCCATTTGCAGCCTCACTGTGCCCGCAGATGGACACAGTTGACTGATTTGGGGCCCTGTATATCGGGGTCACTTAGTGCTAGGAACCTCATCTTTAGATATGTTGTAGTGCTAATTTCACTGGGTTGGAATACAACATTTAAGGGTTCCTAGCACCAAATGTCCCCGAGATATGGGGCCCCAAATACGGGTCAGAAAATCTCAAGCACTTTTCTGCAGCAGAAAATGACGTTTTCTGAACCGAATTTGGGGCCCTGTATCTCGGGGCCACTTAGTGCTAGGAACCCCATCTTTGGATATGTTGTAGTGCTAGTTCAACTGGGTTTGAATGCCAAATTTGGGGTTCCTAGCTCCAAGTGTCCCCGAGATATGGGGCCCCAAATTCGGGTCAGAAAATGTCAAGCACTTTTCTGCAGCAGAGAATGACATTTTCCGAACCGACTTTGGGGCCCCGTATCTCGGGGCCACTTAGAGCTAGGAACCCCATATTTGGATATGTTATAGTGCTAGGTCCACTGGGTTGGCACACCAGGGATCCCTAGACCCAAGTGGCCCCGAGATACGGGGCCCCAAAGTCGGGTCGGAAATTTTTTTTTTTTGCTGCAGAAAAGTGCTTGACTTGAGTATAAGCCGAGGGGGGCACTTTCAGCACAAAAAAATGTGCTGAAAAACTCGGCTTATACTCGAGTATATACGGTAACCATAAATAACCATAAACATTTTAGTGTAAACATAAATAACCATCGGTTATACCCTCTTATGTTGGTCAGTGACGGGGCTAACACTTGTAACACAACCAGTTAAATTAACCAATATATATATGACTATATATATATATATATATATATATATATATATAACACCAGGGGGCACTGCAGGATTTAACCGAACCGAGCCTCCATTTTAACCGCCCGGAGACAAAAACCCTATCCCGCAGTGCACACAGAGTAATCATCGAACTTCGATGTACTACACCGGAGGGGCCATCTCATGACGAGCCCCCACACACTCACCAACTACATAACTGCCACCGTCACTGACCAACCTAAACACCGCCAACCCACTTTCTTCCAGACGTCCATCTTGATTTCCTGAAATGATAACAAAAGCATTAAAACCTTCACAACAAAACTTAACTATAGGGAGGGTGGGTGGGAAAAACTGCCTCCTCCTGTGGATTCCAGACGACGAATGTTCCCGCTCGGCCACGCCCCCCCCCCTTTTTCTAATGCCGCTCCCCCCGCTTCCTATTGGCTGCCCCTGTTAACCACTCCCTGCTACATTCCTTTTGGTGTGTCACTAGACACACAGTCATGTCCGGCCCTCCCTATACTCCTTTCACTCATTCCGTCCGGCCCTCTCTTGACTCGTGTAGCCTAGTAAAGACCACCCCCTTGTTGTGACCCCTTTATTCCAAAACCCCCCTTTTTGTTACTCCCCTTAAATAATGGACCACACCGTACTTCTTGTGGAGTAAATGGCCACAACAGCCTTTATTAAACTTAACTCCAATTTTCCAAAATATAAATAACCATATAAAACCGTATAAATAACCATATATAAATAACCATAAATAACCATAAACATTTTAGTGTAAACATAAATAACCATCGGTTATACCCTCTTATGTTGGTCAGTGACGGGGCTAACACTTGTAACACAACCAGTTAAATTAACCAATATATATATGACTATATATATATATATATATATATATATATATATATATATATATATATATATATATATATATATATATATATATATATATATATATATATATATATATATATATATATATATATATATATATATATATATAACACCAGGGGGCACTGCAGGATTTAACCGAACCAAGTAGGCCTCCATTTTAACCGCCCGGAGACAAAAACCCTATCCCGCAGTGCACACAGAGTAATCATCGAACTTCGATGTACTACACCGGAGGGGCCATCTCATGACGAGCCCCCCACACACTCACCAACTACATAACTGCCACCGTCACTGACCAACCTAAACACCGCCACAGACTGAAAGGGTGACCCCTTACCCTTGAAGGCACCTCCACACCCGCAGGGCCGTATGTATCCCCTCCTGTAGACCCAACGACCACAGGTCGATCCTGACATCCGTCAAGTGAACCCCATCCCTCCTCAAATAGAGGCCCACATTCTTCTCAAGTTCCCTGTGGCGAACCACTAAACCCCCTTGCCATGCCAGGAACCTCCCCACCACCTTATTTACTCGGATCCTCGCCTTGTTAAGGCGATACACTGATCTAGCCATCCTCCAGGATGTTCTAGCGACCATATCTGACCATACCAACAGCGTGTCTGGATACGTCTCGTGCAGGTAGGTCAGATCCCTCTTTATATCGGCAATAAGATCCCTTACTGTCCGCATTCCCAAATCGTTCCCGCCCGCGTGTATGACCAGGACCGCCGGTGGCCTGTCCAACCACGCGGAACGTTCTATTTCGGGCACCACCCTATCCCACAACATTCCCGGCCTGCCCAGCCAACGTATGGTGGCCTCTCTCCTAGACACCCCCAACTGCCTCCCACCTGGTCTGGCATCCCCTCTCCGTGCTCCCCAACACACATATGAGTGCCCCAGGATCCAGACGAGGCGCGGAAGCCCTCCATCTGAAATGACAAACATAGTGTAAATGACCAGCACTATAACTTAACCACTAAGGCCACCATACTAACCATTGCAACTATAACAACACAGTAAAAACTCCCCCTTTTTTTTTTTTTTTTTTCATATCTATCCCCATTATTCCTGAATCAACAGTGGCCTAACGTAAGTCCGAAATCGCTTCAATTCCCACCTCCCCATTTTTTGCACATCCACCTCATCCAACCCACACCTGGCGGCTTCGGTGGCCACCCCAATGCGGAAGGAGTGTGAGGCGTAGGCAGAACCTTCTAAACCCATACCATTTAGACATTTTCGCAGAACCGCCCCAAATTGGAATCGCGACAGGTATGATCCATCACTGTGCACCAACAACGGGCCCCCAACCTCCGGTCTCACCCCCATGAACTCCCCTACTGCCTTTACTGGGCATACCGCACAACCTTGTAACCTATGTAACGAAATCAGCACCCCCACTCCTTTTTGATCAGTCTTGGATTTTTTTAAATTCACCAACACCCTATCCCCCAAAACTTCCACGTCCCCCAACATTAAACCTCCCTCTTCTTTTTTTGATGGGCTAACCAACTCCCCAATCCAAAATGCCCCGAAAAACGCCAAAGAAAAAGCCGCTGTAAATAATAACCCCTCGTACCCATCCTTGCACACCCCACTCAACTGCTCCCTTAAGGCCAAAACATTGGCAAAAGTAATCGGCCGCCTCTCGTCCCTTGTCCTGTTTGCTTTGCGATACCCTTTTACTGCCTGTTTTACCCAAAATTCTTTTGTCCAATCCACAATGCCTTGTAACTTGAACAAAAAGGCCAAACCTGCCAACCGTTTTTCAATGGCGGACACTGACCTGCCTTCCTCCATATTTCTGGACACGTAATACAGCACTAACAGCCTAAACTGTGACACATCTTGCCCCACGCCCGATTCCAGCAGCAACTCACCCCACTCCTTCCAGACTTTCTGGTATGCCAACCAAGACGACCTACTTACCGACCTCTGGATCCATCCCGCTGCTACCCTAGTGCCAAATCCCAGATCCAGGCCGGGCAAGGAACGCCCTCCTGCTGAGCCTCCGGTGCCAGAGTCCTGAATCTGTCCCACTGGAACCGAGACAAAGAATCAGCCAGCGTGTTCTCTACCCCCGGGATGTGTACCGCATAAAGAAAAATATTCAATTGCATGCAGCGCAACACTAGCTGTCGCATCAGCCGGATGACAGGTTGTGAAGAAGCCGACATCCTATTGATTATTTGCACTACCCCCATATTATCACAATTCAATCTAAGCTTTAAATTTTTACAGGCCTTGCCCCACAGCTCCAATGCTACCACCACCGGAAACAACTCCAACAGTGCTAAATTCTTTGTAAACCCCGCCTCCACCCAGGATCGTGGCCATGGCTCCGCACTCCAACACCCTTGAAAGTACGCTCCGTAACCTGTGGATCCTGCGGCATCGGTAACCAGCTCGACATCGAAATTGCTAACTGGACCCGACATCCAAACCGACCTCCCATTAAACTCCTGCAAAAACCGATGCCACACCTCCAGATCATCCCTGTGCTCCCTCCGAAGCCTAATATAGTGTGTGGGAGCTTTTACCCCTGCCGTGGCCAATGACAATCGTCTACAAAAAATCCTCCCCATAGGAATGAACCTGCATGCAAAATTCAACTTTCCCAACAGGGATTGTAACGTGCGCAACTGCACTTTCTTGCACCCATGGATCTCCCTAATTTCCTTTTGTAAATCCCTCAACTTCTCTTCGGGTAACCTGCATTCCATAGCCATGG
Source organism: Lithobates sylvaticus (assembly GCA_028564925.1). Lineage (NCBI taxonomy): Eukaryota > Metazoa > Chordata > Amphibia > Anura > Ranidae > Lithobates > Lithobates sylvaticus. Next base: position 59,014,542 of record CM053037.1, on the reverse strand, counting down.
AATCGATCACTATCCCCAAAAAACTCAATTCTGTGCGCGGGCCCTCCGTCTTGTCAGGTGCTAACGGCACCCGAAAACTCTCCGCAATGTGCTGCAACCTGGACAACAGTATCGCACACACATTGGAAGCTGGGGGGCCCACACAGAGGAAATCATCCAAGTAATGGATGACTGAATCAATGCTTGTCACATCCCTAACTACCCATTCTAAAAACGAACTGAACGCCTCAAACATGGCGCACGATATGGAACACCCCATGGGCAAACAACGATCGACATAAAATTGGTCTTGCCAACAGCAACCCAGCAAATGAAAACTGTCTGGGTGCACCGGTAGCAGTCGAAACGCGGATTCCACATCCAACTTTGCCATCAGTGCCCCCCGGCCATATCGCCGTACCCATCGCACCGCAGCATCGAATGACCTATACGATACCGTGCATGCCTCCGGGTCAATAAAATCATTTACCGATCCCCCTTTTGGGAACGATAAATGATGTATTAAACGAAACTTGTTGGGTTCCTTTTTGGGAACCACCCCCAACGGTGACACCACCAAGTTCGTTAACGGCTTAGCCCCGTACGGCCCCGCCATCCTTCCCAACGCTACCTCCTTGGCTAATTTCTCCGACACAACCTCTGGGTGCAACAATGCTGACCTCAGATTCTTTGCCACCGGAGGAATCTCCGTCAATGTGCACGGAATCCTGAAACCTTCCCTGAACCCCGCACTGAGCAAACCCGCCGCCGCCCTGTCAGGATACCTATTTAGGAAAGGCTGCATTCTTACCCACATCACCGGCGTCGTCCCTCTTGTTGCCAGGCTCTCCGGCGCGCTTTCCTTTTTTGAAGCATCGTGCCAACGTGTGCCCCCCCCCCCCCGCAACCTGAACACTCGTGCTTAAACTTGCACGTGTTTCCAAATTTGCAGGCTCCCTCGTTGAACTGCCAACATATTCCAAATTTCTTTCCGGCTGGGGATCCCGAGGAGTGGCCACCCCCAGCCCCCCCTTGAAATGTCTGTGCCGGCGTCTTTGCCGAAGCCATCAATCTCATCCATAAGCTAATGTCCTTATGGTCCCATCGCAGTGCTGGGCGAACCGCTCTGCGTTGTCTAAACTGCTCGTCATATCGCAGCCAAGCCGTCCCTCCATAGACCCTATACGCCTCCCCTATAGCGTCCATATAACAGAACAACGCCGAGCAGTGCTCGGGGTTCTTCTCCCCAATTACCCCAGCCAATATGGCGAACGCCTGCAGCCAGTTTGCAAACGTGCGTGGAATTAACCGATACCGCCTCTTCTCCTAATCAGCTTTTTTGGTGTCATCCGGTTTCACCCTGTCTAAATTGAATTTCTCCAATGGCAACAGGGAAAAAATCTCCACATACTCACCTTTCCAGATTTTTTCCCTCACTTCCTGTTTTAAATGGGCCCCCAGGGGGCCCTCGAAGCAAACGTATACTTCACATTTTGCCGCATCTGCCATCCGTACAATGTCGGCCCTTACCACTTGCTCCTCCCCGCTCTTCTCTGGCGTACTCACCTGCTCTCCTGCGCCCACCGAAGTCGATGCCTCTCCAGCTGTTGTGACCGAAGCCCCGCTTGGGGGGTTCGCTATCCCCCCGCCTTCTCGAAACGCCCCACCAGGGCCCTCAGGCCCTCCAGCAACTCCTGTTCCTGACCCCCCAATGGAGACTCACTCCTAGCCCGCGGTTGGTCATGGCTTGCCACCAGCGGAGCCGGAGGCCCCGCTTCACTCCCCCCCACTGGTACAATTCCCAACAAATTCTGTAAAGCAGTTGTAAAAGAGCTATTACTACTGGACTTACCGGGCCGTCTTGGCACCTCCACCGGGATTACCGGCCTGACATCCACCGATGCTTGTGGGCGGCTGGGCACCTCCTCTTCTTCGGACAGCTCCCCTTCCGACCTGCTGAACTCCTCCTGCTGGGAGAAAGACGCTGTTCCCCTCGGGGAGGGACTCCTGGCCAATTCCCGGCTCCTTCCATTCACCACCCCCGATGTGGACGCACCCCCCACCACCCCGTTCCCCTGGATCCCCGAGTCCTGGGCAGTCCTTCTCACTTCTCCTCCTGGTGGCGTCTGCCTACCCTCCGCTGCGTTGGCCCTTCCAGCGGCCCGTTGTGCTGTGCCAGCGGACATGTGTACCCTGCTGTCCTCCCCCCTCGGCTCGTGCAGAGCTGCTGAGGGTTTTGATGACGCACTCCTCCGGGGTGTATTACCCCCCATCCTGGCTGTAGTTGCTGCTTGAGCTGACCGCCCCCCCCTCAACTCGTGCAGAGCTGCTGGGGAGGACGCCGCTGCGGAAGGGGCTGCTGTGTTTTCCCCCTGCCCCCTCCTCCCGGCTCCTGCTCGCTGCGACCTCCTTTCTGTCCCTTGACCCCCCGGGCTGTGCTGAAAAACTGGGGCTGGTGGATCCTGTGCAGGCCTTCCACGTGGGGCTGGTGATGTAGCTCCCTGTAATCCTGAGGCCCCGCCCCCCGCATTGCGCCCCCGCCGTGTGCTCTTCCTGGGGCCTAATGGGGTCTCCATCTGGGCCCTTTTTGCTGGTGGTGTTGATTGATCCCCCCTGGGGCTTCTGGCTAGTCTGGATGGGCCTGCCACCCCCCCCGGAGAGTACCTTTCTGGTGCCCTGGCCACCCGGCCCCGTGATCGATCAGATCGTCCATCCGGTCGGTCGTTTCGTTCTCCTCCGTCCCGCGCTGACACGCTGGCTAAAATTGTGGCTACCTGTTCCTGCAGCCACTCCGCTCCGTTCGCCGCCGCCGCGGCCCTCAGCCTCTCCACGAGGTCGCGGTCCGCCTTTTTGTGAGTGGTGCAGAGGAGCAGTGAAAAAACTGCCTCCTCCTGTGGATTCCAGACGACGAATGTTCCCGCTTGGCCACGCCCCCTTTTTCTAATGCTGCTCCCCCCGCTTCCTATTGACTGCCCCTGTTAACCACTCCCTGCTACATTCCTTTTGGTGTGTCACTAGACACACAGTCATGTCCGGCCCTCCCTATACTCCTTTCACTCATTCCGTCCGGCCCTCTCTTAACTATAATTATTAATTATAATTACTATAAATATATTAACTGTGCAATGCAATGATAGTTTTGCGTTAACTTGTTTGAACCATAATCATGGGTTGTGATAATGAGATGCATCCAAATGGAAAGGATGAAAGCCCTGCTAATATAAGGTTGCTGGCCAGGTGCCTGCAGGTTGCATGCTAAGATAATTTACATAGGCAAGGTGCCCATGTTTCTATTCTGACTAATATTTTAATATTTTAACACCATAGACCAAACAGAAGGTCTGGATAATATATCTTATCAGCATATATTGTATGCACATTTTACTTTCTTGAATTATACAAGTGCATTGTATAAAAGATTACTGAGCTACCAAATAAATGTTAGAAAAGAGAAAGGTACATCAAATGCAACACTGAAAGTATTTCAGCTGCCTCTCTGTAATTAATGTCAGATAACACAACATATGGTAATAGTTGAGAAGTGAAAAGGAAAGTGTTGAGAAGTGATAAAAAAAAAAGCATGTTGAGAAGTGAAAGTGGCATTAGAAAAAAAGATGTGAATCACAAAGGCTCCAAATAGGAGAAAGAGTCATTATACAAACATAAAACCATTAGAAAAAAATCATCCATAATGAGGACCCAACTCTGGCCAACTGTCATATAAACCACAAACAGCATTGGAATTCCCATTAGTAGTAGTGTCTAAAGGGAATAGTATTTAATAGGTGTGAAGTGTCTATACAGTATATCAGTTTAGTTGGCATATTCCTTAGAGTGCTATTCGCCTTGTTCAAAATGGTGGAGCTTCAGTATAATGGATTCATGTTGTCCACATGCCATAGAATTTATCATATCAGTCTATACACGTGGCTATCCATTGTCCTGACTCCCTAATGTCCAATACCTTTCTAGTTCAATCTGCTGTAGTTAGAACCCCTTCCTTTTTCCAAAATATTGGTAGCAAAAGGTTGATCACATTCAGAAGAAGCGGCAATATACTTTTCTTATAACGGCTGGAGGGGGGGTTGTGGGGGAGTAGGAAAGCTATTATCGGAGATCTGGTAAGTCAACATCTAGAATTTTTGTTCAGTCTGAGATCTAATGTCCATCTAGAAGGGGGGGGGGGGGGGGAATTTAGGCTTTCCCACCAGATTTGTAGGAAGGTTTCCCTTCTGGCAGGTTCTTTTTAAACTGTACCTGTCATGTACACCAGTGTTGTTATAAACGGTACTGCTAAAATGCAGGCGCCTTCAAGTATTTTTGCAATAAAATAGCCTTTTCTGTGTCTGGCGGGGCCTCTGAATTCTGGACCCACACTGTGCACAAGGCCTAAACGACTGCCCATAATGAATGTGCTGTCAATTTAATGTATGATGGACCATGACTAGCAGTAAATGAGAGCAACTTGCCCTTTTACCTTTTTTAAAAGCCAATGAGAGTGCTCAGTATAGTGCTGATCTTTGCTTTCAGGGTACTTACCCACAGGACCGAACTGCCACATAAAAGCCACTCTCTCCACTGCCTTTACTGCAAGTGCAACAAAAGCATGCCAAATCTTGGGATGGTTGTCACTAGGCAATGTCAGACCCTCACTGCAGCTTTTTGTTTTTTCATTCTTGTTAACTGAATGTAAACTATATTACCAAACGTATTGGGACGCCTGCCTTTAAACGCACATGAACTTTAATGCCATCCCAGGCTTAGTCCGTAGGGTTCAATATTGAGCTATAACAGCTTCAACTCTTGTGGGAAGGCTGTCCACAAGGTTTAGGAGAGTGTCTATGGGAATGTTTGATCTTCCAGAAGAGCATTTGTGAGGTCAGGCACCGGTGTTGGACGAGAAAGCCTGGCTCACAGTCTGCATTCTAAAAGTATTCTATGGGGTTGAGGTCAGGACTCAGTCAAGTTTCTCCACCCCAAACTTGCTCATCCATGTCTCTTTGGACCTTGCTTTGTGCACTGGTCCAAATCATTTGGTGGAGGGGGGATTATGGTGTGGGGTTGTTTTTCAGGGGTTGGGCTTGGCCCCTTAGTTCCAGTGAAGGGAACTCTTAAGGCATCAGCATACCAAGACATTCAACTTTGTGGGAACAGTTTTGGGTTGGCCCTTCCTGTTCCAACATGACTGCGCACCAGTGCACAAAGCAAGGTCCATAAAGACATGAATGAGCGAGTTTGGGGTGGAGAAACTTGACTGGCCTGCACAGAGTCCAGATCTCAACCCGATAGAACACCTTTGGGATAAATTAGAGCGCAGATTGCGAGCCAGGCCATCTCTCCAACATCAGTACCTGACCTCACAAATGTGCGAAGAATGGTCAATCACTCCCATAGACACACTCCTAAACCTTCCCAGAAGAGTTAAAGCTGTTATAGCTGCAAAGGGTGGGCCAACTCAGTATTAAACCCTGCGGACTAAGGTTCATGTGCGTGTAAAGGCAGGTGTCCCAATACTTTTGGTAATATAGTGTATATCTTTAAGCTGCATCTGAGGTCTGCATTTCTATTTCCTATAGGTGTTGTGGAGGGCTTTAGAATTTTTTTTTTTTTTTTTATGTAATTTCACTCCACTTTAAGTACCAGTTATCCTGAACATGAAAGATGCAATTCTGTTCCAAAGTAAGCAGGTCCATTGCAGCAGATCTACACATAAATTACAACACTGATTTGAAACCAGCATTAGTTAGCCCTGTTCCTAATTGCACCATATTCCATTTTGCTTTCTTAGTTCTGCATCTTCAGAATGGCACAGGATGTACTGAACAGAAGTAATGATCACTGTACAATTCACACTGATAACTGGCATCTGGGAGAGTGGGTGAGTGTGTAGGTGGTACACTTCCTGAACGCCTGTCTCCCTCTCAGCTAAAGCAAAATGCTGATGATAAAAAACTGGGATGTTGGGGCAGCAGGCAGCCTTTAGTACAATAAGAAAACTATGCTGGAGAAAAACAAACAGTAGAAAAGGACCCCTGCGTAGAGCATAAACCAAAGGATTTATGTGCAAAAAGTCTAAAAGCTGATTTATACCTAAAATCCAAAGTCTTGCTATCTAATGGGAATTAATTAGTACAAAGTATTGTGATAAAGTAGTTATTAAAAAATGATCTTTTGCATATAATTCACAATTAAAAGTAAAGCACTTCCGCTCATGATAGTGCCCAAGTGCCTTCCATTTTTATACCCTCACAAAAGCCTACTAGGAGTTTTTAGAGGTAAATTCCACTCACTCCAGCTTCTGATTCAGGATTACATTGATGGTATCTTCAGGAAAAGCTATCCAGTGGTAACTTGTGCCTTTAACAATATGGTGACCTCATTGCAGGCACACAGTGGTGCAAAATGAAATGAGTCTAGATCCACTTTAACCACTTCAGCCCCGGAAGGATTTACCCCCTTCCAGAGCGTTTTTTGCGATTCGGCACTGCGTCGCTTTAACTGACAATTGCGCGGTCGTGAGACGTGGCTCTCAAACAAAATTGACGTCCTTTTTTCCTTACAAATAGAGCTTTCTTTTGGTGGTATTTGATCACCTCTGCAGTTTTTATTTTTTGCGCTATAAAAAAAAAAAGAACGAAATTTTTTAAAAAAACACATTATTTTTTGCTATAATAAATATCCCCTCAGTTTAGGCCGATATGTATTCTTCTACATATTTTTGGTAAAAAAAATCGCAATAAGCGTTTATTGATTGGTTTGCACAAAAGTTTTAGCGTCTACAAAATAGGGGATAGTTTTATGGCATTTTTATTAATAATTTTTTTTTTTTTACTAGTAATGTACAGTATGTTAAAAATCTTGGCATTACTTTGCTACATATCTATTCTGTATTGGATCTTTTGCCAATAAAATCTTTCATGGAAAAAAAAAAGAATATCTCTTTACAGGCAGTGATTTATAAGACACAAGAGAAAACAGTAGCTGTCTTCACTAATCACACTCTATTGAAGTAGTAGATTACACAGACATGTTGCCAAGCCCATTCTGCAGACAACTCTGCCAACTGCAAGACCGGAATCTACATACTGATTCCTCGTAAGAATAAAAAAAAAATAATATATATATATATATATATATATATATATATACTTTATATGTGCTATATTGCAATAATATATCACACAGTACCTCCCGAAAATCACACTGTATATGTAAATATACAACCGCTTTAAAACAAACCACCTTAGCTAGCTGGGCCCCACATTATCACCCCTGAGTATTGTAAGACATAATTAAAAATGACTAAAATTAAAAAAAGCATTAACTGCATGATTAATTATGTAATATCAGATAAATAACCACATCAGTCATAATTAGTTCATAATTTTATGCATGAACATAATTAAATTAGAAAGAGACCATATACGTCAAAATAGGCTTCAAGCAAACTCTGCCACAAATGGAAGGTAGTTGTCACAAAAAAAAAAAGATAAACATTATGGTCATCTATTTGTAGACACCTGACCTTCACATCTGAGCTTGTGGAAATCCCATTCTAAAACCATGGTCATTATTATAGTGTTGGCATCCACTTTTGCGGCTATAACAGCCTCCACTGAGATAGGGCCACAAGAAGATTCAGCTCACAGGCTGCGTTTGAGTTAGGTGTTCAATAGGGTTGAGGTCAAGGCTCTGTGCAGAAAACTCAATTTTCTCCACACCAAACTTACCAAACTATGCCTTTATGGAGTTAGCTTTGTGCTCAGGGGAACATTATTGCTTAAACAGAAAAGGGACTTCCCAAAACTGTGCCCATTTGTCTAAAATGACTTTGTGTACCCTAACATTAACAATACTCTGTCTTCACTGGAAACACCTGAACTCAATCATTTGGAGGGGTGTCCACATACTTTTGGCCACAGAGTGTATTCTGGACAATTTCTACCTGCTTTTACAATATGTGTATGGTGTTATGCAGCTAATGCCATAAACCCAAGGATACATGTCAGTTATAATGTATTATAATAATAGATATCCAGGAGAGGGTTTCTTTTTATATAGGTAAAGGGGGTATTTTTTTATTTTCTGTAGCTTTTTTATTTCAGGGTTTGCAGCCTTCATTTGTTGCTGACACAGTCAAAGCTTGCCCTATGTTTCCAAAATGTCACCCCGAACTTTAGTGATAAAGTAGTTTACACCAAAGTTCCACATACTTAACCTACCTTTTGCCATAGCTGCCATTACATTTAGCCAATCCCCTTCATTAAAAGGCCTAAAGTGAGAGGCAGAAGTTTTGCCTGCTGAGGTAGCAGGGGGTGAGCAGACTCTGCAGGACAAAGCGGTGGTCTGGACACACCATCAAGAGGCAGGGCACATCTAACTTTTCTACCTCAGAGTGGCCCTCCTCTGTAGGTATAAAAAGCGAGGAGGTAGTTGGGTGCCTGACAAAGTCTTTGCACTTTTACAGACATTTGAGTGCAGAGCAGCCAATTGTCTTTAAGGACCGCTAAAGTACCCTCTTCTTCCTCCTCTTCTGCTAATCCCGTTTTAAGTTTACCAACTGGTTATGAAGAGTCAGCAAAGTTATTTGATCCCATTCACTGACTCGCTACAGGAGGTTGACCTTGGTCATACGCAAGTATGTCTCCTTTCAGATATTGAGGATGAGGAAGATAGCACCATGACCATAAAGGAAAAAGGGGGTTCAGCCACACAGCAGTCAGGGGACATCAGGCAGAGAACAACAAGAGGCAGTGATATCCTAGCAACTGGAGACCACTGTGACGTGGGCTCCAGCAATGAGGAGAGGGTGTATGATGAGGTGGCAGACTGTCCATGTGTGCTGCTGATTGGAGAGAAGGGAAGTACTAAGAGACAGAACAGCAGTGAGGAAGCTTGCAGAGGACTAGAAGAAGCAGCCATTCAAATCCATCTGGTGGCACTGCCCCACAGGTACAGGCCACTTCTATCCCCAGAGCCATATGCTGCTGACAGCCCCATTGTGGACTTCACCGTCTGTCTTCAGCATATTAGCCATCATAACAGTACCAGCCATTTGGGAACCACATGCTTGAGGAAACACAAGAACCAAAGAGCTTGATTAAAGCAGCACCTCAATGAGACATGTTGCCAGCAAAAGGTCTGCACTCCTCCTCCTTGTCCCTTACTATCCATATTTCCCCCTGCCCCCCTGCTGCATTCACTACTATATCTGTTGTCTCCAGTGAAAGGAAGGAAGGACTCACAAGGGGTTTAAGTAGCTTAAGAAATGCTACGTTAAGCAGGGAGGAGGACCATAGAGCCAAGCCGACGATGGTCAAGTGACACAATATCCCCAAATCATTCTAACCTGTATCTTAATACTGGCAAAAATGCTACTCCTATTCCAGTTAATGGAATTAGCCCCCTTCTTCAAGTTTATGACCTATGCTACACCACAATGACAGGTAAACAGCCACAGTTGTTTAGCCCAGAAGCCTAACCCTGCCCTCCACCAGCATGTCATACGTGTTTCTGTGTCACTGGACCATGCTGTCAGGGAACAGATTATGATGGCCACATGTCCCACTAAGCATGGGAAGGGGCACTACATATCAATCACAGCACACTGGTGATTGAGAATGTAGGATGGGGTACACCGCTAGAGCATTGCATTGCATACTAGCACATTTTGACAGACTTACCTGACAACAAAGCCGCTTCCATCTTCACCCGGTCTTCCTTCCAGGTTAGTGGGCTTCGGTGATGTGAATGCCCAAGCCATGATGACATCACTCCCATGCATGCATGCGGGATTCACTGTTTACGGCATCCCCGTGCTGTTCCTTCAGAGCACATGCACCGGTGATGTCACCAGGTGAATCTAAAGTAAATATGTCCTAAACGGTGCATGTTTAGGAGATATTTACTGTACCTATAAGTAAGCCTTACTATAGGCCTACCTATAGATAAAAATCATACAAGGGAGTTCACTCCCAGTTTTATGATCGGTTCACACTGCCGTGACCTGAAAGTCAAACGACTTGCGTTGTGATTTTGCCAGGCAACTTCCTGGTGACTTGAGTGCTACTTTGATAGAAGTACAGTATAGAATAGAAGAGAATAGAAGTCGGACAGAAGTCGCCTTGAAGTAGTACAGGAACCTTTCTGAAGTCGGAGCAACTTCAGTAGTGCTAATTAAGACAGCTCTCATGAACTAACATGGGATTTCACATGACATGTGACTTAGGGTCTCACAAGTCACAAGTCAGATCCCAAGTCGGATCCCAAGTCGCGGCAGTGTGAACCAAGCCTAAAAGAGAATTTCACCAGTACAAGAAGGCCCCTTTCACACTGAGGAGGTGCGGGTGCCGGCGGTAAAACAGCGCTATTTTTAGCGCCGCTTTACCATCGTTTTAGCGGAGCTATTCGGTTGCTAGCAGGGCGGTTTTAACCCCCGCTAGCGGTCGAAAAAGGGTTAAAACCGCCCGCAAAGTACCGCTGCAGCGGCACTTTGCCGGCGGTATAGCCACGCTGACCCATTGATTTCAAAAGATGCTGCTTGCAGGAGTTTTTTTTAAAGTCCTGAAAGCGCACTGCTCCAGTGTGAAAGCCCTCTGGGCTTTCACACTGAAGACACAGCAGCGGATATTTCAGGGCGCTTTGCAGGCGCTATTTTTAGCGCTGTAGTGCCTGCAAAGCACCCCAGTGTGAAAGGGGGTCGAAGAAACAGGCATTGGTCACAATGCATATCATAATAAACAAAACAGACACAACTTTGAACAATGTGTCAAAAGGCATAAGGCCACAAACCGGGTTACACTTTGTTTTTTAAATATAGAACCTGCCTCTTCTTTTCTTATTATATTGCAGCCTAATCAAGTTGCTTACATACTGTCCAGCCACAACTGATACAATACAATATAATTAATAGTGCAACATGTGTTGCTATTGCCTCTCAAATAATACACTCTAATGTTAATGTAAGAATATGGCTTTAGCCCCCGTTCACAGCTTACACCGCATCCAATTCGCAGGACATTTTAAAATACATTCAAATGAATGTATCTTGTTCATATATGTGCGTTGCATTCGCACTGCTCATTGCACAAAAAACTTGTGCGTTTTCTGGGCATTGAGGTGCGAATTGCAAGCACATTAACCTCTATGGGAACGCATCTGATTCGCAGATGCATTCCTTGTTCTCACTACACCTCCCCCTCCTCTCCCTGCTCAGCTGATGCGCTGATATAACGGAGCGGCACCACTGAACAGCTACATTTTCTCTTCACAGAGAAAATGTAGCTGGAATTCGCACCGCACTGGTGTGAACCTGGGCTGAAAGGAGAAGTCCAGCCTGAGCCTTTTAGGCTGGGCTTCTCATCTGGGTCACAGGAGTGCAATTCATTTTGCACTCCTGTGACCAGTTTTCAGCGTAGAGCAGTCTGAATTCTGCTCTCCGCTGACGTCACTGCTATCAGTCAAGGCAGCGCGTCATCCCGACTTCCCAAGTCTGGATCCGCCAGTTGTCTTGATTGATGGCAGTCTCAGCGAGCCGCTGAGACAGCCACTTCCACCCCTCCACAGCTCATCGCTCCAGTGAGCGTGGAGAAGCAGAGAGGAGAGATGCTGATTGACAGTCAGCAGCTCTGCTCTCAGGGATCTGTGAAAACCAAGCCATCGGCAGTGTTCGGTGGCTCGGTTGTCAGTGCAGAGATGGCGGGAGACACAGATGCCGCATCGGTCTGATGGGGCATCGACATAGGTAAGTATGAATCAAAAAAAAAAGAAAACATACTTCTCTTTTAAAGGGTGGTACTGTGGAAAAAAAGAAGCTCTCAAACTATACTAATAAACCGTTATGCAACTGGCATCTCATATGAAATTTGAGGCTTTAGCTTCCCTATAGCTTTTAAATCTGTAACTTCAACAGCCATTTTGGCCTGTTGCCTCTTGATAAGAAAATCAGGTGTCACAGCTAAAACTACTTAAAGCCTTTTTTTTTTCCAGGTTGAAATAAATCAGATTGGAGTGCTGCTGTTTTATCTAAACAAAGCTAAATGTTAAAAAGAAATCACAGAACATCAAAAATATGTAATACAGTATAGGGTGAAATCGTACTATTCGATAACATACAGCTTAAAGGCATCCCCTAAGCATGTAATTTAAAGGATTGAAGTCACCTTCAAAGCTGTTTTAAAAGGACCTGATTCCTGTTGTATGGTAAATGAGGAAATGTTTTTTTATATACCTTAACGGTGCCCGGCTCCCTATGCCACTTTTGACAATAGTTTTGCCTACTACCCCAAACTTCCAATAGGCGGGATCTCTGTGAATCACATGCAGATTTGCCCATCTTATATATAATGAGAAATTTTAGCCAAGTCCCGAACACTTCCTACTAAGCAATCAGAAATATACAGTTTATCTACATAACAGTGCAGAAGCTCGATATCTTCCTGCACAATCTCTAGGTGGCACTGTTGTAGCATGAGTGACCCATACAGACCTGAAGATTGAGCTCAGGTTCTGTTGGTTCAGCTGTCTCTTCTTGGCTTAAGGGCTGGTTCTTTTCATATGTGTTGTCATGCTTTTTGTTACATCACCATGCAAAAGCCATGGCACGGCTTGCAATCTATGAGATTGCAAGCTCTCACAATCAGGGCCCTCCTAACCCTCTTGTCTTGAATTGTATTGTAACCGCATTGTCTCCCTTCTTATTTTAAAGGGAAAATTGTTGATACTATGTCAATTCCATATTACAATAATAATAATGGGGCTTTGCTGCAGTCATAAGTAATGCAGCGCACCAAAACAGGTAGCATGTGCTTTGACATCTACTGTCATTTCTAATTTAACACAAAATGGGCCCAGGGCAAATAATAAAATGAAGGCCACTTATGCTAAAAGAATAAAAAGAGTGTGACTGAAAGGGCCTATTGTACACTACTCGGCGCCTGATGTTTGAAATACAGTCTATATTGTGGCTAGACACACTTGTATAAATAGTAATAAATATAATAAATATATAAATAACTTAATAAATATATAAATATAAGCAGCTGTTTAAATAAATAAAGAATATAAAAAATGGATAGTAAAAAATTCAAGCAGTAATATTCCTGAGAAATAGAATACTAAAAACAGCGCTAAAATTCCAGTATCACAGTGTTCAATCAGAGTATTTTAAAAGATACTGGGTTCACAATCAAAAATAACTGCAAGATAAAACTGAATAAATAAATGTTCGTTTGGTGCAGAAAATAGTGGTAAGTGAACAGTTCAAAATCGCATCAAGGTGACTTCCTTTGTATTCAATGTAGACCAAGTAATATCCCGTGTGACTTGTTTCACCACGTGCAGAGAAATCCCCCTTAGGGGTTTAAACTCACCAGAGATAAAAATCAAACAGGCATATCAGGTACAGGTCATCAAATGGTTAAACTGCATCCACTATTCCTCAGCAAAGATGGACACCAATCAGCCTGGTAACCTTCTTAACCTCTCAGCATCACAAAACACCACTGCATCAGGGGTCCAGGGGGGAATTGACTCCAAATAAACTCGCCATAAAAACAAATAAAGTTTTGTACATAGCGTAATTCCATTTATTTAGTAAAAATGTGAATAAAACCACCCATAAAAGAACCCATAAGTATAGCAGCGTACATTTGAAATACTTTCAGTTATGCAAAAATGAATCACTTGCGTTTTGGGTTGTTAGAAATACCCCTCAGCGGCATCCATAGCGCTTCCTGTGGTCTGTAGTGTGTCTGTCTAGACACAGAAACAGCTTCCTGGTGGCGGTGGAGCGCAGCTGGAACGCAAGACGTCACTTCCGGTCAGCGTCGTGTAGGCCACGCCCTTACGCGTTTCGTCACTTCCGACTTCAACAGAGGGCGTGGCTACACGACGCTCAACGGGGCTATTTGTATCCAGCCCCTCTGGGCAGTGACCAATCAGGGAATAGATATCGTATCTTCCTGATGACAGGATAGAAAAAACCCTGATAGATCCATGCCCGTATTGAGAGAAGGAAATGCAGTCACGCAGTAGTTGTGTTAAACGCACTGCGTGCAAGAGAAACTATTGGGTCAATCAGCAATAAAAGCTTATTGATTTAATCAGAAAAAATGGACTTTGTACATCGGAACACATGGAGAAATAGTCATAGTTCAAACCAGGCACATGACGTTTATAAACTAGTCATATTATGTTGTATCATAATGCGGTGTGCACAAGGTAAAAATACTAACATTACAGGGTAATTTAAAATACATATATAAAACACTGAGATATAAATACATGTCAGTAATGGGCAATATGTACATGCCGTTCTCAGCATCTATATAACTTGAGCAGGAGTTCAGTACACTCCTGAACGATGTTAATAAGTGGCATAGCAAGGGGGGTGAGTGACTTAAAATGAGAGGACATGTAAGAATCTATCGAGTCGCATGTAAGTGGGGGTGTTCATACGATATTAGTACAATACGGGTACAGTAATGGTATAATATGTATCGGTCCCATGAAAGAAGAGTCATGTAATATAATATAACCACGGCAATGGGTCATGATAAGTATATCATACAAAGTGTGACATATGCACCAGAGGGTGAGTGATATATCACTATGTCTATATGGTAATTATAGGGTAACTTTTTTTAACAAACAGGAGTGCTTTATTTGAGAAAAAGTTGTACAGCATAAGTAAATACAACGTACATTTGAGCCATAAATACAGTCAGCACATACAGAACTTAGCATCAGATCTTGTTATGTGGATGACAGAAACAAAGAAATCAGGATATGTTATTTAACTAGTCACTGCATGGAATTACTCATTCAATTTCAACACCAGCATATACTATATGTGTCCCAGCAGAGGGGATAGTATGAGGTATACAGGAGGGACGAGGGAGGGAAAGAGGGGGTGCAGTGGGATGTGGGTATAGTAGGGGGGGTAAAAGGTGGATTAGGGAGCAGGTTAAGGATTAGGGGAAGGAGGGAAGAGGAGAGGGAGGGGGGGGGGGAGGTGCAGGGAGGGGCCCTCCTCACATCACGGCTGCTAATGTTATTGTTCACAGGGGTAAGGGGACCATAGAGAGGAGGTGGGCGGAGAGGGTAAAGGGTCCCTGGCTTCCCCCTGTTCCCCTCAAAACGATGTCCATGGCAACCACACCTTGTCGTATTTCCACGGACATCCTCTGTTAGTATATGTTATTTTATATAGGGGAAGTGCAGCGTTAACCTTAGCCTCCCATGTAGCAACCACAGGGGGAGATGGTGAGGTCCATTGACAGAGTATTTCTTTTTTGGCGTAAAAGAGGAGGTATGATATCAACAGTTTGGTATGATGTGAGCGCTGATCATCGTCATGTATTCCTAGTAAGGCTATCTCTGGAGACCTGACAACCGCTAGCTCCAGGCGTACATTCAATTGGTCAAAGATGTCCGTCCAATATGCGGACAGCTCAGGACAATCCCAGGACATATGTAGGTAGGTACCCGGGTGAACCTTGCAGCATGGGCATTGGGGGTCCCTATCTGGGTACATCCTAGCCATGTGCTCTGGGGTGAAGTACACCCTGTGGAGAAATTTTGTTTGGATAAGCTTGTCACTCGCTGCTATGACTAATTTTGGGCCTTGCTCCAAGCAATCCTCCCAGTCCTCCCTCTCTAACGTAGGTATATCTCTCTTCCAGTGTTCCCAAAGTCTGACCATTCTGGGGAGGTCTTTAGGCAGTAGGGTACTATATAGTAGGGACAGGGGTTTCTTGAGATTGTCGTCTGTTAATAGATCTTCCACTGGGTCCAGCTGTAACACCAGAGGGTCAGGGAACTGAGCCCTGACAGCATGCCGCAGCTGGATATAGCGGAAGTACATCCATCCCGGTAGATCAAATTTGGCAGTCAGCTGGGGAAACGATAACAGGTCACCCGAGTGTATAACGTCCCCCAATGTTTTGATGTTGAATCTTGCCCACACCTGCGGGTCGGGTACCGACCGCAGGTGCGGTAGATTCGGGTTTCCCCATAGTGGGTTGGCCGGGGACCAACAGTGTGGTTGAGCAAACCTACGTCTGGCCCTTTCCCATACCCTGGCAGTTGCCCTGGTGGGGCCCGGCAGATCCTCATAGGCCCGAGTACCTCTATACGCTAGATTTTGTAGATCCTGTAATGAGCCCAGGGCCATTGCCTCTAGGCAAACCGCCGCATTAGAGCGTCTTGCCCCAAACCACCAGTGCGTCGTGACTAGCATTGCCGCCCAGTAATAAACCTGTAAATTTGGGAGGGCCAACCCCCCCAGCTGTGTTGGTAGTTGCAATACGGGTTTCGCAAGTCTCGGGACAGCCCCATTCCACAGAAAGGACATGACATGTCTGTCCATTTCCCGGAAGATGGCCGGCGGAATCCATATTGGGCTATTTCGAAAGTAGTAGTTGAGTTTGGGTAGCATAATCATTTTGAGAATGGCTATACGTCCAATGAGATTCAGCGGAAAGTTGGACCAGGCACGACACCTATCTTTAAGAAGGCGTACCTGCGGGGTGATGTTCAGGGTGTAGTATTGTGTATTGTCCCTGCCGACCTGAATCCCCAGATATTTAAATTCTGTAACCCACTGCAATGGAGTGGGTACAGAAGTATTCCGGGCCCCCGCATCAAGTGGAAACAATATAGACTTGATCCAATTGATTCGGATACCCGAATTATAGGGTAACTTAATGTGATTATATATATCATATAATGAGAGAAGCGAGGTTAATAACAGCGCATAAGGAGCGAAAATAGCGGGATGAGTGTAAACTTGCACTTAAATCTATACATGTATAGGAGCATGTCTGGAACT
This sequence comes from Lithobates sylvaticus, assembly GCA_028564925.1. Classification (NCBI taxonomy): domain Eukaryota; kingdom Metazoa; phylum Chordata; class Amphibia; order Anura; family Ranidae; genus Lithobates; species Lithobates sylvaticus. Next base: position 58,997,732 of record CM053037.1, on the reverse strand, counting down.
TCCAAAATACATATAATAATAATATAGAAAATGCATAAAACTCACTGGGATCATAAATGCGAGCATATATATATGTATATATAAGGAATATATAAATATAAATAAATAATAACTTGATTATAGCGATCTTAAAAGCGATAAAACCACAAAAAAATCGCATAAAAAGTCGCATAAAAAAGTTGCATCTAAAAATTTGATTAAAAATACATAAAAACATATAAATAATATGAGTTAGTAAAGACCCATAAAATATATGTTTGTAAAAAGACGATAAAATATGGAAGATTCTGAATATAAAACAGAGGGCATGTAAGATGATGGCAATGGTAAATAAATATATATATATATATATATATATATATATATATATATATATATATATGTAAAATATAAATAATATAAATATAAATATAAACCTGTAAAAGAGCCTAAAATTGATTAATTCATAACAATGATTCATAAAATGACGTGCTTTTTCTGATTAAATCAATAAGCTTTTATTGCTGATTGACCCAATAGTTTCTCCTGCACGCAGTGCGTTTAACACAACTACTGCGTGACTGCATTTCCTTCTCTCAATACGGGCATGGATCTATCAGGGTTTTTTCTATCCTGTCATCAGGAAGATACGATATCTATTCCCTGATTGGTCACTGCCCAGAGGGGCTGGATACAAATAGCCCCGTTGAGCGTCGTGTAGCCACGCCCTCTGTTGAAGTCGGAAGTGACGAAACGCGTAAGGGCGTGGCCTACACGGCGCTGACCGGAAGTGACGTCTTGCGTTCCAGCTGCGCTCCACCGCCACCAGGAAGCTGTTTCTGTGTCTAGACAGACACACTACAGACCACAGGAAGCGCTATGGATGCCGCTGAGGGGTATTTCTAACAACCCAAAACACAAGTGATTCATTTTTGCATAACTGAAAGTATTTCAAATGTACGCTGCTATACTTATGGGTTCTTTTATGGGTGGTTTTATTCACATTTTTACTAAATAAACAGAATTACGCTATGTGCAAAACTTTATTTGTTTTTATGGCGAGTTTATTTGGAGTCAATTCCCCCCTGGACCCCTGATGCAGTGGTGTTTTGTGATGCTGAGAGGTTAAGAAGGTTACCAGGCTGATTGGTGTCCATCTTTGCTGAGGAATAGTGGATGCAGTTTAACCATTTGATGACCTGTACCTGATATGCCTGTTTGATTTTTATCTCTGGTGAGTTTAAACCCCTAAGGGGGATTTCTCCGCACGTGGTGAAACAAGTCACACGGGATATTACTTGGTCTACATTGAATACAAAGGAAGTCACCTTGATGCAATTTTGAACTGTTCACTTACCACTATTTTCTGCACCAAACGAACATTTATTTATTCAGTTTTATCTTGCAGTTATTTTTGATTGTGAACCCAGTATCTTTTAAAATACTCTGATTGAACACTGTGATACTGAACTTATGCTAAAAGACTAAAACAGAACATTCCATAGCTCAACTCACCAACCAGTCTGCTAACCAACCAAATTAACCTGTCCAACAGTCTGTTAAAAACAGGGGTTTAGTTAGCATGCATTTGCAAAACGCATGTGAATGTTGCAAGGCCTCTTCACAGCACCCTGTGTATTGCTTGCAGTCCTAACACTAGTGAATTTATAAGTGTCTCCACAGTGGAAGCACATGCATAAAATAGATAGATGAGGGGCAGATGAGCCTGAAGGCAACCCAATCCCCCTTAAAGGAACAGGAGCACACTGGACACCCAGCAATAGCACAATGGCAGCCAAGGTGCCCAGTGTGTCCCCGGACCAAACTTACATCAGTAACAAAAAACATGCCCCTGCCCCCACCTATAACTGGCCTTCACAGCAAGGAGCACATGAAAGACAAAAACAGAACATTCCATAGCTCAACTCACCAACCAGTCTGCTGACCAACCAAATGAACCTGTCCAACAGTCTGTTAAAACAGGGGTTAAAATGGCAGCCAGGAGTTGCTATGTATTACACAGCAGGAGTGGCTGTAGAAGTGCAGCCGATCCTAGTCTGGAAGTATCATTAAGTATTACAATGTATTGTTTTATTGTATTTACTATGTGTTGGAAGGCAACATAGTTTAATATAATATTTCTGGAGTTTCTTTTTGGTTGATACAACCAGGTGACTTAAGTTGAAAGTTGACCCAGCAGGGTGTCGATTCATGCCCCTAGCAAGGATGCTGAACAAAAGCTTGGCTCCTGACCAACTGGTGTGATAAGATTGATATCCTTGATTAGCACTCTGCAAGCAAGCTTCAAAGAGGGCCATGGCTGACAGGATGATTGATGAAGGTTGGCTACAGAAGATCACAGGACCAACAGTCAATGAAGATGACCCGGGTCACATAGCGATGATACATGGTTGAATGCTGCCCCTAGAGACCAATACAGCAGGATGGACAGAAATACTTTGATTCACCAAAAACCTTGATGGGCTGGCAATTGGGTTGGGTCTGGACGGTGTATGATTGAAGTTTAAAAGTGCACACAGAAAGGAAATTGGTAATTTTCCGCTCTGGGCTCGCTTGCCTGATGGCTCTTGTGCCGCATGGCTTTCTCTTGCCTTTTTAGAGCCCAGCTGACGAGACAATATCGAGAGGACAGCCTTTACTAGGGGTGCTGAAATTAATTGATGCATCATGATTTGGGTGTCCCCGATGAGGCATCGATGCATAAGGACCAGAAAATTGATTGTGTGTGACGTCATCCCGACTTGCCCTGCCCCTCCCGGGAAAGAGCTCCGAGTGTATTTTTAAAATGACTTTCTTTTAATAAATGCCATGTTACAATGAATGATGTGCCCCACTGTATGTGCTTTTTTAAAAAAAAAGAAATGTCACTTCATACCGAATTTCACAGTAAATACATCCCGCTCATGTGACAGCTCGGCCCGTCCCGCCTCTCACGTCTCTCTTGAGTCCTGACATCAGCGGGGAATTCTCAGCATCCTTTGGGCCCTCCACATTGGATTCCCTCCTTTGTCTAGTTACTATTCCATTAGAGGGGGGGCTGCAAGGCTTTCTCAGAAGACTGTGGTGAGAGAAGTGAGGTCATCTTTTTCAGAGTCTTTTATCACCTGTTTCACTCGCTCTTCAAGGATTTGCATCACCTGCTTGACCTTCTTTATCTGTGTCTTGCTTCTAGGTCCTTTGTGGTACTTTCTTTATCCTCTCGTCGTGGATCCAGGCTCCGGATTGTTCCATGAGGACATCGGTTCTGGTCCCCCTGAAACCTTGCAAACAGGTATGCTAGGATACAGGGGTGTGTAAGCGGGTGGTAGAGGAAGTGGAGGCACACTAACTGACTGTTGGGAGGAACAGGTTGGTAGGCGAGAGGTCAGAAATGTTAATCTTAGATTGTATAGGGGGGTCATTTAACCTTAACCTCTAACCGGTGCAGTTGTTCTGCAGTAAAAGGCAAGGAAAAGTTTTTTTTTTTTCCACTTTTCCTGATCAATGGTAGGATAAGAATTGTATTCTTATCCTACCATTCCCCTTCCTATCCTCAGGTTCCGTGTCATACCAGTGAACAGCTACAATTAGCCAGTTTTCCCCTGCTTCCTTCCTGTACTTCATGTCCCATTCGTGGTCTCCTGTGTACCATGGGAAAGCTTTCTTATCCCACAAACCGAAACCCCCCTGACCATATCCATATGGAATTGGTCATTTGCGCCTGTGCACAGAAAGGGTGAGCTACTGTACAAACTTTCTGTCTATCCGACCAGATCGTCTATGAAAGGATTTATCAAAAATAATAATCTGTTCCACATAGTCTTTACATGTCTCTCCGGGATTAGGTGGGGGTATTCTTTACTTCCTCCCTTACCTATTCTGAATTTGGTTACAAACTTACCGAGGGTCATTATCTTACCTTACAAGACCCTTTTGCAATGTACAACAATAATATAAGCTCTAAACAATATTCCTACACTCTATACAGCGATAGAAAGGAAGCGCTAAAAAGGTTTGGTAAAATCCCACTGATTGGCCGTCTGGCTCTTTAATTAAGAGCCTACATTTTACCATTTTCAAATCAGTCTCCCAAAGACTATTGCTTTAATGTGCCTGCCAAAAGCACAGCAGTTTTCAATTTTGCACTATACAACGATGCGGTATTGTCAGAGCCAAGGCAAGAAGAACAGCATCAACAAAGCAGACACAATTCACGTACCTCAGATGATCATCGCATTTCACACGCTGCCACCAGTGCCTGTGAGGGTTAAATCTGCTTAGACCTGGACAATCAGTAAGAAATTCTGTCAAAGCTCATGCATTCAATGCACAAGACAAAATAGCAGTTTCAATGAATGCTTTGTTTTAATGGCAGGTGAGCAGGGTTTTATATAGGATAGGGACAATGACTATTGCACAACTTAAAGCGGAGCTCCACTCTAAAGTGGAACTTTCTCTTATCGGAGTCCGACCGTGATTTCACCACGGGGCTCCCTCCTCCCCCAGCCACCGGGCTAATAGGAGAGAGGAGCGGGGCCTCGCGCATGCACAGTAGGGTTCCCAGCGTGAAGCAATGGCGGTGGCAGCACCCGACAGCTGATGGAAACAGCTGCAGTGCTGACATCGAGGGACTGCAGGACAGGCAAGTGTCCATTTATTAAAAGCCAGCAGCTGCAGTATGTGTAGCTGCTGGCTTTTAATTATTTTTTTTTCCCGGAACACCCCTTTAAAGAGAAAGGAGGGAGAGAGGAAGGACAAAGTTAATAACATTTCAGACATAATTTAAACTATTTAATGCTGACGTTTTGACTTGGTCTGAAGACATCATTTTTAAAACCAGTTCTTACCAGACCTTATCTATCCTGTGGTCATTGTGACAAACAGGACCCTCAGCTATTTTAAAGTTTTAGTCATGTTAACTCTCTCACCCTTTAGCGACTAACTCATTACGCAAGTGGGAAGCAAAGGTTTACCTGTGTAGTCTGATTCAATAGAAGCGCTACTGTAGCTCTAATAGCTGGAAACGTTCATGCTGGTTCTGACAGAAAGGTTTGCAGCTTATAGCAGCTGGACCATGGTGCAATAGAAGGTGTCTTTGGAGGTGTTGACTTGGCCTCCATATTCTCCAGAACCCAATCAAGCATCTGTGGGATGTGCTGGCCAAAAAAAAAAAGTCCATTCCTTGGAGGCCCCACCTTGCAATTTACAGGACTTAAAGGATCTGCTACTGATGGATTGGTGCCAGATGCCACAGCAGCTTACATTCAGAGATCAAGTGGAGTCCATGCCTCGATGGGTCATGGCTGTGACTTACTCAATATTAGGTGGGTGGTCATAATGTTATGGCCAATTAGTGTAAGGAGAAACTGAATAAATATATTGCATCATGGCTGAGCAGTGCACAGAAGGGAGCTGGACACAAAGTTGCATGACAGGTCACAGCCTATTAATTTCAATGGCACCTGTTTCCATCTATGCAAATTTAAAAAGGTATCATCAATGCTTTGATCCAGAGAGTGTAAAGTTGGATCAAAGCTGCACTTAGTCACATCAAAGTTGCACTCTAAAATTGTGTAACAGTGTGGTCCCAATAGTGAAAACGTAGACTTAAGCCCCATACACACCATATATTTTTCGGCAAATTTTTGTCTTCAGATTTACCTAAACCATATAATATGGAGGTCAAACCCTAAACGTTTCAATTTGTATGCAATCAGGTAGGCCCTTGCACTACATGGTATTGGTAAATCTGAAGACAGAAATCTGCAGAAAATCGAAGTGTGTATGGGGCTTAAGTCTACGTTTCCACTAGTATGAATTGACATGCGACTTTGGACACAAAGTCGCATGACAAGCCACAGCCCAGTGATTTAAATGGCACCCGTTCCCATTTATGCGACTTTGAAAATCAGCAACTTTAAAAAAAAAAGGTACTTGCAATGCTTTGATGCGACTTTGATCCAGAGAGTGTAAAGTTGGATCAAAGCTGCACTCCAAAGTTGTACTCTAGCCTTAGGCTATGTTTCCACTAGTGCGATTTAGAGTGCAGCTTTGATCCAACTTTACACTCTGTATCAAAGTCGTATCAAAGTAGTACAGGCACCTTTTCAAAGTTGCTGATTTTCAAAGGACATAGATGGGAACGTTTGCCTTTGAAATCAATGGGCTGTCACTTGTCATGCAACGTTATGTGTTCAAAGTCGCACTAGTGGAAACGGAGCCTTAAAATCTTTACTCACATGTAGCTCCCTCAGCTGGGCATGTGCCACATCATGCACACAGTGCCCATCACAGTGCCATGCAGAAACAACCATGTGGTTGTACACTGTAGAAAATCTGCAACATGTTGCATTGTAATCTCTCTCTCTCTCTCGGCTATGAAGACAGGAGATCTGTGAGGGATGGGGCAGGTCTAGACACATCTGTCTAAAAAGGATAGGAGGGATGGGGGTTGGGCTGGGCAGAATGGGTTAGAATGAACACAGTAGGCGGCATGCCTGTGTAGAAGAGAAGGACAAAGTTTTCAGGAAGAGAGGCCACATGCAGAATTCAGAAATAAGGAAGTTTCCTGGTTTGGTAGAATTGCAGCATATAAAATGCTGATCTTACCTCAAGTACTATATACATTTCGCTCGCTGCCGCTACATATTCCACAACACTTTCTTACAAAACTATCTACTATGTGCTGGAAGTATGTATGGAATGGTAAAAAAGCTAGATGTTCCAGAAACAATCTCACCTCACACAAGAGGTTCGGTGGTGCAGGCTTACCTGACATTACTGGGCTGCAAGATTAGACCAAATTAAACATTGGTTTCAGACCGATGACCCGCCAGTTTGGGTAAGTATTGAAAACGCGTTAACTCCTCTACCTGTGCCCAATACATATACTCTTTTAATGACGGACAGTTGGTCTGAATGGGACTTACGTAAATTATCCCCTACTATTCAAATATCGTTGAAAGCATGGCGACACATATTACCTACTACTCGAGCTGACATCACAGACTTACCTTATGATATTCCACTTTCCGTCCTAGGAACGAAACTTCCACAATTACCCGTAACTGACTTTGTTAATAAAGGGATTACACTCGTATCTGACTTTTTTGAGGGCACTCGACTTAAATCTGCAGCACAACTGACTTTGCAGTATAATCTCACTACTAACATGTCACTTTGTACTCTCCAGATTATAGAGCTGCTCAAGACTTTACCTCCCCCGTTTCTTACCATTCCATGCAAACTTTGGCAGTATTACTCCCCAGGTAAAAAGGACATGAAAGGTATTTCTTATTTTTATAATCTTTTTACATGATAAATTGCAATTTATCAAGACACCTGCTATGCTCAAATGGGAAATGGAACTTGGATCTACTTTCTCGGAAGACCAGTGGCGTCACGCCTTCTCCGAAATTCATTCCGCATCCCATTGTGCCAAACATTGGGAACTTACCATTAAACTATCCAAAATAGGTGGCATTATACTCCTTGTCGCTTGGCGACTTTTTTTCCAGGTTCCTCACCTAATTGTTGGAGAGAATGTGGCCAGTTGGGTAATCTGTTACATATGCTTTGGCACTGTCCTACGGTTAAAAGCTTATGGAATGGCATTTTCCAACTTATATCTTCTATTACGGGTATGATCAATACCCCAGATCCTGCCTTAGGAATTCTCCATTTAACTATTGATAAATTTCCTAAATCATTTCGGCCGTTATATCCCATATTTTACTTGAAACCAGGTTAATGATTTTATGTAACTGGAAATCCACTAATGCTATAAATGTGTCGGATGTCACTTCTGCCGTACGTAGAAACTACACTTTTGAACGTTTAATAGCCATCAATGCCTTTAAATGTACACAGTTTGATAAGTATTGGTCCATATGGCCTACGGATCCTTCTCAGGGATGTTCTTAGATCCGTTTACTGTTTGCTATGGTTGCTTATGTATGTGAATGAATATGTTTATACTCGTACGTATTGCATTTCTTCTGGACATTACATTTACTGTTCACAATGCATATCTTATTGTTTATTTCTTTATGGTCTTGTTTTTTCCTTTGTATATTTTTTGACAAATATTCAATAAAAACGAATGATTCAAAAAAGCTAGACAATAAGCTATTCAGAAAATAATGTGAAAGATAACGATATTTTGCATATATTTAAATAGAAAAATTCTCATTTTTGACTAGATTTCCACTTTAAAAAACACAACCACTCTCCTCAATAAACTAGAAAAAAAAAACTGAGGCATGACAGTAGGCAGGTTTACCCTGTGCTGGTCAACAAATATTTTGTTGCCAGTGTCCATTTCTCCTGTAGGTGGCAGTATAACCTGACATTGCAAGAATTCTTGTGCCTCAATGGATGATGAAAGCAAAAAGGTATTCGCACCAGTGATAAAAATTACACAACTCTTGATTATTGGAGGAAAACCTCTCCAAACATTTTTATTAACTTATATTTGCATTTCACAAAAAAAAAAAAAAAAAATACAGATTTAAATTTTTTGTTAAAAAGAAAAAAACACCTGCACAGAACAAAAATGATAAAAAATAATTATAAAGCCATCACAGTGTGTTTAGGTCAAAAACATTTTCAAGACAAAACTAAGCAAGATAAAAACAAAAAATACAATATATTTGCTTGCACAGTGGCCTGTAATGCATTTCAGAGCCACAGGCCATGTATACAAGACACTCCAGCAGGGAAGCAGTTAACACTCAACTACAAGGCCACACTGACCCAGGGGGTTTAAAGTCAAACATTTGTTTTTCTTGGTATGGAGTTTGCAGTAGAGAGAACTGCAAAAAAAAAAAAAAAAAAAATTGTTTCCAATACCATTTACATAAAGAAAAATTAAAAAAAAAATAAAAATCTATAAAGGAGTACCCATTTTCTTACACACTGACCGATTAGTGAAAACTGGAGTAAATAACGGAATAGACTAGTCCTCAGTGACCAATCGGGTATTTGCATCCTTTCTCTAGGCTGCACTAAGTATGGAAAAGAGAAATTGATAGGCTGCTGTGTATATCTATGCTTTTCTCTGCACCATTAATTTCTAGGAATTTCAGCACTATAGTAATCTTAATGTACTCAGACCTTCTTAGAAAGGCTCTACTAAGAATAACACTAGGCAAAAACACCAAAATGTTTAACTGTATTTTGGATTGAAAAAAAAAAAAAAGGAGAACATGTGAAGGCAGATTCCAGGGCTGTGGTCATTATCCTTGCTGCAATACTAAGGGCCCATTCACAATTGTATGTGTGAATGCTTGCACATTGCATTAGTGCAACCTATTCACCAACTGGGCTCTCAACACATGAAATAAAACACTGTCACATCCGCGTGTTGTGGTGCACTATAGTGTAGGTGCCTTTTTAGATTACCATAGCTATGCGTTGGGAAGCCAATCAAAATGAAGGGCAAGGCACACCACCATGTATTCAATTAATACACTTTAAAAAAAAAAAAAAAAAAAAAAATAGAATTTAGCACTCTTAAACCGAATGCATAGATGTAAATCCAGCCTAATATGGCCCATGGCATATCAGGTGTCCTAATACTTACTATACATGTGCTTGTTTAAGGTCTGTCACCACCAAGTAGTGAAAGGAGAGCAATGAGGACAGCCCTGGAGCAAGCATCTTCCAACACGTCAGCAGTGGTAGCGCATGACTTTTCTATCACAACAAAACTAAACTCCAAGCTCCACCTTCCATCATTGTGGCAGTTACATCCGCAGCCAGCCAGTCATCTTTTCCATGGGCTACCTCCAGGTGCTGGGTTTTCAGCCTCTCGACTGGCCAGTGGAGGCCGACATCATCCCGAACATGCGCACGAGAGTCAGTCATTGCGGCACAGCCAGAGTGTGCCAAGAATGTACATGCATACACAACTCAAGTATGCAATCAATAGACTGCAAGCAGACAGTAAGTGTATGCTTGCACAGAAGAGAAATAACAATGTCTTCTGCATTAAAGAACTGCCCACACAGTTTTTTTTTAAAGTTGGGTTTAGTTCTGCTTCAAAGTAAAGGAAACTAAATGGAGATAATTCCTTTTACTTCCCGTCTCATAGCCAAAACAGGAAGTTACAGGAAACTGCTCAAAGGTTAGGGAATCCCTGGTTGTCACCAGAACTAGTGTCGCTACCAGAATAGTTCCCCTCTTTTCTGGAGACAGCCCAAAATTTGGGATTGCCGGTAATTCCAGACAATTAGGGAGGGTGAATCTCCCTAAATGGGACACAGATTGCAACAAAAAAAGCGGACAAGTGTTCTAATCCCTCTTCACTCTAACCAAAATCTAAAAACAGTTTTGTCTTTAGTTATACTTTAAGGGCCTGTGTCAACAGCATAAATTTGAAAAGGTTCCTAGATTATTCAAAAATTAACAAGCGCATTTAACCCGCAGGTGACCTCCCTTTGACCTGCTTCAAGTGGGTTAGCATTCCCAAAGACTTGTATGGGAATGCAAAAGTTATCTGATGCAAGCAAAAGCCATCAACATATTACCTTACAGTGGTGCAGCATTGAGACAAATATGACCCTAGGTTTTCAGTAAAGACATTTAAAAAAAAAAAAAAAAAAAAAAAAAAAAAGGACAGCTTTTTCAAAGAAATCCAGTTCAGTTACCTGGCCCAGCTCAGGTCTCCAATGCTCCATCACTACCACAAAGGCTTCTGTTAGATGGGGAGCAAGCTCAGAGAAGGGAGGCAGGAAGTGTCTGTCAGCTTGGCTTGTAGCAAATAATAGCCAGCATGAGAACCCCACACCTCCAAACTTCATCTCAGGTAATGTGACCACGCCTCAAAAACGCACCTCGTTTTAGTGTGCAGGAGAAGAGGTTAAAGACTGACCCCCTACACAGGATTATTGATTATCCTGAAAGTAGCCAAGACTACAGATTTCTGCTTGGAGTGGACACTGCATGTGGTGTTTTTAAACCTTATATGGCACATTTTCCATGCTGGACGAGTCTTTGGAGTAAGGTCCAAATGTGAGGTAACAATGTACCAACTGGCACATTGTTACAGATAGAACTTGTTTAATAGATTTCAATGACCCCCTTTCTAAAAGCACCAGCTAAGTCCTTGGCCTGTTTCTGGAAACAATTCGAACCATCCATCAATTCTATGTACAGTCACTTTAGAGCAGCATGAGCCTTGCTCACCCTGCAAGGTACAGAACAAAGAATAAACGGCAGATTGGTGGAAGAAAACCTTAAAGGGTAAATTCGCCTTTACAGAAAATCTGTAAGGTGAACTTACACTGGACCCCCTCCCTATCCCCCCGGATCCCACTGTGCTGGTGTCCCGCAATGTCCCACTGTCAGACACAGGGATGCAGCTTTACCGGTCAGGGGATTTGAAATCCCTGCGGCTTAATCTCCTATCCGTACTACTCAGCGTATACAGTTGGGAAGCATTCTAATTGGTCAGCACCGCCACATGGACAGCGCTGACCAGACTCCATCTAGCCCAGTGGTTCTCAACTCCTGTCCTCAGGACCCACTAAACAGGCCAGATTTTAAGTATTACCTTGGGGAGATGCAGACTAAAATACTGCAATCACTTAGCAGCAAATGATCACCTGTGATGTATTTCAGTTATCTTGCAAACCTGGCCTGTTAGTGGGCCCTGAGGACAGGAGTTGAGAACCACTGATCTAGCCCATCCTGTCAGCGTTGGAGAAGAGAAATCCAGGATTTCAAATCCTCAGACCGATGCAGTGCCGTCCAAGTGCCTTACAGCGGGGGATCACAGGACTCCGGTACAGCAGGAACCTGGGGATGGGGGAGGGGGTCCAGTGTAAGTTCACCTTGCAGATTTTCTAGAAAGGTGAACTTGCACTTTAACAGGGAATTCTTTCCCCAAATGGGCAGAACCTCAAGAGAACAGGAGAAAAAAAAAAAAAGTCCAAAAAACTATAAATCCTGTACAAATAGTGATCAGAAGACATTTTTTTTTTACAGTTACAGTCTGCTTCTGTTTTAAGGGCCAATTTACACCAGTGCGTTGATCTGCAATGTAGTACAGTTGTAAAACACAGATCAACGGAAGGACATCTGAAAAACAATTCCCAATGTGCCCTATTCCCACCAAAACGCCACACATGCATGTCAACAGATGTCAGTGCGCGTTAAAAGATGGAAGGAAACGTACATGCATTTTCAATACATTTTAGTGTGAATTGACCCTAAATTATACACGTAAATTTTAACCACTTTCAATGAAATTTTGATTTCAAAGATGGCTGAAAGTATTAAGACAACCTAATGCCAACAGTGCTGATTTTTAGGAAAACTATTGCTGGTAAGTTGCCTTGACTCATTGGGGAAAACTGATAAAAAGTGTTTGAGGAAAAACTTTATCACAACCAATCAGCTTTTAAAATGTTCATTTTCGAAGCTGTGTGGAAAAAATGAAAAATAGCTGACTGTTTGCTATAGGCAATGGCACCAGTGGAGATAGAACTGGTCTCAGATGCTTTTTATTAATTCCTCTTATTAAGTCAATGCAGCTATTGGAAGCTCGTTGAAATTATTAAACACGTAGTGCTTGGCCAGCATTAGCCCAATCAAAAGTGAACTTCAACAAATCATTCACTGAATAAATTCAGCAGCAAAATTTTCTGCATCCAAGCGATCACCCAAATTATAGTCCAAAGGGTCAGACCCAAGATATTATATCTGTGGAGCGTCCAAGTCCCATGAGTGTACTTTAATAGAGTACCTCTATTAAAGTAAGCCTTTGCTTTGCCCATGCATGTTTCTTAAATGACCCCCATACTCCTGATCCCTTTGCTCTTCTGTTTAGTCACATGAGTGAGGAGAACAGCCCTGTGTAAGGTCTGAATTGCTCTGGTAGGTGCTTGCACATGACTAGGGACAATCACCCTGTCCCACATGCCAATGCTCTGGTGTCTACGCTTAAACAAGTGGAGGACACCATGGTCCAAAAGTGACAGTGAGCCTGTTGATTTGCCACTCAGGCTCAAGCACGGTCATATATGGATGGTCTTGCGATTCCTCATGCCTGAAAGCCCTTAGTTAGAAAGTGCTCTAGTGGTGCTGGAGCATAGTTTGGCAAGTATAACTGCCTTTGTGCTATCTGCAGAGATATTACTTTGCTCAGAACAGGTAAAGTGACAGTGACAGTGTCTCTTTAATGAGTAGAGCACCTAGTCATAAACAGGAAATATTTGGTTTTTCACTCAAAATACTTGGAGATTTAGTTTGGTAAAAGAAATACTTTGTCCCCCCTGCATTTATTTTTTTAATCAGCAGCACTTGTTTTCTACATGGCAAAACTGTACAAATTCAACGAGGCGGCTCACAAAAACAAAATGGTTTCCTGTAACCATTCTATCATGTAACATTATATAGGAAATGGTCTACCAAAGTACAGAAAAGTACACAGTAATATTGGTGAATGGAGAGACATATTCTGATGTACTGAAAAGTTGCATAAATCCAGATGGCCAGAAGGAGTTTCTTTTCATAATAAAAACACTGGTCTGAAATCCAAAAGATGGAAAGGTGCGTCTTGTAAAAGGGAGCTCAGGAACTAGCCTTCTCTTGTCATCTTCAAGTTTCTATTTTCCTAGAAACAGCAATGTAAAAATGTTGAGGATCACAATTTCAGCCAAAACAGGTATACAGAAACAGTTTTACCATACTCCGTGAACCACCCGCCCCCCTGCCAAGCTATACAGCTGTACATTGTGTGAACTCCGATTACATATGTTTGTTTATTTTTACCTCCATGCAAGTTTTCATGTTATAGTAAGACTTTAAGGCTTCACTGGAGCTCAAAATTAGAGAACAATTTATTAACACTTGATTTTTTTCAGCAATAATGTAAACTTCATTGCACATCATTTGATGTAATTTTTGGTTGTGGCTATACCATGCTAATAGAACAGTGTTTTTCAAAATTACCAAGGCACTGCAAAAAAAAAAAAAAAAAAAAAAAAAAAAATTATTTTGTAGAAAACACAATGATCAAAATTAGAGAACAGCAATGACTAACACGGAGAAAGAATACAACGAACATTTCTGAAGGTTGCAACAATCAACAATTAGTAGATGGTGTTTGCTTTGCTTTGAATGACTTCAGCACATCCGTGGCCACAGGACATTCCTAGTCTCTCATTCTGCTCTGATGCGATTTTATTGTTCCACTCTTCAAGTCTCTTCCACAGTTCGGTGACTCTAGTGGGTTTCTTGGCCATAACTTTGTCACCGAGGATTTTCCAGAGGTTTTCTATTGGGTTTAGATCAGGACACTGGGCTGGCCATTTCATTATTTCAATGTTTTCAGCTTCAAGGAACTGCTTTACCCATTTTGCTGTGTGACAGGGGGCATTGTCCTGCATGAAAATTGCTGGCTGATTGGGTGATGAATGCAGGGAAGGAACTGCATATTGTCGGAGAAGGTTCCGATAAACATTTGCATTCACTCTGCCATGTAGCTGTATAAGAGGCCCAACTCCTGCTGCAGAAAAGATCCCCCAAACCATGACGCTTCCCCCTCCACCGACTTTACACTTTGGGTTCAGCCTTTCTGCAGTTTGACGACAAACATAATATTTTCCATCTGACCCAAATAAATTAAGCTTTGGACCAGTTCTCCTCTGTCCACACAACATGCTCCTCAGAAAGGTTAGTCTAGCCTTTTGATTCTTTCTGCTAATGAGAGGGTTGGTCACTGCAGAGTGGGCTTTCAGTCCAAATTCCCTTAAACGGCGAGATACTCTATGACGAGACAGATCCTTACTCTGTTCAGCACTGAACTGGCGAGCAATTGCAGCTGCAGTGTTGAACGGATTGCCCATTGAGATTATCCGCATTATCCTGTTCTCTCTTGCATTTGTCTTTCGTGGACAACCAGCCTTCTTGGGGGGACTTGAATAAGTTTGCGACATTGTAAAGATGCAATATTCTACAAACCACAGATTTGTTTTTCAAATATCACTAAAGTTTTTTAGTCTGTGCTTCAAAATATACGCAACTCATGAAATATGCAACAAAACTGCTTTTACTCCCGTTTACATAATTTCAGATAGGACTAAGCAGTGACCTTGAAATTTAGGAAACGGTAGGTTGTTCTTCAATTTTGAGCTCCAGTGTAGTAACATTAAAGAAAAAAAAAAAAAAAAGGAAGCGAGGACCATGGAAGAAAAAAAACTTGGGACGTACAAGAGGTAACAGAGTACCAAAGGAATGGATCAGTCAGATGATCAAATGAAATTACATATTTTTCAAGGGCTACATAAATATCCCTTTCAGGGCTTTTGAACAGAAACGTGCTGTCTGCAGCTGCTATTCTAGGGTATAGGGCAGTTGTGTGCAGGTAGGCACAGCAAGAATCAGTAGCTGCTGTTTTAGTTGAACTATGACTAGAGTGTCCATGACAGCCTTGTCTCAGAGGAAGTAGGCTGTATGATGTAACCAGAAGACTGGTGACATCTAGTAGGGGAAATGACTTGCTGAGGGGAACAGCATCAGAAATACAGCAAGCATTGCAGCAAATTGCAATAGCAATTGCATTTTTTAAAAATGTTAATGATCTGTTAAAATTTTTTCCCCTGGAATTCTACTTTAACCATCTCAATACAGTGCATTTTCACCCCCTTCCTGCCCAGGCCATTTTTCAGCTTTCAGCGCTGTCACAGTTTGAAAGACAATTGCGCGGTCATACAACACTGTACCCAAATGAAATTGTTATTTTTTTGTCCCCACAAATAGAGCTTTCTTTTGGTGGTATTTGATCACCTCTGCGGTTTTTATTTTTTGCGCTATAAACAAAAGAAGAGTGACAAGTTTGAAAAAAAAAAAAAAACTTTTTTTTACTTTTTGCTATAATATCCAATTTTATTTTTTTTTTAAACTTTTTTTTCCTCAGTTTAGGCCGATACACATTCTTCTACATATTTTTGGTAAAAAAAATTGCAACAAGCGTATATTGATTGGTTTGAGCAAAAAAGTTATAGTGCCTACAAAATAGAGGATAGATTTGATGCATTTTTATTATTATTATATTTTTTTTTACTAGTAATGGCGGTGATCTGCGATTTTTATCGTGGCTGCTATATTGCGGCGGACATATCGGACACTTTTGACACATTTTTGGGACCATTCACATTTATACAGCTATCCGTGCTATGAAAAAGCATTGATTACTGTATAAATTTGACTGGCAGGGAAGGGGTTAACCACTAGGGAGCGCTGAAGGGGTTAATATGCTGCCTGGGAGTGATTCTAACTGTAGGGGGAGGGGATTGACAAGGGGAGGAGACCGATCTGTGTTTCTCTGTACTGAGAACACACCATCGGTCTTCCGCTCCTCTGACAGGACCGTGGATCTGTGTGTTTACATACACAGATCCATGGTCCTGCTGTGTTACCGGGCAATCACGGGTGCCCGGCGGACATCGCGGCCGCCGGGCACGTGCATCGAGTCCCCAGTAACGCCGGCGGCACGCGCCCCCTGGTGGACTGAAAAGGCGAGGGTGTCATAACGCCCTCCCGCCACAGGAGCTGCGCCGCTTGGCCTATTGACAGCCGGCAGTCAGCAACCAGTTAAAGTGATTCTAAAGCCTAAACTTTTTTTATCTCAATGCATTCTTTGCATTAAGGTAAAAAATGTTTAGGCATAGACTGTGGCCAGCTTGCACATTACGTGCAAAAAAATATTGCAATTTTTTTTTTTTTTTTGTAAAGATGAACTTATCCTTTAAGTGTAGAGATGTTTGTTTTGTGCTTGTAGTTCACTAAAAGTGATTGTAAACGAAATTAAACAAATCAAAACACTTAATGGACAAACAATCTTAAAAGATATTGTTATTTTTACCATCTTATTTTCTTCTCCAAACAGGTATAAGGAAAAAAAATAAAAAATAATGTTAGAATCGTCTCTTAGCCACAGCCATTTACCCCCAGAATAGCACCTAAAATAAACTATTGTGAAGTTACTTTGCAGGTTCAGGGTTTACAAGATAAGTGACTTAATTGCCTAACCAGCGCTTGTAGTACAGGCTTTGCGATTTGACGTTTAGGTCCAGCGTTTACTACAAAGCTACTGCTACTTGATTCAGCACTTATTACACAGTTATTGTGGCCTGACAGTGCTCTATTATACTGCTATTACAGAAGCAAGCATCCGTGGAAGAAGTAGTCATACACAATGAAGATGAGACTCAGAAGCTGGTCCCACCAGCTGATGAACTGACTGTAGCACAAACGGTTTTCCAACAGAGGATTGTGGTGAAGCTTGGTCAACGCTCCAGCCTCACACTGAAACTGGATGCTTTTTGATAAAACCCTGAGTGTGTATAAACTAAACGTCATGCTGCAATTAAACATTACTACAAAAAGTAGCTACGCATTTACAAACATGAAGGAAAGTGGAAAGGTATTTACGGCTTTGCAGAAAAGTGGGACTCTTTTAGTCCGTTTTATTATGTATAATAAAATAATATTTTTATGAAAAATAGGTCTATTAGTGAATAACATGTAATCACAGAGTATAGTCTATGGTGAGTAAAGTAGTAATAGGACCCATCCATCTTACCTCTGGTGGAGGTGGTTTGATAGTGACAGGCTGTGACGTCCGTCGGGGCGGGGAAGGTTTTGGCTGCACTTGCTGTTGTACGACAGGGTTATAATACGTCACTCCTCCATACACCTGTGACTGTGCCTAACACAAGAAAACAAAAAAACACCTTAACATAATCATATCGCACTAAATATCATTACCTAATCTTTCACCTTTCTGAAACTACCTCTCCAAACTTTAGAGAAAGTTGATGTAAAAGTCTTTTTCTATCCACACTAATACAGTAACAAGATCTGAAAACTCTAGAACAGAGACACACTCTGTTCACTGCCAGCTGCATCTTCAGGTTTCTGAAAATGTTAACCTATATAATACAAAAAATGGTCATTAGTCATTGACACACTGTTGAATATAAACTGACTTTAGAAAAAAACTGAATTAAAACCCAAATATAGCTGAAACTTTTTCTACACGGAGCAGGGAAGGGCTAAAAGCGATACCAAGTTTAAAGTGTTACTAAACCCAGGACCCTGAAGAACATGGAAATGCAATCATTTTAGTAAAAATAAACTGCTAAATACCTTTTCAGATCAGCAGTATATAGCAGTCTTGTGATTTCTATCAGTGCTGGTTAAAGCTTGTAGGAGGAGTTTTCATACTCCCCCGATTGTTCTGAGGCTGCAGGACCCCTGGCCCTCTGTCTTGACAGTGCAGATTGGCCCTGTGCTGATCACATGAACTCTCCCAAGAAAAAAAAAATAACTCTAGCAATAGAGAGGGAGGTTTAGAGAATCAGAGAAGACAGATCAAACAGCCTTTTTACACAATGCAGAGAATTAACCCCTTAGGTTCCACAGTGCGTATAACAAGAATGCTTTACTGCATATACAGACTGATTTTTACTGTTGTGGGTTTGGTAACACTTTAACATCTGTATGTGTCCCTGTTGGTGAGATTTACCCTCATTTTCGGGGGGGCTAATACACATGGCCTGAAATGGATGTGAGGGGAAAGCCCAAAACCTGGCAGAGGTTCTAACCCCCATTAACCTACAGTGTTGTAACCTATTTTAACTGTTCTGCAAAAACAAAAAAAATAAAAAGGAAGAGGGAAGAGATTTCCTCAAATTGAGCAAATCACCCTTTTAGACAATCACCTAGAAAGTACCCACTGGAAGACCTCCCCTTAAATCCTGTCCTGGTGACAGCTGTGAAAGTTTGGATCTTCCTTCACTTTTGGCGCTTTTGACCATGTCCACTGGCTAGAGATCTACACTTACCAGCAGGGATGGATTGGTAACTTTAGTGTCAGTTCAGCAAAAACTCACAAAAGATCTAACCTAGGAACACCATCTACCTACTGCCTGAAGACAAAGGGTTGTATATAAAACCCTGAAAATAATCATTTTAGTTCTTTTGGATTGCTAAATATACAATTGAAAGCATTGTTACATCGGTTTGGTCCTTAACCACTTGCCGACCGGCGCACGACGATATACGTCGACAGAATGGCACGTACAGGCAGGAGGGCGTATATATACGTCCCTCCTTTAGCCTGTGCGTGCCATCGGGAGCGGCGCGCTCCCGCGCCGGTCGGAACCCCCGTGAGTCCGATCGCGGTTCCCGCGGACTCGATCGCCGCGGGGACCCCCGCGATCGTCTCACGGGGCGGCTGAACGGGGAGATGCCGAGATAAACAGCATCTCCCCGTTCTGCCTACCAACTAGTGACGCCGATCTCTGCTCCCTGTGATTGGAGCAGAGATCAGCATTCACTAGCTGACAGCCACGCCCCCCCCACAGTAAAAAAACACACCCCTAGGCATACTTAACCATTACACTGCCCCCTTGTGGTTAACCCCTTCACTGCCAGTGTCATTTATACAGAAATCAATGCATTTAAATGCATTAATTGCTGTAAAAATGACAATGGTCCCAAAAATGTGTCAAAAATGTCCGATGCGTCCGCCATAATGTCGCAGTCACAAAAAAAATAAAAAAAAAATAAATAAAAAAAATCGCAGATCTCCGCCATTAATAATAAAAAAAAAATTATTAATAAAAATGCTATAAAACTATCCCCTATCTTGTAAACGCTATAACTTCTGCGCAAACCGATCAATAAATCGCTTATTGCGATTTTTTTTACCAAAAATATGTAGAAGAATACGTATCGGCCTAAACTGAGGAAAAAAAATGTTTTTTTATATATTTTTTGGGGATATTTATTATAGCAAAAAATAATGAATTTTTTTCAAAATTGTCGCTCTATTTTTGTTTATAGCGCAAAAAATAAAAACCGCAGGGGCGATCAAATACCACCAAAAGAAAGCTCTATTTGTGGGAAAAAAAAAAGGACGTCAATTTTGTTTGGGAGCCACGTCGCACGACCGCGCAATTGTCAGTTAAAGCGACGCAGTGCCGAATCGCAAAAAGGGGCCTGGTCCTTTGGCTGCAAATTGGTCCGGTCTGGAAGTGGTTAAAAACATAAAAATAAACTAAAAAAAACAAAAAAACAAACACAGGTCAGAAATCTGATCAGCTGATGTACTTTGTGTTGCACAGCTATCAGTTATAATGTCCACAGCTAATATAATGTTCCGCACATTCTGTGTTATGAAGAGGTGGTGGTGTTTGAAGTCCTGTCTTATGGTGGGAAATTTGATTCTCCATAGATACAGTATAATGAGTGAGCGTTGTCACAGAAGTGTGTTACTGGCAGGATCACAAACAATTAAAAAAAAAAAAAAAAAAAAAGATAAAAACAAATGCAAGTCGCATCTAAGGACTTATAAGGCTGCAACATTTTTATGCTTCAACCATTTGTACAAACAATTTCCAGTCATAAACACCTTCTCACCTGTGTATTGGGGTAGAGATGAGGTGGTGGTGGTGGGGGTAATGCACCTGGGGGATAAGGATAGGCTGGGTTGCCAAAATTAATAACTCCAGGGGGAGCAGCGAAGTATGGTGGGGGCAGCAACTGCTGTGGGGGAGGCTGGCCTGGAGGAATGGAGACTGGTGCAGGGTAAAGGCTTGGGGTAGTCATGGGGGCGGGAGACTGGTGCGGGTGTAAACCTGAAATGAAAAAAATAAAATAAAAAATTCATATAGGAGTTTCAAAAATATAGAATTCAAGACAATTCTAAACTTATGTTTGTCATTGCAACAGTACCTGTTCCTGCACTGAAAAAGGAAAGCTGTTCAGACGAACATCATGGTCTGAATGAGATCACACATCACTTGTGCCGATTAACATTAGTAAAGTCAATTTTCACAAAATGAACCAGCCACTGAGGGAATCGGATTCACAAACCGTTCAATGAAGAGACTTGTAATATCTCAACAGGGCAGCACAGAAGCTTAGTGGTTAGCACTTCTGCCTGGCAGCGATGGGGTTCTTAGTTTGAATCCTGACCAAGACAATGAGGGTTATTTACTAAAGGCAAATCCACTTTGAACTACAAGTGCAAAGTGCACATGAAATTGCACTGAAAGTGCACTTGGAAGTGCAGTTGCTGTAGCGCAGAGGGAGACATGCAAGGAAAATAAAAAAAAACAGCATTTTAGCTTGCACGATTGGATAATAAAAAATCAGCAGAGCTCCCCCCCCCCCCCCCCCCCCCCAATTTCAGATCTACCCCTCAGATTTACAGCGACTGAACATCCAAGTGCACTTTGCACGTGTAGTGCAAAGTGGATTTTTCCTTCGTAAATAACCCTCAATGTCTGCTTAGATAGCTCTAAAAAGTTTGTATGTTCTCCCTGTCCTTGCGTGAAAACCTTCCGGGTACTCCAGTTTACTTACACACTCCAAAAAGACATGCTGGTAAATTAATTGGTTCCTGTTACAAAACTGTTCCTAGTATGATATTCTACTGAGAACATTCAAGACTGCTGCTTTACCATCTGTCCCAACAAAAGATAAAATCGCTTTGAGTCCCTAGGTTAAAACAATAATGGATATTAGTAATTGTAGAATGGCCATGGCACAGCTGATGGTTGAGACAGAAAATTACTGCCAAGGTGTGCACCGCCATAAACAGGAAATTACTACACATCGTATACACCAAAATCCCACTTCCATTTGATGGATTTAGATATATGGCACTGAAAAGTCATACAGTATATCCAGCCCTAAAGTGTTTGTGAACTCACAAGTATAAATCACTGCCAGTCCCACTATTATAGGCAGGCATAACACAGTATATGTCTTTTATAAAAACGAGGCATGTAAATACCTATTTAGAGCCATCTTCAGGCCAGTCACGTGACTCGTGGGCTGCTTTACAGCTCCGATTCATGGCATCTGGAGGACACGAGATATCCCTCTGACTTCAGCTGGGGAGGTCACATGGTCAGCCCCTCCTTCAGTAGCCCTGGAGACCAGCCCAGAGTCACATGACTGGCCTGGAAACTCACTCTTAAAGTGGTTGTAAACTCATTTAAAAAAAAAATAAAAAAAAAAAAAAAAAAAACACACCCTGCAAGACAAAAAGACATAATGAGCTAGTATTCATCGCATACTAGCTCATTATGAAATGCTTACCTTAGATCGAGGCTGTTGCAGCAGTCCCCTTACACAGCTGTGACCGGCGACACGTCCCCCAGGGTTATTTCCGGGTCTGCGGGCTCTGGAGTGATTGGTCGAAGCTGCGATGACGTTGCGCATGCGCGGGAGCTGCCAGTCACGCACAGGCCCTTTAGAAACGGCACGATTAAGCCGTTTCTTCAGTGCACATGCGCCGATGACGCCGGCGCAAGTGCATATGGTAAATATCTCCTAAACCATGCAGGTTTATAAGATATTTACTGGCTTACTTGCAGGTACAAGTGGTGTAACAGGGTGACAGACACAGAGCAGGGAGCTTACAGTCAGGGAGGGGGTGAGTGGGGGAAAGAGGATAGCAGAGCAAGGCTGTGGATGACAAAAGGGACATACGCTGACCATGGTAGTTAGGGCTCAGCAGCCCTGATTATCGTGGTCAGCGTAGAGAAGGGGACACAGGAAGTGGCAGGATCAGCCAGGTTTTTTACAGTTTAGAAAGGGGAAGATTACGCAGCACAAGCACTGGGGTTAACAAACACTTTAAAACCCATATGTCATGATTTCTTTAAAACTGCAATAGACGCATACTTGTCTTTAATGTTACTGATGAAAGAATGTGCACTTAACTTTCCTCTCTTTGCTACTTAAAAAAATCTATGCTGCAATAAGGGCCCCCAATCACCCTGACCATCCTACTTCAAGAAAACCCCAAAATGGAAGCAGCAATCTTTGCTCACAACAGGACATACAGTGGAAAAATAATGACTTTATCCCCTGCAGATTTTGTAAGTTTGCCCACTTACAAAGAAATTAAAAAGGTCTATAATTTTTATTATAGGTGTATTTTTTAGGATAGAGACGGAATATCAAAAAAAAAAAAAAAAAATAAAAACACTCCAGAAAAAAAAATAAAACCGATACAAATGTTATAAATTGATTTGCAGTTCAGTGAGTAAAATAAGCATTATATCCCCTACCAAGCAACAATAATTCTGGCTCCCACAGACTGGCTAAAGTATGTTCTCATGTGGCACACAGATTAGTCCTGTCAATTTAAGAAGGTGATCCTAACGACAACTCGTTACGTGTATAAAAGACACCTATCCACAGAATCTCTTTCTTCCATTCAAATCTCACCATCATGGGCAAGACCAAAGAGCTGTCAAAGGATGTCAGGGACAATATTGTAGACCTGCACAAGGCTGGAATGGGCTACAAGACCATCAGCAAAAAGCTTGGTGAGAAGCAGTCAACTGTTGGATTGATTATTCGCAAATGGAAGAAATACAAAATAACTAACTATTAATCACCCTCGGTCTGGAGCTCCATGCAAGTTTTCGCCTCATGGGGTACGGATGATGAGAAAAGTGAGGAATCAGCCGAGAACTACACAGAAGGCGCTTGTCCAGTGTGCATGAGGCCTTTTAGAGCCATCTGCCCCTCATTCACAGTGTAGTAACTTAAAGGCAGTAAATATCTTTAAACACTCATAAACCAAGTACCTGGGTGGGGAAGGTGCATTTCTTGCTGTACAATCATGCCCTGAGGGGGCAAAGGTGAAGAGCCATCAGTGTGAGCATATATTGGTCCTTGGAACTGGACTGAAAAAATAAATAATTAAAAAGAAGATATTAGTAAACCAAAGCTATTTTTCTGCAACAAATAAGAACAGAATACATCAGTGAGGCACTCACGTGGATCATAGTAATGGCCTTCCATAAGGCTGATGTGCATGGGAGCGGGAGCAGGATCAGGAACCGGCCTCTGACGCTGGGAGGAATACCTCTTGACACGACCACTTTGAACTCCCTACATAGCAGGTAATAAATAAATTAATCCTCATCAATCTTACTACTGCCAACCAAGAGCAGCAGGGCACAGAACTACATATTTAGGTGAACTGTATTACCTGCCAAAATTGCCATATAAATACTGTTCAGCTAGTTTTTTTCCCCCCATCACACCCATCTTTAAAACTGGGCAGTCATGCAAGCACCACGATTTACTTTTTTCAGCTTTGTGGGCATATTCTGGGTCACTTGCCTCTCATTCAACTTTCAAGGACCAGTAAGAGGAAAGCCATATAACTGTCCAACAAACAGGCGATATATGAAGCTGCCAACTTGAAACCATCCTGGCTTTGCATTTCTGCCAGAACTGTGTTAATCACAAGACTGGCTGAACAGAATAAGATATTTTAGCAGGCAAATCAGTTCACAAACTTTTCATTCAATTCGGCTGCTTGGCTGGGGGGGTTCCACTTTAAGTTTACCTTGCACTATTTTATTACATGAACATTTCCTCTTCCTTTTCCCTCCTGTTCTTGGACAATGAACATCTACACATACCGTGGTGACTGGTACAAGGGGCGTACTTCTTGTGTGGATGCGGGGGTATGTTCCTGACAACTCAGTAAAATGGAAGTGGCTTGGGGGAAGCTACAAAACATTTTCAACATTACACAAGTCCAGTTTAATGTGACCAGTATGCTAGGGATGCAGCTTGTTCCATGAATGATAGAGGTTTAAAGCGGACCCATAGACCTGCACTGAACAGGAACAGGACAGCGCAATCACTGTGCATCACTACTAGCCAGGAAACACATCATGCACATCTCATTAAAGTGGAAGTACACGTAACCAATTTAAAGTGGTGTTTCCCCCTAAAAAAATAAAAGATGCTTAAAATTCCTAAAAAAATAAAAATAAAATAATAATTGGAAAAAATATTTTTTTTTTTTACATACTTCTAAATGCCTGTTGCTAGGGGGTCCCACGTAGTCTGCCTCCTTCGGTGCCTGGGCTGATGATATCACTTCCCCTCGGCGCAGGAAGGGCTCCCCAGTCATCTAGGACCTGTCATGTGTCCCAGGTGACTGTGCGGCCAATCACGGCGCAGTGGGTGCCCAGCTGTGAAGCCACAGCCGGGTGCCCACAGTTGCAATGCCGGCGTCGCAGAGCGGATCGGGGGGCTAGCAAAGCTTTGACCCCCTGCATCGCTGGACCCTGGAACAGGTAAGTGCCAGTATTTGTAACTGCTGACTTTAAATTTTTTATTTTTTTTTAAGGGATACACCTCTTTAATGTGTTTGGGTAAAGTCTGAATTCCCGTCAAGATTTTACCTCTTCAAATTATATGAAGACAAAGAACTTGCAGTAAAATCAACACTCAGCTTCAATGGGAGTTACTTACCATTCCCTCCATGCGGCCATACTGTGGTGGTGCTCCAGGCATGTGAATGTGATTCGTAATACCTGTCAAAGTTGTTTAGAAAGATTAATTTATAAACACATGCTTAAAATTTGCTTTACAACCCCCCCCATATTTTCCACTGCATGTGTACATACAAAAACCAATCAATACTGAACTATAGTGCACTCGCCATACACACTGTAGGCATTCATTTTCTACAGAGAACAAATGCACAGTCTGATTCCACTAGAATCTATTACCCTTTTTAACCATGTTGAAACAAATACCTTGGCAGCGGATTTTTTGGCCAATCAGGGAAATTTCACTTCCTGCCCTGGAGACACAACTGGACATAAGTAGAGAAGATTTGCCAATAGATACACTTTGGGTGTTGCCTAGTCCAACAATGTCAGATGTGATCAGTAACCCAACTCTAAGGAAATGCTTAGTAACGAATAGCGAGTTCACATTGTATCTCCCTTTATATGCTGCAGTATGTGCGGGATCTATTAGGAGGTTCCGGCCAATTTGACTCCTTTGCCATTATAGCGCTGTGTTGTTTCCGGCCTAAAATCTGGATATGACGCTGTGCTTCCTGTGGTTTTTGTTTTGGAGCGCAGTTCTCATTGCGCATGCCCTGTGGGCTGAGCGTTAACCAGAACTAGTACAGTGCGCACCGCTCTTATGGCACGCACGCCGCTGTGCGCATGCGCGATATGGCCACATGATGCGCTGCGCATGCGCGGTGCATTCCAGGCACGCATTAGAGACGTGCGACGCACTGCGCATGAGCAGTGTGTTTTATTCCTTCTTTTTGGTCCATTATGCTACCGAACTTCCTGGTTTGGCTTGTATCAATGTCTTATACTCTAGACAGCAGCACATCACAGCTGTTCAGCCTTTCCAATTAAATTAGGCTGTCCTATCATCAGACAGCTTGTTCAGGAACACTTGCTATATATACCAGCGTACTTCTAGCATCGGCCATGCATCTGATATCCACCATTGGATGAAACATGTCAGGCTGGCCGATGCAAGTACGCGGATTCCACTTTTTATATGCCCTGTTATCTTTTTTTTTGATGCAAGTAGGATTTATTTCAATAAAATTTAAATTGATTTTACGGGCTTCACTATTGGCTGTTTCCTTTCCTTCACTTCGTGGGAGATTCCTCTAGTATATCTTCATCCATCCGATCCTGTGAATCCTGCCCTGTGGGAAATCGCATCAACTTCCAGCATTATACGTTTACCAACGTTCATATACAACTGGGTTCTGGATTTCGTTCCTGTGTGTAATCGCATTCACCTCTGGCACTATATGACAAACATCGCTCATATACTACTGGGCTCTGGTAAGCAGATCAAGATCACAGTTTTTGGATTGTTCACCATTTTCGCTGTTTTCCACACGGAACATTTTTAACCTACTGTCACTTTGCTTGATTGAACACTTTCAAAAGATGGACTATCACATGTTTGGCTAATATTCCATTTTTTCACATGTAATTTATAGGCACTTTTGTTTGATTGAACACTTTAAGATGGATCAGTAAATGTTGGGTTAATTTTTCATTCATATTATAAGCGCCACATTTTGGATTTTGTGTTTTATTAGTTTGCATATCAACAAACTGGGTTGGCTGCTATTTTCTTTCATTTTTCACCTGAATTAGCGCAGATATTTGGCTCCACCTCTTTATTAACGAATAAGCATGAGCTAACGGTCACGAAACACATTGTTCATGTTCATGTGTCCGCAGGGCCCTTTGCTGCAGATGTCTGGGTAGCAAAATCCTGAGGGCCCATTTACACCAGGGAATGGGCGCTATAATCTGTACAACGCATACTCACTGGTGTGTGTTGTGTAGGGGCACTGTAGTGTAGTTACAATGCATCGCACCGTTCATTTTTTTTTTTTAAAGTGGTTCTACAGCCTAAATTTTTTTTACCTTAATGCAGTCTTTGTCTTAAGGTAAAAAATGTTTAAGCATCGAATTGGGCCCCCCTCCCCCATACTTGAGCCCTCATTCGATCCAGATCTGTGTGTCTGAAACTTTTCTTCTCGCCCCTCACTTCCATGCCTCACTGGGGACCAGGAGCCATTGGCTTCCACTGCTGTCAATCAAAGCCAGTGACAAAAGAGCAGGAGGCAGGGCCAAGTCCCACTCTGTCAATGAACACATCAGTGGGCTTGGGAGAGAGCGTGCCCCCACGGAAAGCGGCTTCCTATAGGGGGCACTGGACAGTGAGGAAAACCCAGGAGCACCGGATGCAGAATATTGTTCCTACTTTTTCCAGTGCATGCCAATACAGAGCCAAACGCATATGATAACATTTACGAACCTTTAGTAATTCTCAACTTTCCATCTATTAAATCACTAAAATATTATATATATATATATATATATATATATATATATATATATATATATATATATATATATATATATATATATATATATATATATATATATATATATATATATATATATATATATATATATATATGCACAATTAATCATCAAGAATCTTTATCGCGATCTTGACTAAAGTGTTTCACAATTCTTTTTAGGCAGAAAAGTCTCTCTGCTCTTCTGAAGCCACAGCCCTCAAAATAAAGGAAAAGAAAAAATGGGCAGTCTGCCAAGAATCAAAACATTCTTTATCAGTTGAACTTAAAGGGGTGTTCCAGCGGAAAAAAAATTTTTTTTTTTTTTAAGAGTCAGCAGCTAAAAAATAAAATAAAAAAAAGTAGCTGCTGACTTTTAATAAGGACACTTACATTTCCAGGGCGCCCACAATGTCGGCCGCCGAGGCCAACCTGTCCCTCGGCTCCAAGCGCCGCCATCCTCACTAAGGGAAACAGGCAGTGGAAGCTTGCGTCTTCACTGCACGTTTCCTACTGCGCATGCGCGAGTCACGCGGCGCTTTGTGAATGGGATGCGCTGTGTTGGGAAACACACAGTTCCAAGAACACAGCACGCCCCATTACCCAGAAGACAACGCAAGGAGGAGAGAAGACCGAAGATCACCGCGGAGTAGGAAGCGGCAGATTAGGAAGACTGCCTAGCAAAAGGGGTTTCTGGTAAGGTAAAATATATATATTTTTTTTCAAATGTTTTTTTTTTTAAGAATATTAATGCCGTTTTTTTTAGGGTGGCCCTCCACTTTAAGTATAAACATTGTAACAATTTGTCAATGGAATAGAGTACTTTGTGTGCAAGTCAAAAAAAAGTTTAACCACTAAACCTTTTTCTGACATTTGTTGGTTTCAAGATAAAAATATTTTTTTTTTTGCTAGAAAATTACCCCAAACATTTTATATATTTTTTAATAGACACCCTAGAGAATAAAATGGTGGTTGTTGCAATATTTTATGTCACACTGTATTTGCGCAGCAGTCTTTCAAATGCAATTTTTTTGGAAAAAATTACTTTAATGAATAAAACTAACCGGTAAAGTTAGCCCATTTTTTTTGTATAATGTGAAAGATTTTACGTTGCGAGAATCGTGATCTTTTTATTCCAAGCAAAAAAATTGCGATTCTCATTTTGGCCAGAATCGTGCACCTCCCCAAAACCCAAAACTATCAATGATATCAGCAGCTGAAGTTACACTTACCACATTTCCCATAAAAGCTAGGCCTGGTACTGCCCACTCTAATTTTACAAGGCTAATGGTTAGTGAGCGAGAACCCCTATCAAATTAAAGTGTATGTTTGTTACCCCAACATTTCATATTTTTGATGTGCATCCGTGTTACCATGTACTTTTATTAAAGAGTATCCTTTTTTTTTTTGCATTGCTTCCTGTGTGAAATACCTGGTGATTCTGCCGGTCCTGCTTTCCTATTGCAAACTGACCACTCCAGGCATGAAAGTACATCCCTCCCAATGTGGTCAGTTTGTTTTTTTGCATTCTACTTGGGAGTAGAGCCTGTGTTATCCAGTGGTCAAGCTTCTGCCGACCCCCATACACAACCCCCCCCCCCTCCCCCTCCCCAGGCAATCATTGGGAAGATCGATGTACAGCTCTCCTTCTGCCCCCTGCTGACACACCCTCTGCCCAGCTCTTCACTATTTCTGTCTCTGCCTTTTACACTGGACTAAGTCTGCTCTCTGTTTAAGCTGCTGTTGCCACCACAGACCAGCAAGTTCCAAAACTAAAAACAGCCATCACCTGTGATACAGTAGTTATGTAGCATGGAGACTAGACTCTATATGCATTGTGTTGGCAGTCTCAAGTTCACAGTGGCTGTGTGTATGTATAGTGCTCTGCTCTCCATCTCCATATATAGACTTACTCCCGCCAATGATCCTGAGGCTCTTTTCTGTAACGTCCAACTGAAAGTTGTCTTAAGGAAGCTCTTCTCAAAATAGAGATGCATTTTGGGGGGATGGTGGGTGCCAAAAATGGGCAGCTGACTGGCTTCATCAGATATTAACCTAAAACTCCTAGTGGGTCTGGTCTTATTGAGTTCACCAGCATGGCCTTACGCCGCAAGGCATACCATTTCCTGGGCTGCCCAGGCACTCCATGCTCGTTGCGCGGTCACAGTGCACACGTATACAGCAACTCAGAAGGGCCAGCTGTCAAAATAGGCAGAGGATTGTGTGGCTGCACTGTGACTGGTTTATGCTTGCGCTCCTTATAATCCACTTAGTTTTCGAATATTGCTAGGCACATCTCTTCATTTCAATTATCAGTTACTGAAGTTAATTGCAGTTCCCCAAATTTCAAGACAGCTGCCAACATTCCAGTTCAGTTGGAAACACATGGCTATATATCACGTTAATACAAATGGAAAACTGTGACCCATGTAAAAAAATATAAACGAACACTTACGTGTTGAAACGTACGGCGGTTGCCCAGGGGTCCAGTTCTGGTCTGCTATGTTGACCTGTGACATGTCCTGCTCTAGTCCAGTCAAACCACCTTCTACAGGAGGTTCCCAGCCACCAGGTTTCACTACAGGTATGGGTGGGGAAGGCTCCGGAACCACCTCAGTGGGCATCTGTGGTGGAGGGGGAGGAGGCAGTTCAGGGAATGTAGTGTCGTCTATGCTCTTTCCAGCCTCCCCAACTTTAATCCGACTCCTCCTGGCTCTAGAATAGGACTTTTTCTCCACAGGTCGATCAGGAGTTGGTGGCGATGGATCAGCCGCTTTCTCATTTGCTGGTTCAACTTTGTTAGGCATTCCCATTTCAGGGGGCTCTTCATATGGTTGTTGTGGTGCTTGCTCTACGGTCCGGGCTCTATAGCCTCCATAATCCTGCCTTCGCTCAGAAGTAGGTGGTGGAGCAACAATGTCCTCTGGTGGGTAACTGACAGGACGATTCTCCTTGTACCCACCTGGCCGTGAGTAGGTCCTATTTGAAACAGCTCTATTGTTCCCAGGGGAATTGCGATTGTTGTAGGTTCGGGGTGGGGGGAAAGACTCTGAATCAAAATAACGGTTTGACTGCCTGATTGGCTTTTCCTCCTGGTCTTCACTTCTGGAGGGGCTGGTGTATCTGAAATGAGAAGTTACAGTTTTTCACATACATACACAGGCACCAAGAAAATAAATCTCACAGCAGTCTACAGAACAGAAAGGAAGCATCTGTCCTGCTTTGCACATCTTCAGCAGTGAAGCTTTATGGATTATTCTATCCCAATTAGATAGTCACCAGAAAAGCCTTTTCACCGGAAATCACAGGGTGCTGCATATTCATACAGCAAGTGTAAACAGCGAGAAAGATAAAATTAGTCCGAGGAGGATCAGGACCATTAAGGAAGCACAATTCAACACATTCTTCGTAAAAACAAGCAAAACTGAAATTGTGTGCATACTGCTGCCTTCACGATAGGCAGAGAGGTAGATTGGAAGTGAAAGAACTTGGCAATGCAAGAACAATTTTATTGTTTGCTGGCACGGTCTTCCTTTAAAAAAAGTAAAATGTGGAGTTTTTTTTTTTTTTTTTGGAGAGAGACATATGCAGGTTGCAAACAACCCTTAAATGGTTCATGGAAAAAAGTTAAATAAAATGTCAAGGGTTATGAATATGTACAAAGTTTAACCGCACCTGGACCGCCCTACGCTTATATATACTGCGGTAGGGTGGCCCTTCAGTTCGTACCTGTACGTGATTTCATTTCCTGGGTCTGGGGTGTGCGCGCCGCCGGCGACCAGCTCCCATTGCGACTGCACACAGCGGGACCACCGGGACCCGCGATCGTTCCCGAGGCAGACAGAATGGTGGTCTGCCTATGTAAACAAGGCAGATCACCGTTCTGTGACAAAAGAAGACAGAAATCTTGGGTTTCCCTGTCAGTGTCATTAGTATAGTTACAGTGCATATTATTTAGCACTGTATTAGTGCCACTGGCCCCCAAAAAAGTCTCAAAGGTGTCCGATTTGTCTGCCACAATGTCGCAGTCCTGCTATAAAAGTCGCTGACTGCCACCTTTCCTAGTAAAACGTTTTTAAAAAAGTACATATTGGCTTAAATTAAAGAAGAAATTCGATTTTTTAAAAATTTGTATTGCATGTATTTTATAGCAGAAAGTAAAAAAAAATTATTTTATTTTTTTTATTTTTTTCAAAAACGGTCTGCTTTTCCATTTATAGCGCAAACCCCCCCCCCCCCCCCAAAAAACAAAAACAAAAAACACGTAGGAGGTGATCAAATACCACCAAAAGAAATCTATTTGTGGGAAAAAGGACATCAATAAAGAATGCAGTGCTGCATCGCAAAAAATTGGCCTTGTCATGGGGGGGGGGGGGACCTTCCGGGGCTGAAAAGGTTAATACAATTGGGTAACACTTGCTTTTAGGACCACTCGGGGGGGGGGGGGGGGGGGGGGGGGGGGGCGACGACAGATGTTAGATCATCGTTTCTCAACCTTTTTTCAGTCAAGGCACTAGTTTTACAATAATGCAGCAACATCAATACACGTAGGACACCAAACATTAGAGGTGATTTATTCTTCCAAAGCAAATACACTTTTGCAAACTGGTACTGACTAGTATTCCAAGGTTTCTCTTCTCCCTCAGTTTTTCTGCATCACTTAGCTAATAAAACCCCAACTTTTTGAGTGGATCACTTATTACTTTCAAGGGCTTCACCATGCAGGAGAGTTCTTAACGTGTATGTATGTTCATTATAAAAGCCATTAATTAGGTATACAAACACTTTTAGTGACACATTTAATATTCAGAGGCATTAGTATTTGAAGCACGCTTAGTCGGGTTTTCCTTCTACTGACTACTCGTCAGTGAGGCCGTCTATCATAAATACAAGCAAACAGTGAGGCGTAGGGGGAGGAAGAATCCAAATACATATTTCCGGAACCAAAAGTTTCTATTTGTGGAAGAAGGCATCCCTTGATTATTTTTACAGGGTTTTAAAAAGAGTTTGTTAACCCAAAGAGAAAAAAATAAATAAAAAAAATAATAAATAATGTAGATTCTGGTCCCTAAAGCAGATTACACAGAGGGAGAGGGACACACAGACAGCAATAAAACCCAGATAGAGGTCTAATCCCTCTCCACTCTGCCCAAAACTTTTCACTAAAGGCAATTTTTTTTTTAAGTGCTTCCTAACACTTAACAGGAGTCCCTGGATATACTAGCACCCATGGCTTGTAGTAAGAACATTACCTGTAGTTCCTACATAGGTAGGTTTTCCAAATAACTACCCAAGTGTTAGAATACCTCAAGTGTTTTATTAAATAATTTACTATTTCCACAAAATCTTTATTAATTCTAAAATCTTATTTGGATTCACCATAAGCAGAAGTACCACTTGAATTGTCATTGCCTAATCTGGAATCAAACAGTTTATCAAGTTATGTGGACTGGAAGTAAAGTCGTTTGTACTATCCACAACACAGCAAGGAGAAATGGGCCATGCTGCATTATGGAAGCAACTACAATAAATGAATGCCCCCTTAGTCTAGCTTTGCTATGACAGCAAAGGGCTGTAGAACCCTTCATTTATGTGTTGGTGTTTTCAATAGCTTAAGGGTATTAAAATGTTCAGAGCTTTCTTTCATGGGGCTAAAAAGATTTAGGACCAAGGCAGAGAATGTAATAAACACATACCAATACAAATGTACAACACAGTTTAACAGACAACAAAATCACCAACCCCATGGCATTACAAAAATAAATAAATAAAAAAATTATACCTTGGCTTTCTTGGTCGGCGTGTATGAATTTCCTCCGGGTTTTTAGAAGACCGAATATCATAACCATACATGGCAATCAGTTCATCCCGAGACTTTGGTGCTTGCTCATCCTCCCGAAACCGATCATGTACCCATCGCCCCTCATCTTTCCACAACTTGCGTGGGTGGCGACCCTTTGGTCTAAAAGCAATACGCAAACTTATGAACTTTTCATTTGAAATAATAATGTGCAAAGATAACATTTGAATTGCTTATGTAATAGCACGTTTGCACATAATAATATAAACACATATACATTTAGGGTCTAAAACTGGCGGCCCTCCAGCTGTTGCAAAACTACAAGTCACTTCATGCCTCTGCCTGTGGGAGTCTTGTTTGTAACGCCTCATGAAACTTGGTTTCGCAAAAGCGGGATGGCCACCAGAGACCCCTGCCCTAGACACTTGTCAAAAAAAATAAAAAAAAATAAAAAAATAAATAAAAAAAAAAAAAAAAAAAAAAAAAAGGGAAGAAGAAAGCAGACAGGCCTTGTTCCTCACCTTGCATATACAAGTTCAGAGAATAGCTAGTGGTAATAGGCAAAAAGAGAGCTATAATGAAAACCTTACACATGTTAGTGATAGGCCACAAAATCTAAATTTATGGGATAGGGTTGGTGCGGTTTGCCCTTTGATCATCCTAACTGTGTAACCCCTTCCCAGCCAGTGTTAGTACAGTGACAGTGCATATTTTGTTTGTAGTTTGCAGTTTGTAGACAGGGGGTAAATCCTCCAGGAGGTCAAGTGGTTATAGGGGTATTACTGAGGTGCAAAAATATCCAGCACACCCCTAACTTCCTTTCCAGTAATCCTATACAAGTTTAGTAAGAATCTCTGTCCAAATGCGTCCTTTGGACTTACATGTCAGCTAATCAGAAGGCTGTTTAGCAAAGTTTAATTAATATTTTGGAATGTAGATGGTATTTGCATACAAATTCTGAACCTTATGTTCATACCTTTATACATTATCCCATTTGCTTCACATTGTTACACCCTGGTCTCTCTTTCCTCAACTAGATAATTTATTACTGCAGTCTCACCTTACTTCCTCATCATTTGTGTGTCCACGTAGATCATGTTCAAAGAAGAGCCCCTTACGAGGGATGTATGCAGGATTCTTCCTGTCTTCATCATCATCCAATTGCTTCTGAGTCTTCTTGGAGACGTTATTTTCATCAGGCTCAGTACTCTCCTGGGAATGAGACATTGTTACTCACATTACAATTTCTAATAAATAAAAAAAAAAATTTAAAATAATAAATATTATATTATATATATATATATATATATATATATATATATATATATATATATATATATATATATATATATATATATATATATATATATATATATATATAATTTTCAGACCCCCTTCACATTTTCAATTTTGTTATGTTGCAGCCCGATACTACAGCTGTATTTTTTTTCTCATTAATCTACACTTACTACCCCATAATAACAAATTGAAAACAGCATTTTAGAAATCAAAAATATGTAAAGGTTTATAACAGAACAGCAAATGATGAAGCAGCCAGCACAATTTGTTTGATTAGCAAATAAAAATACATGAAAAGTCCATATGCAGCGCTAAAACACAAATAAAAGGCAGTCCATAAGGTCCCTTTCACACTGGGGCAGGAGCGGCGTCGGCGGTAAAGCCGCGCTATATTTAGCGCTGCTTTACCGTCGTTTTAGCCACGGTATTCAGGGTTAAAACTGCACCGCTAGTGGCCGAAAAGGGGCTAAAACCCCCCGCAAAGCGCTTTGCGCCGATATTGCCGCGGTGTCCCATTGATTTCAATGGGTAGGAGCGGTATAGGAGCGGTGAATACACCGCTCCAAAGATGCTGCCAGCAGGACTTTTTTGACCGTCCTGCTAGCGCAACGCTCCAGTGTGAAAGGGGCTGGATTTTTTCAGGCGCTGTACAGGCGCTATTCTTAGAGCTGTAGCGCCTGAAAAACGCCCCAGTGTGAAAGGGGCTTAAGAGTTTAGTGAATAGAAGAGATGAGACCCCAGCACCTACTTCAGTGCCAGATTGCATTTACACTGGTGTGGTGTGCTGTAATCTCCTTACCAGAAGAAGAGATAAAACAGGAATATAACCAGGATCTGTATAGCAGCACCAGCATCAAGCACCAGGTGGATGGCTCCACGCCATGGTAACACCAATGGGGGAACTTGCCTATCCATTTTCACCAAACAGGACTCCAATCAGACGTCCAGTTTTCTGGTTCACTATGCTTAAATCGCTCTGCGCTTGGCTTATTTTACCATGGCGTGGAGCCATACACCTGGTGCTGCTATACAGATCCTGGTTATATGCCTGTTTTATCTCTTCTTCTGGTAAGGAGATTGCAGCACACCACACCAGTGTAAATTCAATCTCACACTGAAGCAGGTGCTGAGGTCTCATCTCTTCTATTCACTAAACTCTTATGGACTGCCTTTAATTTGTTTTTTTTTTAGCGCTACATATGGACTTTTCAAGCATTTTAAAAATGTCTGAATTTATTAAAAAGAAAAAAAAAAAAAAAAAAAACGAAATATTTTACATGTACTTAAGTATTCAGACCCTTTACTCAATACCTTGTTGAAGCACCTTTGGCAACAATTACAGCCTTGAGTCTTTTTGGGTATGATGTGACAAGCTTTGCACACCTGGATTGGGGGATGAATCTGCCATCCTCTTCTGAAGCTCAGTCAGGTTGGATGGGGACCATCAGTCTCTCCAGAGATGTTCAATAGGGTTCAAACCAGGGCTCTGGCTGGGCCATTCTAGGACATTCACAGAGCTGTCCCTAAGCCTCTCCTGTGCGGTCTTGGCTGTATGCTTAGGATCGTTGTCATGTTGGAAGGTGAACCTTCAGCCCAGTCTGAGGTTTTGGAGGTACAGGTTTTCATTGATGATCTCTGTACTTTAATTCATTCAGCTTTCCCTTAAAGTGGATGTAAACCCACTCTCATCCCTTCTAAACTACTGCCATAGGGGTTAGCTATAAGGATATACATGCCTCCTGCATGTATACTTATCTGTCAAATGTCTCCCCTCTGTGTTACGAGACCTGACAAACTGCAGATTCTGTGGGTGGGTCTGTTGTCTGGAGCTCGGTGGGTGGAGTCGTGATGTCAAACTCCCCACCCACCTCTACACTCCCCTTGGCCAGGCATTGATATTTCTTACACTGAACTTCTGCTGGTCTTGTGGATTATGCCCCATGATCACTAACATCCAGATAAAACCCAGGAAAGTCACCCCATGACTTCAGCATGCCCAATCATGCTGAGGTGTGGAGCAGCCAATCCTGGGAGAGCTGGAGAAGAAAGGAGGAGGGGAATTTAAAGTACACAGAATGCCTTTCTCCCACTAGTGCATGAGATATGTAAATCACCTGTCACTCACAGCAAGGGGGAGAGGAAGGACATTATTTCTTTATCTGACCATTTTTATCTCACCGAAAAAAAAAAAAAAAAAAGGAGGACTGCTCAGAGCTGTATTAACTCTTTGTGGCAAGATTGGGCACATATAACATGAAATCCTATACTGTACAAGGTGCAAGTCTTAATTTAAAAAAAAATGTTCGGGTTTACATCAACTTTAACCCTGACCAGTCTGAGTCCCTGCTGCTGAAAAACAAGCTGCCACCAACATGCTTCACTGTTGGGATGGTAGCGGGCATGTGAAAAGCAGTGCCCGATTTCCTCCAGATATAACATTTAGAGTTGAGACCAAGCAGTTCAATCTTGTTTTTTTTTTTTGTAGCTGCAGACTGTTAATAAACATAGAAACGACTGGAGCTCTGCTTTAAACAAGCAAAAAAATAATTTATTTTAAAAAAAAAGGTGAGATTGCTGTTTTCTACTGGTTAATATTCACCTCTCTTCCCATCTTAAAGAGGTGACAGGAAAGGAGTGGAAATATCCCCAGTGGGCCACTACTATTGTAATCTTTCTTCACGCAAAATATGTCCCAAATAAAAGTTGGATGACGTGTCATATGGAGGCGCCATACCTAAACCACAAAATCTGCACTTCAATGTCTGAAGAAATACTGGTACTTTGTTACTTTTGAATGTAAAGTGCCAATATTTTGGTGATAATAAGTATATCTTAGGGCAAAACTTTCTTTCATATTGGATAGCGTAGGGAAGAGTTAAAAATCACTGTCACTGCTTTGTTTTGCCACGTCTTATTAGGGAGATTTCTATCCCCTTCCTGTATTGCAGACTCTTTAGGAAGGGAGATGATTATCTTTCCAATGTAGGGGAACCCCCTCTTAGACACTTGTCACAGGAACAAGTGTTCATTGGAAGATTTCTCCTCCATTCCTGTTCTGGTGACAACTCAACATTTTGGATTTTTCCATCACGTTCAGTAGCCGGGACCTTGGTAACAATTACAATTAAAGAAGAATGAATCTTCCAAAACTGGGACACGGGCAGGAGTTCTAACCCCTCGCTACTCTGTATGAATCTGAAAAAAAATGCTGTCTTTGGTTAGAAATAGAGGTCGACCGATATGGGTTTTTCTCTGGCCGATGCCGATATTTAGAAATTGGGGCAGCCGATGGCCGATATATGATGCCGATTTTTGCGGCCGATTTTTCTTCATTTCATAAAATCTAACAGTATAGTTAAAAAATAAAGAAGGGATACAGAAAATTGCTTAAATTAACCAGAGAGGTACAGAGAGGTGTGGTACAGAGGAGGTGGCTGTGGAGGAGGGGGGGGGGGGGGGGGTACAGAGGTGGCGGTGGAGTTACAGAGAGGTGGCTGTGGAGGAGGGGGGGTACAGAAAGGTAGCTGTGAGGGAGGGGGGTACAGAGAGGTAGCTGTGAGGGAGGGGGTACAGAGAGGTAGCTGTGAGGGAGGGGGGGTACAGAAAGGTGGCTGAGGAGGGGGGGGGTACAGAGAGGTAGCTGTGGAGGAGGGGGGGGTACAGAGAGGTGACTGGAGGAGGGGGGGGGGTACAGAGAGGTGACTGTGGAGGAGGGGGGGTACATCGGTGGCTGTGGAGGACATTAAATAAAGTCTGCAGGGGGGCACAGTAGCACACACTTTTTCTGACTTCCCCTCCGCACATGCTGGTATCTATCTGCATGCACCTGATAGGGCTAGGTGCATGCAGATAGACGCTGATCAGCCAATCACAGAACAAGAGATAGCAGCATCCAGCAGGCTCCGCCTTAGCAGGGAAGGAAGAGGAGCTTAGCTGGTGCGTGCCACGATCTCCTGCGGAGGCTTCTATGTTACAGCACGCCGGAGGGGGGCGGGGCGGAGCGGTCCCGTGAAACTTTGCTTTTCTATAGTGACCGCACTTGTGAAAATTTTACATGCTTCTGTAGCGGGGGAACAGGTCTGACTCTACTGCAGGCGGCCGGGTATAGCGTCGCAGCCGCGAATCGGCCTGGTTTCCACAATAAATTGGCCGATGCCGATTTCATAAAAAACGGCCAATATATATATATATATATATATATATATATATATATATATATATATATATATATATATATATAGGTCGACCTCTAGTTAGAAATACATTAAGGCTGTCATCGCTGACCTCTCCTTAAAAAAAATATTTTGCCTGGCTTAAGCTGACCCCGTGGCAACATTAACCTACAAAAAACACTAAGATACAGAAATCTAACGCTAAAAATTGTATTTATAAAAATCTTATTTACCTGTCCATCTCCACTCTGACGCTCCCCTGTTACTGCTCCTTTTGTCTTAAGCTTTTCCTCTTTTGTGGAGGTGGTAGTAGTAGTGGTGGTGGCGGCGGCAGTGGTGGCGACAGCGGTGGTGGCTGTGGTGGCGACAGCGGTGATGGTGGTCGTCGTCTCGACAGCTGCGTTTTCTGGTTTTAGGGTCGCTTTCAGCGCTTCCTCCTCACTTAAGTGAGGCTCTTCCTCCTGAGGGGAAAGCAGCAGAATATACTCATCTTTCCTTTGCTCCCCTGTCGCTCTGCCAGGCGCTGAAGGCACTTCCAGGTATGGAAAGCATGCAACTTCCTTCACGTCAAAAGTGCAGGGCCAATCAGTGCATATCTTGGGACTTCAATTTTACATAAGATTTTGCTTTGGTGGCTTAACAGAGTTGCAGCAGAGCAAAGGCAGATAAGTAAGCCTGGGTTCACACTGTAGCGATGCGGGAACCAGCACGATCCCAGTGCCGGATCACGCATCGCATCTCTATCGCAAGCAGTTCACACTGCCCTCTGCGAACCGCTGCAGGTGTCAATACAATGTTAATGACACCTCCGGATCAGTTGACAGATCGCAGTGCGAACTGTGGATTCAGACAGGAACCAGATCAAACTGTATGGCTGAACTCACATTTCACAAACATCGCATGTGATCAGCACAGCAGATCAAATCACATCCAATGTCTGTTCGCTACAGTGTGAACCCAGACTAAATGCTCTTTAAGAGTACAGGTTAACATTAAGTCATGTAACTGAAAATTCTGCTTATTAGTGGTTTAAATAAACTAAGTCTAACCCTATGTTCAACATCTATGCGGTTTTCAGGCACATTTTGCAATTTTGAACATGCCTTTTTTATGCTTATTTCCCTTTACCAAACTGTGCATAGCTAGTCGTTAAGGAGCGGACCTGTAATAGCACCACCGCCAGTAAAACTATGGCCTTACTACCAAAAGTACTGGATCCCGGGGTCCAGCTCTCTAAAAGAGAAGCATTTATAGGCAAGACCTCGTTTCTTCGGACACGAGGCCCGGGTACCATTCAATATGGCCTAAAAGACACTTTGAATGGATCCGGCTGCATGGCTAGCCACAGCAAGGATTGCTCCAGAGGAGCTCAACACATCACATCTTTACTCGTGACCAACACCTTAGAAAATGGCGGAAAAAAATAGATCCTCCCAGTAGTGGGAGGGGTTATATAGGGAGTGCACTTTTTATCTTAGGGTGTGCCAGTGTCCATTACCTGAAGGTGGCATATAACCCACATAACTACTATGGTTCTGTGTTCCGTGATGTACGATAAGAAAGAACCTTAGCATGCAGCCCCCGGCAGGTCTGAAAAGCGAGGGAACGAGCGTCGTGGACCATATCAGGTCACAAACCCCCAGGGACGACACTGTGCCATTTATTTATTTATTTATTTTTGGCGTGGGGTTTCCTTCAAAATCCATACCAGGAACACACGATTCCATGCCTTCCCTCCTGTCAGAATGGCGATCTGTCTTGTTTACATAGGCAGACCTCCATTCTGGCTCGCTGCTTGATTGGCGGGTGATGGCAGATGTCGAGTCCCCAGTGCCCGCCGCTAGGTTCCTGCTGTGTGTGATTACAGCGGGAGCAAGCCGCCGGCAGCGCTGCATGTGCTCCCCCCTACCAGGAAGAGCCGGATCATGTACATATACATGTGATCCGGCACAGAGTTTTACTGCTATAGAGCAGACCTTATGAAGTTAAGGATGTGGCGGCCGGCTTCCTGGCTCGCTCCTTAACCAGCTATTCACAGTTTATTATGGAGAATAAAAAAAAAAAAAAAAAAAAAAAAAAAAAGCAAAATGCATGTAAAAATCCATTGAAGTCTATTACACACAAAACGCAATCTGCAGAGTTTCTAATCCATATACAGTCAGACAATCACAGCAACTTCTGGAAATCACAATACAACTCTGTGAAGGAGGTTAATCCAACCAATGGGATCTGTAACCCATCCGGGGTAATAATTTCCAATCAAGTTAAAAAACACCTGTATAGTTTAAGCCTTAGGGTGACCATAAATGGTCTGATAATCAAAAGTGATGGTCCCAGATTCCACAAAACAGAAAATATTCAATTAAACTGGAGCAAATGCACAATTTAGCCAATTAGGTATAACATAATGCAGCTACTAATTGGTTGCTACCACTTCATCTGCTCTTCTTTTGTAAATTAGCCCTAAAGGCTCTTTCACACAGAGCCCATTTGCTCCGTTTAGCAGGAGATCCATGAGCAGATCCCCTGCTGAAGTGGAGCTGTATGGGATGGATGTCAGTTTTTTGACATCTGTGCCCATTTAGTTTGTGTCCAGAAGACACAGGCAGACCCATTATAGCTCTATGGGCGGCCGGATGTAGAGGCTACCTCTGATTAGTCACGTTTAGGTACTGCATGGACTCGGAGGTAGGCGAGTGTAAACAAACACAAGTCAGTTTACATCAGCTTGTCCAGAAAGTTGCATGGAGCTTCCAATCAGGTCTGCCTAATAAACTGGCAGGCGGACATGATTGGAATGCCCATTTAAAAGGGTCGTAAACAATTTTAAGTGTTCCAAGCAATCACAAATGTCCTTGTAGCATAGTCAACACCGTAGTTACTGGAGCTAAATCAGAAATATAAGGAATTTCAGGGCAATGTATGAAAGTGTCAGGACTTACAATGTGAATGTTTACTGCAGTGGGCCCCAATTGACATTGACATTTATGAAGAGTTATAGGATTGAGCCAGCCAAGGCCTCAATGCATGGAGTTATAGCGGGAAAGCATTTTGAAACCATGCCAATGTCTGCCCTCTCCTGCTAAGGTATGCCCCTTTTTTTACATCATTGTTCCATCTGTTCCAAGTGTAAAAAAACTGTCA
Source organism: Lithobates sylvaticus (assembly GCA_028564925.1). Taxonomy (NCBI): domain Eukaryota; kingdom Metazoa; phylum Chordata; class Amphibia; order Anura; family Ranidae; genus Lithobates; species Lithobates sylvaticus. The sequence continues at coordinate 58,955,632 of CM053037.1, read as the reverse complement.
GGAGCAACACATATCTGCCAGAGAGATATAGGCCACATAAAGCAGACTGACCAGTTTTGAATGGGCTGACTTCCAGACTATAATAAAAGCAGAATCAATGATTTACACCTCTTAACGACTATTAGTTTTAGGATACTTACTTCAGACTCCTCAGCACTTTCGTAGTCTGACAACACAGCTGTAGGTAAAGAAGACAGAAAAAAAAAAATAAGAAGCCATACACATAACTGTACAATGCTGCAAACTAGTTCCACATTTTCATGCTGGCCGACATCTTAATAGAGCTGCAGCTGCAGAGCTGGCTGACTGTGAAGCCAAACTCTTGCTTACCAAAAACAAACACACAAAAGGGCAATCACACAAGATGAATGGAGTCTTGTCCATTCATGCAACCACTGTCTCATTCTGACTCAAGCCATGCAGCACAATAACTAGCGACAGCGGCTTGTAAAAAATTAGGGCCAGTTACAAGTTGTTGAACATTGCAACTGAGCAGTTCATGGAAGGAGACCCAAGGCCTCATTGACACGGGACGCACTGAAGAGTATGTCCATACTCACACGGGATACACAGGTGTTCGTTTATCCCAATGCAGGCAGTCCTGTTGATGTCAACGCTGCTGCAAATTTGACATTCATGAGTGTGCACAGTCCTGAACGCTTACCATTTGCGTTCAGGGCATTGCGGGGCATTCTCTTTAGTACGCCCTATGTCAGTGATGGCGAACCTTGGCACCCCAGATGTTTTGGAAATACATTTCCCATGATGCTCAACTACACTGCAGAGTGCATGAGCATCATGGGAAATGTAGTTCCAAAACTCCTGGGGTGCCGAGGTTCGCCATCATTGCCCTATGTGAACGAGGCCTAAAACATCTTGCAACTGAAGAAATTTTGCATTGAGTGGTAAAAAACATCCCACTGAGTTTATATTAGAGACTTTTAGGCTCTTCTGCAATATGGCAAAAACTCGCCAGAGACCGGATCACTAAATGTGCAGGGCGAATGCTCACCTGCTTTGTATTTGTCACTCTCTCGCTGGCTGGATCAGCGAGGTATTGCCATCTTGCTGTCTAAAATGTTGTCGGAGTGGGTAGCAAGAGATCAATGCCACACACGTAAGGAGGGAAGTTTTCACCAGTCAACATGCCCTACATATCAATTCTGCCACTGGCAGGTTTGCACCAACAGCAGGAGTACAGGTGTGACATGGGCATAAAATGTGGTAGTAAGAATTTGATTTTCATAGAATTACTTCATATCAGAGTTCACAAATCGCTATACCAAAAATCACGAAGAATCAGAAACAAAAGAAAACTATTTCCAAACATAGTTTAAAAAAAAAAAGTGACATGCCATACACTCAGTACACACTCCAGAATTCTGTATTACATAGAAAATTGGACTTCAAATACTTGTGGAACATGCACTTACCATCACCATCGCCAATACCATCTTCGCTTTCCTTTAAAAGAAAAAGAAAATTACTAAAGAATAATGCAATCCTGATACAGGTTTGGTGTATTTGCTGTTAAACTCCTATAGTTTACAATAACTTCACCACCAGATCATTAAAACTACTGTAGCTTTTATTCCTTTACGCTCTGACAGGTGCCAAAATATTTAGCTTCCAGCAGAGTCTAAAAATGTCTGCATGTTTGTGTGTTTAGAACTAAACAGTGTGAACCTTTGTAAGTAGAGGTGTAGGTTTAAAGCTAAAACACAATACAGTTATACATATGGATAATGAGAATTGCATGTTAACCCCTTCACGCCGACCGTATGCAAATATGCAGCCTCAGCTTGAAGGGGTTGTACCAGGGTGATGCCACTGGGAGGCCCGAGCAACCAGCCGACACATTCCTCGGCTGGCCGAAGACCCGAATGTAGCCAGAATTGGCTTCCATTGGGTCTCGTAACCCAGAAGCGATGTTATAACTGCACTTCCCGTTTACTCGGCTGCCGATTTAAAAAAAATCCCTAGTATTCCAAAAATGCAGATTTTGGCGTTTTGAATACTTTTAAGTGCAAAGGAGGGATTTGGGGTCTTATAGATCCCAGATCCCTTCATAAAAAAAAAAAAAAGAGTACCTGTCACTGACTATTACGGTAACAAGGGATGTTTACATTCCTTGTGACAGCAATAAAAATGATCAGGAATGTATTTTAAAAAGAGACAGTGTAAAAATCAAAAACATTAAAAAATAAATGAAAAAATTTAAGCGCCCCGTCCCTCCGTGCTTGCGCACAGAAGCAAGCGCATACGGAAGTCGCATCGCAAATGTAAACAGTGTTCAAACCACACATATGAGGTTTTGTCGCGATCATTAGAGCGAGAGCAATAATTCTAGCACAAGACCTCCTCTGTACCTCTAAACTGGTAACCTGTAGAAATTTTTAAAGCGTCGCCTGTGAAGTACCGTTGTTTGTCGCCATTCAACAAGTGTGTGCAATTTCAAAACATGACATATTAGGCATCTATTTACTCTACGTAAAACCATATTTCACATACAGAAAAAAAAAAAAAATAGGGCTAACTTTAAGGTTTTAGTTTTTTTTAATTCATGAAAGTGTCTTTTTTCCCCCCCAAAAAATGCGTTTGAAAGAACGCTGCGCAAATACCGTGCGACACAAAATATTAAAACGATCGCCATTTTATTCTCTAGGGCAGGGATCTTCAAACTACGGCCCTCCAGCTGTTGTGGAACTACACATCCCATGAGGCATTGTAAAAATGCTGACATTTACAGACATGACTAGGCATGATGGGAATTGTAGTTCCTGAACAACTGGAGGGCCATAGTTTGAAGACACCTGGTCTAGGGTCACTCACACACACACACACACACACACACACACACACACACACACACACTAGCATGCAGCTAATTTATAAAGCCCTTAAAGAAGAAGTAAAGCCTGCAGGGAAAAAGCAAGTTTTACCCTTCCCTGCAAAGTAAAAGGCATAATGTGCTAGTATGCATTGCATACTAGCACATAATGAGACACTTACCTGCAAACGAAAGGCCGCGTCATCCCCGCTGCAGACTGCATCCATGTTTGCCCCTCTTCCTTCCGAGGCCGCAGACTCCGGCTATGTGTCACTCCCACGCATGCGCGGGGGAGCCGCCAGTCACGGCACTCGCTTCTGAAGAAACGGCACGGGCGACTGTCCCTTTAGAGCGCATGCGCGAAGGACATCATCGGTGCAGTGTACAGTAAATATCTCCTAGACGGCACACGTTTAGGAGATATTTACAGTACCTATAGGCAAGTCTTACCTATTAGGTACAAGTACTACAGGGAGGTTTACAACCTCTTTAACAAGTATAGAATTTCCACATGAATTGGAACATGTTGGGAAAAAGGGTGTAATCACTGGGACCATCTGTCTCACACATGACAAATTAAAGTGCAACTCCAGCCTTTTTATTTTTATTTTTTTAATATAGTGTGGATGGGTCACATCCTCTGTCAGGTTTTACAGGTATTATTATTATACAGGATTTATATAGCGCCAACAGTTTGCGCAGCGCCTAAAATTATTTGGGGAAGTTCTCTTTTCCCTTCTTGCTCAGGTACCAAAGTGGGGACTTTAACAGGAACACAGATGACAAAAAAGCTAATAGGCAACAGTGCTATTAGCACGACAGGAAGTCACCATGAGTTTCCCCAACAGGGACACTGTAGAACTACACCCTGTTCCAAATTATTATGCCAATGATATTTTTCACATTTACCTAAATAATTGATGTAAACAATAGTCAGCATAATTCTCATGTTAGCAACTATTAAGAGTACAATTAAAATGTTATTGAACAAACCCCCTAATGATAAGTTTTTTTTTTTTCCTTTCTAAAAAAAAAAAAAAAAAAAAAAAAAAAATAAAAAAAAAAACTTACAATGCACTGGCAAGTTTCAAAACACTGTATAGGTTGTAAAGAACTGAAAATTGTCATTTGTTGTGTTTGCAGCATATTTGAACATTTTAACTTCTTAAACGTTTTAACATAGGACCCCTTACTTGATAGCAGCTTCACAAGTCTTGCATCCATTGAACTTGTGAGTTTTTGGACAGTTTCTGCTTGAATTTGTTTGCAAGATGTCAGAATAGCCTCCCAGAGCTGCTGTTTGAATGTAAAGTGCCTCCCACCCTCATAGATCTTTTGCTTGAGGATGCTCCAAAGGTTCTCAATAGGATTGAGGTCAGGGGAGGATGGAGGCCACACCATGACTTTCTCTCATTTTATCCCCATAGCAGCCATTGATGCAGAGGTATTCTTTGCAGCATGAGATGGTGCATTGTCATGCATGAAGATGATTTTATTACGGAAAGCATAGTTCTTCCTTCTGTACCAGGGAAGGAAGTGGTCAGTCAGGAACTCCACATACTTTGCAGAGGTCATCTTTACACCTTCGGGGACCCTAAAGGGGCCGACCACATCTCTTCCCATGATTCCAGCCCAAAACATGACTCCACCCCCGCCTTGCCGACGTCGCAGCCTTGTTGGAACAGGGTGGCCATCCACCAACCATCCACTACTCCATCCATCTGGACCATCCAGGGTGGCACGGCACTCATCAGTGAACAGGGCTGTTTGAAAATTAGTCTTCATGTATTTTTCTGCCCAATGCAGCCATTTCTGCTTGCGAGCATTGGTTAGTGGTGGCCGAATGGAAGGTTTATGCACAGTTGCATGACTCTGGAGGACTCCCGTCAAACTCTGAATCAGCCACATATCTCAATGCGATGATCACGCTTACGTTTTCGTGAAATATCTAATGTTTTCATACCTCGTCCAAGGCATTGAACTATTTCACTCTTTTCTGCAGCAGAGAGATCCTTTTTCTTCCCCCATATTGCTTGAAAATGGTGCTCTGCTTAATAATGTGGAACACCCTCCTTTAATTGGGCTCACCTGGCAATCTAATTATCACAGGTGTCCGAGATTGTTTTCAGTGATCAAAAGAGCCCCGAGACACAATGGCATCCATGAGTTAAACTGAAAAACTAAATATTTAATCTTTGTGACACTGAAATAGAATTTGCATAATAATGTGGAACAGGGTGTAGACTGCAGTTCCACTTCGAATGGTATTATACTTTTCACTTAAAGCGGTTATGCACTCTGTAAATTTTTTATTTTTTTTTGGGACGGAATATAAAGGATGCTTACCTTTATTGGGGGACTCACCTGTTCCATCTTCCATCTCGAACGCCGCCGGTTTTCGTCCAATGAAGTTCCTCGTCTTCTTCTTTTGTGCTGGGGGCCATCTTGCCTGTGGGCATGTGAAACACCCACAGGAACTTTAGATGGCCCAGCATGCACCGCCGTTACTCGCGCGTGCGCAGTAACGGCACATCTGCCGACATCTCACGAGATTTCGGCAGATGTGCCGAAATCTCGCGAGATTTCGGAAGATGCCCGCACTGACTCCTGGGATCAATGACACCAGATCCCAGGAGACAGTGCGGCGTGACGACGATCGACGCAGAGACCCCGCCCGCCGCCGCAGAGAGAGAAGACCGGAAGTCTTCAATTACAAGGTAAGTAAAAAAAAAAAAAAAAAACATTTCATTTAGTACTCTTTGCCTGATTTGGAAGGCAAAGAGATTTACTAAATGAAATGGGTGCAGAACCGCTTTAAAGTAACACTAAGCCTTTTTTTTATTATTAAAATAACAAGGATGGTATACTTACCTGCTCTGTGCAATAGTTTTGCATAGAGCAGCCCTGATCCTTCTTTTCTACAGTCCCCCACGGGCTCGCTTTCAAGCCACCCTGTCTGCGTTTATTGACACAGACCGGGCAACTTGGCCCCGTCCCTCGGCACAGCATTTGATTGACAGCAGCGGGAGTCATTGGCTCCCGCTGCTATCAATCTGACCAACGAGGAGGGAGACAGCAGTGAGAGTTGCTGCTCTTGTGCAGGTCGCTAGATCAGATCGGGCTCAGGTAAGAATAAAGGGGGGGGGCTAGGGGTGATCCTACAGCACAGAATTTTTTTTTACCTTAAGGCCGGGTTCAGACTGCTGCGATGCGGGAGATCGGATATGATTCGCACCGCACTGCAGAGATACCGGAAGTGTTTGACACCTTGTGGACTCGTTTTCACCCACCGATTAATTTATTTATTGATCCTTTTTATCCTCTCATGGTTTTATATGTGATTGGAGATCGAGTGTTTTTTTATCATATATTTTTTTTACCACATTTATTCACTTGTATTATGTATCTAATTGATTATTAATTGTCATTTATGAAGTGTTTATATTTATTTATCTATTTTCCACTGTATTTATTTTCATTGATGATTGATTCACCACACTCAGTGTAATACCAGATTTTGAGTCACGACGCAGTGACCATTGATTGGTATATTTTATATAGCACTTTACACGTTTGATGCATTTATAGAGCACTTTAACATTTGATGCACTTTAGCGCAAAAACACTGTTCATATATTAACATTTCACTGACACTCCCAGCAGCTCGCATAGGGCAGTGTGAACTGCCGGCGGGAGACATGCGATGCGGGAACCCGCAGTAGATTTGCAACGTTCCCGCATCGCAGCAGTCTGAACCCAGCCTAATGCAGGATCAGCCAGGTTTTTTTTACAGCCTACAGAGGGACAGGTTAGACAGCACACTGCTGTTTAACCTGCTATGAGGAAACAGGATCTCTTTTTTTTTTTAAGGGTTACAACCACTTTTAGGCCTCTTTCACACTCAGGAGCTTTACAGGCGATTTAAAGCTAAAAATAGCGCCTGCAAAGCACCTCTCCTGTCACTATCAGTGCCCACCAGTGCAGCCTATCAGTGCCCACCAATGCCGCCTCATCAGCGCATATCAATGAAGCAGAAAAATTACCGGTTTGCAAAATTTTATAAAAAAACTATTAAACATGATTTTATTTTTTTTTTTTAAATTTTCCATCTTTTTTTATTTGTTTAGCAAAAAATAAAAACCCCAGCTGTGATTAAATACCACCAAAAAAAGCTCTATTTGTGGGAAAAAAAAGGTAAAAATTTCATTTGGGTACAGTGTTGTATGACCGCGCAATTGTCATTCCAAGTGCGTCAGCGCCAAAAGCTGAAAATTGGTCTGGTCACGAGGGGGGTTTAAGTGCAAAGTAATCAGGTGGTTAAAGGAAGAAGTAGTTATTGTACCTAGTAGGAGATTTAGAGGCGGTCCACCCCCAAGCTGACATCGCTTCTGCCCTATACACACAGGGGTCCCAGAATTTCTCCTCCAGCCTTGTGAGCACCTCCAGTGGCCATGATTTTCTATCATCGGCAGGACTGGGACACTATGCAGATTTTACATTTGACCAAATATGTACTTAATGTGAGTTCTAACATTTTAATAAACTGCCCACTAGATGGTGCTTCCCTTTACACACACACACACACAAACAAACACACACACACACAAACACACACACACACACCAGCGGTGGGGGGAAAATGCATGCAATTCTGGGAGGAATCGCACCACATTCCTGGTCAAATCGCATGCAATTCTTTGCAGTGCAATTTGTGCACATTTCATTTGTACTGACGCACATTGCACCGCAAAGTATCGGTACTGGGTACTCTGTATAGGGGAGTACGTGACCGGAAAGGTACTAAAAAACACACAGTATTGCTGCAACCCTATGGGAGGATATATGCTGCCTGGGCAGAGGAAAGCCTGGACACTGGCATTTATGTTGAACGGACTTGGCCAACCCTTTGCAAGGACCCTAAAGGTAACCAGATTTGGCCCAAAATACAATGCTGGCAGTGTTGGTGTCAGTGTCACAACATCTAATTCTCTCACACTCTATACAGACACCTCGCTTCCTTATTTTTAGTACACTGGTACTAAAACGGAAAACATATTTCTCTTGTAATGCCTGCTAGAAACACATAAAGCCACACATCATACCCATATCTCACTCCCCTTCCGTAAGTGCAGAACATAAACTATTGGTAATGAAGAGGTCAGGGTTCTCCCATACTGCAGACAATAGATCTCTGAAAAACAACATTGCATCTCACATGTCTAGTGTCGGGTACAGCAAGTGCATGCCTATAGAGTATAGAGGAATGCCACTTCCCCCCCGTTTAGTGGGCCTCTACATTCTGTGTGCTTTGATTGGGCAGCCTGTGCAAACAGCACAGAGTAACATCCCCCTGCCCTTCATTCCTCTGCACACAAGGATTCTACAACTACACACCACACTGTGCAGTTGATTTACTAAAACTGGTGTGCACAGCAACCAATCAGCTTCTAACTTTAGCTTGTTCAATAAAGCTTCGAACAAAAAACAAACAAAAAAAAAACAAAAAAAAAACAAGTGGTAGCTGATTGATTGCTGTGCACAGCTGCACCAGATTTTGCACTCTCCAGCTTTAGTAAACCCCGTATCCCATGTGTGCTACCATCTGATGACCTGTCCACCTCCTGAAGAGGCAATGCCACTCCAGCTTGTAAACTTGCTCAACACGGCAGGGGAAATTATCTGTAGGTGCATGAACAAACATTAGGCTTCCCATAATAAGTTATTCTGAGTAAGTTCACCTTTAAAGCTGAACTCTGTGACAAGCATGTATTCTTGAATCTTGGTTTGCGTTGTGTATTTCTTCTACAGATCTGTGCTGTAATCCAGCGTGACACTTTGCCTTTATGCGGGAGCTTCCTGTAATAAAGACTGATCACTGCTGCTCTCCTTCCTTGTGCAAGGTGACTGGTCTTGTCTCCTCCACCTCCTGTCGGTGGCCTATGGTGGGTGGAGCCTGCCGGGCACCGATCACCCCTGACTGTCCCCCAGGTCCTTCTCCAGCTCCCCGGCTCCCCCCCCTCGTCCCAGATCTGTCAGGATGGATCCAGTAAATATGTCATTTACCAGCTTGCCTTAGCTTCAACTTTAACCCTTGTAGTACCTCGCAGGACCCATCGCAGGGATTTTTTTTTTTTCCATTACCAGAGTTAGCCACTTCTGCTCTGTGTCCTGACAAAGCTGAAACCTCACTGGCTGCTTGAAGCTATTGCTCCATTCTTCCAGGTTTCCTTGTTCCAGAGATTAGACCTCCCTCCATACACCAAACACACACTCAGGATTGATCAATGCATAGTCCAAACAGCAATGCCCCGAATGAAAACTGCAGTAAACCCATAGCAGGCCTAGGGATGAGCTTGGGTTCAAACCAAATCCGCAAGGAAGCCCAATCAACTGTGGCCAGGGCATTCCCTGCCCCCCTCCTGCATGTACACAAGGGGGCGAGAATTCTTGTGACATCATTACCTAACCTGTCATTGCCCAAATGAGTAAAGGTGTACCGAATGGAAATTTTGGTGCCAAAACCAAAAATGCAGGATGCACTTATCCGAAAATAACAGTTTTAAAAAAATATTTATACTTTTATATATAAAATTGTATATTCTACTTTTTAATTAACCACTTCGCATCCGGGGATATATCTGAATGATGCCTGTAGCTACAGACATCATTCAGATATTGCCGGTTTCAGCCGGCGATTCCCTGCACCATAATAACGATCATAGCGGCTGTTCCACCGCTTGATCGTTCTTATGGGCGGCGGGAGGGGACGCCCCCCCCCCCTCCTGCCGCCCTCCGGTGCTTCTACCGACTCACGGCTTCCATCGGTGAGTCGGACACAGGATCTGCCGGCCCCCGGATGATGACCATAGAGATTTGGTCCGCTGGAGTCTCTATGATCGTTCGGAGGCCGGGCGCAATGTTATGACGTCACGCCCGGCCTCTGCATTCAAATAACGGCGCCGCCTCCGCTGGGAAGCGGTGATCGTTTTTTTTTTTTTATTTTAGGCTTCCCAGCCTAGAGGTGAGATGTGGGGTCTTATTGACCCCATATCTCACTGTAAATAGGTCAGATCATGTAATATTCCTATTACAAGGGATTTTTACATTCCTTGTAATAGGAATAAAAGTAATCAATTTTTTTTTTTTTTTTTTAACCACTTCAACACCGCCCATAGTCATATGACGCCCACAAGGTGGATCTACCATCCTGGGTGGGCGTCATATGACGTCCTCGGATTCCCGGCCGCCTGGGGGGCGCGCGCGGCATCGCTCGGGACCCGGTGCGAGTGCCCGGCGGCCGCGATGTCCGCCGGGCACCCGCGATTGCCCGTTAAAACAACGGGACCGGGCGGGACCGTGGAGCTGTGTGTGTAAACACACAGCTCCACGTCCTGTCAGCGGGGAGGAGACCGATCATGTGATCCCAGTACAGAGGAACACATGATCGGTCTCCTCCCCTTAAGTCCCCTCCCCCTACAGTTAGAATCACTCCTATTAGGGACACACATTAACCCCTCCAGCGCCCTCTAGTGTTAACCCCTTCCCTGCCAGTCACATTTACACAGTAATCATTGCAATTTTATAGCAACGATCGCTGTGTAAATGTGAATGGTTCCAAAAATGTGTCAAAAAGTGTCCGCCGCAATGTCGCAGTCACGAAAAAAAAAAAAAAATCGCAGATCCCCGCCATTACTAGTAAAAAAAAAAAAAAAAAATTCAATAAATCTATCCCCTATTTTGTAGACGCTATAACTTTTGCGCAAACCGATCAATATACGCTTATTGCGATTTTTTTTACCAAAAATATGTAGAAGAATACGTATCGGCCTAAACTGAGGAAAAAAATAGTTTTTTTTTAAAAAAAATGGGATATTTATTATAGCAAAAAGTAAAAAATATTGTGTTTTTTTTTCAAAATTGTCGCTCTTCTTTTGTTTAAAGCGCAAAAAATAAAAACCGCAGGGGCGATCAAATACCACCAAAAGAAAGCTCTATTTGTGGGAAAAAAAGGACGTCAATTTTGTTTGGGTGTAACGTCGCACGACCGCGCAATTGTTAGTTAAAGCGACGCAGTGCCGAATCGCAAAAAGTGCTCTGGTAAGGAAGGGTGTTTAAAAGCCCTGTATTGAAGTGAAGTGGTTAAACTGTCAAACTGAAAAGCCTTGGCAGAAGATGCGCACGACATCACTGCTCTTATATGGTCTTGTTTAGTCAATTACATTATTGAAATGTGGCCATATTAGGTCAATGATGTCACGAGCATCCCCCGCTTCTACAGCTGTATGTACACAAAGGGATGGAGATGCTCATGACATCAGCGACCTAATATGGCCACATTACATCAATGTCATTGGCTAAATAGGACCATATGAAATGAACCACTTGCCTACTGGGCACTTTTACCCCCTACCTGCCCAGGCCAATTTTCCGTGCTGTCGCACTTTGAATGACAATTGTGCGGTCATGCAGCAATGTACCCAAATTAAATGTTTATAATTTTTTTTACACAAATAGAGCTTTCTTTTGGTGGCATTTAATTACCACTGGGATTTTTATTTTTTTGCCTAATAAAAAGGAAAAAAAAATGTTTTCATAGTTTGTTATAAAATTTAGCAAACAGGTATTTTCCTTCACTGATGAGATGGCACTGACAGGTGGCACTGATTGGCAGCACTGGTGGGCACTGTTGGGGCTACAATAATAATCAGTGCCCTGATTATCAGTGTAGATTAGGGATGCACTAATACCACTTTTTTAGCAACAAGTACAGATACTTTTTTTTTTTTTTTTTTTAAGTAATCGAAGTCTCCATCATCCATTAGTGTGCTGTGTAATATTACCATCTGAATGAGACCAAGTGATGAGGAAACACAGCACTCCCAACACTCAGCACTGTTGGCCCCACAACTACGAGGACCCTGCTGTCATCCTATGTCCTCCTCCTCTAATCTCGCTGACAACTAAGCCGGAAGGTATTGGTTTTAGGTATCAAAGCATTTTCACGAGTGCCGATACTTGTGTGAATGCCTAGTATCGGCGCAACCCTAGTGTAGATGTTCCTTTTACACAAGCCAGTTATCGGCTCGCCTCACGCTGTCAGCATGAGGAATGGAATGCTGATAACCTACTTGTGTTTACATTGTGATCAGCTGTCATTGGACACAGCTAATCACGTGGTAAAAGGCCGCTGTGATTGGCCCTTTACCCTGATCTGTGATCAGCTGTGTCCCAAGGACACGGCGATCACGGAAGGTTGTCGTATGGCGCCCTTCCAGAACTGGCCAGCCACACTGTAGCCATCAGTCGACTATAGCGCAGCCAGCAAGCTGTTGACAATGTCACCATTTGTGTCCGTGCAGCTGTGTGGGCGGGGAATGCTTGTGACATCATTAACCTAATACGGTCACATGGTCCTATTTGGTCAATGACACTGATGTAATGTGGCCATATTAGGTAAATTATATCACAGGCATCCTCACCCCTTTGTGAACATGCGACTAAGGATGAGCTCAGGCGTGTTCGCAACCGCACGTGCAGAGCCCGCCAGAAAGTCGGCACTCCTCAGCGCTAATCACAGGCAGTGAGACATTTCCCAATCTCTGCATCACTGCTTGTGATAAGTGGCCCACAGTGCCTACTTCCTGGTGGGCTCTGCACGTGCGATAGCGAACACACCTGAGCTCATCCTTACATGCGACCATGGGGAGCAGGGAAGGCCCTGCACGTCAAAATTGCACATTTCAGCATGCATTTATAAAACCACATCAGGTTTGCTGCATCATTCATTGTAAATGACATCCACAGCAAGCTGACATGCGTAAAAAAAAAGGAAAAGAAAATTGCACGCAAAACTGAATGCGTAAAAAAAGCTCCATGGTTTACTTTGCTGTGTGTAGGGTACCCCCATTGAAATGAATGGGGTGCCATATGTGTGTTGTGAGTAAAAAGCTAGGTGTGAATGGGGCCCAATAGCAGCCAGGGCAGTTGCTATGGATACTGCACCTAATGACTAGGCCCAGCTGTCTGTACATCCTCATCACACTGCAGACAAGAACACTCAGCGCAGTATCCCTAGTAACCAATCAGAGCCTGCCTTACACTGGTGTGGTCTCAGTAAGCTGAGTTCTGATAGGCTGCTAGGGGTGGCTGCACTCTGCTCCGCTCTATAAGGTAGGTAGGGGTGTGCCAGTAAGTGGTCGGCGTGCGCCCCCCATCCCTGTACAGTGCCGGCCTTTGCACACTTACACACTCGGACTTGTCTCCCTCTCTGACAGGCACCACGACCTCTCGGGGCTCACTTTTCCCCGGCAGGGCCGGCTTCTCCTCGGAGCCCGCGCTCTCGCTGCCGGACTCTTCTTCCTCCTCCTCGCTGTCCTGGGACGCACGTCTCCTCCGCCGCCTCCTGTCCGCCATGTCGGTGAGGAGAGAATCCGCGGGGCTGCGCTGGAAACTACACTTCCCGGCGTGCAGCGCGCCCCTCTGTACAGATGACTGGGGGAGGGGACTACAATTCCCAGAGTACCATTCGCCGGACCAATCCGTGATGTGGCTTGTGCAGCGCTTCCGGTGTTTCGTCAAATCAGGCGACCCGTCAGAATCTGTAACGGAAATGACGTGCTGTGCGGCGATGAGGTAATACAGAGGGCGGAGCATGTGCTGTGTGGGCGTGTTGGTGTCTCCGCATTGTGTGTCAGGAAATCATGTGTGGCACTGGAGAGCCTCAGTGAGGGACCGCCCCATTCTCACAGCGAAGGGCGCCATCTTGTGGCCTGTTGACATACTCATTACCATTGACACAATTCTTTCTAGTGACTAAAAGTAGAACCAAAGGCAAAACTTCATTTTTTTTTTTTTTTTTTAATATAGTAAGGGAGGGTTTTAACTCCTGTCAGTTTTTTTGTGCCATTGGGGAGATTTCCTGTCACTTCCTATCTTATAGCCAAAACAGGAAGTGAGAGGAAATCCAAAGTGCATAAGTACCTGGTTGTCACCAGACCCAGTGTCCCCATTGAACCATTTCATCCCTAATCCTGTTCTGGTGACAACCCAAAATCTTCTTTAACCATTTCAGCCCTGGAAGGTTTACTCCTCTACATGACCAGGCCCTTTTTGCGATACGGCATTGCGTTACTTTAACTGGCAATTGCGCGGTCATGCCACCCCATGGTCATGTACCCAAATAAAATTGATGTCCTTTTTTCCCAGAAATAAGGGCTTTCTTTTGGTGGTATTTGATCACCTCTGAATTTTTTGTGCTATAAACAAAAAAATGCTGACAATTTTGAAAATAAACAAAACAATATTTTTTACTTTCTGCAATAAAACATATCCAATAAAAAAAAAAATCTAATTTGTTCATCAATTTAGGCCAATATGTATTCTGCCACATATTTTTGGTAAAAAAAAAATCCCAATAAGCATATATTGATTGCTTCACGCAAAAGTTATAGCGTCTACATACTATGGGATATTTTTATGGAATTTTTTATTTATTTTTTACTAGTAATGGCGGCAATCAGCGATTTTTAGCGGGACTGTGATATTGCAGCGGACAAATCGAACACCTAATTGACACTATTTGGGGATCAGTGACACTAATCAGTGCTAAAAAATGCACTGTCACTGTACTAATGACACTGGCTGGGAAGGGGTTAACATCAGGGGTGATCAAAGGGTTAAATGTGTGCCTAGCCAGTGTTTCCTGTCGCATCATGGCAGCATACACATATGAGTTGTGGCTCCGCCTCTGCAACCTGATAGGACCGCGTAGCTATTAAACCTTTGAGAGGGCCCCCGCCCCAGTATTCTCCTTTTTTTTTTTTTTTTTCCTCACCTGACAAGACCGAAAACAGCACCTCTTACCGCTCTCGCCCCAGCCAGGTTCAAGCCTCTCCTGGGTGGAAGTCCTACCTGTACAGCCTCTAAATGAGCTAAACGGAGGAACCCCACTCTGATGGTCTCAGGGGTATGTAAAGCAAAACATCTCTCATATAAAAAAAACTTAAACAGGTTTAACAAGTAGCGGCCTCCAGCCTTGTTTTTTGCACTGGGTGACATTGGGGTTTGTAAACCAGCCCATTGTTGTCATTTATGGTAAAGGTTTTATATATTTATATATTTATTTCCTGGTACCTGCCTGCTGGGCTCTTTAGTTCCTCTCTCTCCCCTGTCAGGCCGGCCGTGCATCTCAGCGCTGCGGCGCATGCACAGGCGGCTAGTTTCTAGCCCACTAGCTGGTTTTCCAGCTTCCAAGATGGCGCTGGGTCGCGCAGAACGCTACTGCGCATGTGCGAGCGTGACGTTTTCGCGACGTCGGCGGCGCCAAATTCAAATCTCAGGCAGTTCCCTGTGTTTCTCTGTGGCTGCATTGCACAGAGAAATGCAATTATTTTGAGAAAAATCTCTCCTTGGTGATCTCCCACCTATTACCAGCTGCGCACTCTGCTAACTTTGTTTCTGCTATCAGGTTAGTCATTCATCCCTTCTATGGTTCTGGCTGCAATCTCTCTGCCTGCTTTCTTGCACATTCATTCCCTGTGTTACAGGATTCACCTTCCATGGAGGCCGCTGCCCCAGCAGACCATCGCCAGCCTAATAGGTAAGAGGGGAAGACTGGTAAGTAAGAAGAGGAAAAAGAGGGCTTGTCACTAACGCTGTTAAAATTGAACAGCCCCACCAGGTCGTCCAGATCATCGCACTCAAGACGCTCGAGAAGGAGTCGCTCAAGTCGCAGGCAAAGCCGCTCAGACCGCTGCAGAAGGAGCAGATCAAGATCCTACTCCCGACATGGTCACTCCTACCACAGGAGAACTCGTACGCGCAGGCACTCCCCACATGCGCAGAGTCTCCGTCCATCCGCAAACTCCTGCTGGATTTGTGGCGCAATAGCACTCCCAGACAAGCTGGCCTGTCGGACATGCTTCAACAAAGCAACTAAAGACAGAGAAATGGATTCAAGCCAACCAGCTAGAGAATTGACCCTACAAATCTCAGGGCCCGAAACAAGCAGATCGATACAAGACACCTCGCCTTCTGCTCCTTCCACATCAAAAACGACAGAACCTCTGTCTGAAAGTGAGGATATCGAGACATCTACTGGCTTCGACTTCACATTGGTCGAACCCTTCATCAAATCAGTTAAGGAATCGATCGATTGGGTGGAAGAAAAAGAAACTCCCCATAAAGTGAGGAAATACTTCCCAAACCTCAGGAAAGATCCTGAGACTTTCCCGTTCATTGAGGAACTGGAGGACTTAATCAAGGAGGAATGGCAAAAGCCGGAGAAAAAAGCCAGTCTTGCCAATCGACTAGCAAAGCTCTACCCTTTGAAAGAGCCCAACGTCAACTCACTGGTATCCCCACCAGTGGTAGACTCCTCACTGATGAAACTTGCCAGACACGTAACACTTCCAATTGAGGATGCAGTTACTTTCAAGGACGCGTTGGATAGTGTGACGGAACATCCCTACACTCCTCGTGAGTGCGTTCGTCATATATAACTTCCTTCCCGTCTGGATATAGATATCAGATATTCCAACCGCTACCAAGCACTAAACGAGACGACACTTGCTTTAGTTGCTCAAACATGGACTGTGTTTTATTACAAAGCCAAGCTCACATTTATACAGAGTAGAAGAGGAGATCCCCCCTCCCTCTCATATTACTCTAACAATACACCTGTGACAACTTAACATAAACTAATTAGCTAATTCCTTTAAGCAGCCGATGTGACTCAGGATTTCACTACAGGCCAGACTTCTTGTCACCGAGATAAACACAGTTGATTATAAATTATCATAATTACAACCACACAACATTTCATCACAATAGCAGGAGACCCCCAGTAACAGACGGAGCGTCTCCTGCATTGTACAGAGGACAATGGGATCAGCTAACTCAATTAACATCTTGAGTTCATGACACTAGCATTTGAGAGTGTATGTCCCAACAGCATGAGACACACACATTATATATACACATATATACAGCATGGAATCTGACTGGGGGTTGGGGTTCTCCTTCACCCTGTGCCCCTTAAAATCCAGGGCCCATAATCTGTTGGCAGGAGGCTCGTAGTTAGTCCTCTCAAAAAGCCTGTGTCCCGGCTAGGTCTGTGACAGATAGAAAGATCGATCTCGATCTCAAGAAAACCTACCTATCCGCAGGGGGCGCATGTAGGCCAGCAGTGGCACTAGCAGCCGTAGGAAGTGCTTTTTCCAACTGGTCTTCCAACGCCGAGAAGCTAGTAGCAGAAGGAGTGGAGCAAGAGAGAGTAATCTCCGCCCTCCAAGAGCTATCCCTCGCAGGCGATTTTGTCGCAGAAGCCTCTGTAGACATAATTAAATCTACATCAAGGGCAATGCTGAGCTCAGTAATGGCCAGAAGGGCACTTTGGCTGAAGCCCTGGTCGGCGGATCCGTCCTCAAAATCAAATTGGTGTAAAATTCCCTTCGATGGGGCAAACCTCTTTGGGGAAAATAAATATAGAGAAAGAATTTGCGCTAGGTGGAAAAAAACGTTGTGACAAAAAATGTGTTGATGAGGAAATTGAACCAAAAAACCGTGAAAGTAAATCCTGCAGCTGAACACTAATAACCCCGGTATAGGGCACAAGAAAGATATATATATATATAAACAAAAAATGCAGCGCTGGATAGTGGAAAACTGTAAATTACCAGTTAATTAAAATGACCCAAATTAATTAGTGAGAATAATGATAATTCAAACAAAATGCATAACCAGTTGATACAAATAACCCAAAATGATTGGTGAAAAAAAGTGATCAAACAAAGTTCATGCTCAATCAATAAAAAAAACCCCCAAAGGGGAGAGTGAATAAATGAATACTCAAACAAAATTCATATGTGAATTCAAAAATTTATAAAGTCCAAAGTGATCGAAGAAAATGAACAAATGAATTCGCAAAAGTTTCTGTGAAATCAATCCAAAGTATAAATGTTGATAGTAGTGCAGCCCATCACCACAGAGATAAAACAGAAGGGGGAGGCTTACCAGAAAGCCAGTGACCGCCCTTATTCAGGGGGGTCAAACTGAGCTTTAGAAGAACAGCCTTGGTGCTGTTGGGGATATCCAACGTCCCAATAGATGTCCGACAGCAACGGATCTCCTCCCGATTGGTGGCTGCTCCCCGAAACTCCTCGTGTGTCACTATGTCCTTGCAGGTTCCTTTAGCACATGAGAAGTGAAAGAATCAAACACGCACTAGCCTCCTTAACGGGAAAGACAAATGATCACATGTAGTTGGATCCTTGTCCAAGCTACAACAGTTGCTGAAACCCGGGATCGAACCAGGGACCTTTAGATCTTCAGTCTAACGCTCTCCCAACTGAGCTATTCGGCCTGCAGGTTCCTTTAGGTGCTAAAGGAACCTGCAAGGACATAGTGACACACGAGGAGTTTCGGGGAGCAGCCACCAATCGGGAGGAGATCCGTTGCTGTCGGACATCTATTGGGACGTTGGATATCCCCAACAGCACCAAGGCTGTTCTTCTAAAGCTCAGTTTGACCCCCCTGAATAAGGGCGGTCACTGGCTTTCTGGTAAGCCTCCCCCCTTCTGTTTTATCTCTGTGGTGATGGGCTGCACTACTATCAACATTTATACTTTGGATTGATTTCACAGAAACTTTTACGAATTCATTTGTTCATTTTCTTCGATCACTTTGGACTTTATGAATTTTTGAATTCACATATGAATTTTGTTTGAGTATTCATTTATTCACTCTCCTCTTTGGGGAAAAGCTAGACTCGGCCATCTCGAAGGTCACCGGGGGAAAATCGGGCCTTATCCCTTCGGATAGAAGGCCTAAACAGCAAAGGCCGCCCACCTTCAGAAGGTGACAAATATAGGGAGGCAAAATCCTACAGACCCGGCAGAGAATACAGGAGGAACTGGAGGAACCCCCAGTCTTCTTTTCTCAAGCTCCAAAAACCCAAGACTCCTGGCACAGGGGATCAGAAGTCCTTTTGAAGACACGCCCACCCAACCGACTGTAGTAGGAGCCAGGCTCACGAAATACAAGCAGGTATGGGCGGAAACAATAACGGATCCATGGACAGTAGCTACCGTCCAACTCGGCCACAAATGGAGATTTCGGAAACGTCCAAGGGACCATTTCTGTATAACAAAGCTACCTGCATCTCAGGAGAAGAGACTACTACTGACCGAATATATTCGAGGTCTAGACCAGAAACAAGCTATAGTGAAAGTTCTACTATCCCAGAGGGGAAAAGGGGTTTATGCACCCTTATTCCTGGTGAAGAAAAAAACAGGGGATCTTCGCCCCGTCCTGGACCTAAAGAACCTAAATCGGAGAATCCAGGTAGAAACATTCAGGATGGAGAGCCTGCAGTCAATCCTTCAGGCCATAAACATCGGAGACTGGATGCTCTCTATAGATTTACAGGACGCCTACTTACATATCCTCATTCACACCTCATTTCAAAAGTATCTCCGCTTTGCGGTAGACCGGCAACACTTCCAATTCCGAAGCCTCCCATTCGGGATCTCCACCGCTCCAAGGACATTCACAAAGGTCCTTCTGCCAGTGATAGCCCTCTTGAGAGAACAAGCCCTAAGAGTCCACCATTATTTGGACGATATCCTTCTACTTGCAGACAACCAAGAATCCCTCCTTATACATCGAGCGATCCTAATCTCCACCCTGCAGAAATTCGGGTGGCTGATCAACTGGGGAAGAGCAACCTAAATCCCACACAGAGGATGATTTTTTTTAGGGGCAGAACTGGATACCCTTCTCAATACCATAGAACTTCCAAGGGAAAAAATCCCCACCCTGATCCAAAAGGCAAAGAGACTACACTTGGTCAGCACGATTCCCGCCAGGGAGTGTCTCAGTATACTAGGGTCATTCTCAGCGACTATCCCGATGGTCCAATGGGCCCAGTGGCACACAAGGCCTCTCCAAGTGTCATTTCTAAGACAATGGAACGGCGTATCAATGTCCCAACCAATTATGATTCAGGAGGAAGTAAAACAATCACTCTGGTGGTGGACCAGATCGCACAACCTAAAAAGATGCAAACACATAGTCCTCCTCTCAGGAAATAATCACCTTGGATGCCAGCAGGGAAGGATGGGGAGCACACTACTGGCACCACGCAGCCCAAGAGCACTGGCCGTTCAGGACGCGCGATGTAGTTTCCAACATATTGGAGATGAGAGCGGCGTTCAAAGCCCTTCTAGCCTTCAGCCCCTTCCTGAGGGGGAAAGAAGTCCTACTGAAAATGGACAATCAAGTAGCAGTCACCTACATCAACAGGCAAGGAGGCACCAGAAGTCGCTCAATGTTGCAGGAAGTCCGACAAGTCTTCGAGTGGGCACAGCAAAACCTATTGGGACTACGGGCAGCGTACGTGCCGGGAGCCCAGAACCAAGTAGCCGGCACCTTGAGCCGAAAATTTGTGTCCAACAACGAATGGGCCTTAAGTCACCAAACCTTCTCCCTGATAACCAGAACCTGGGGAGTACCGGAGATAGATCTGGCAGCAACCCCATCCAACACAAAGTGCCGAAGGTTCCTGGCGAGGGTACCTTTCCCAACAGCAGAAGGTACGGATTGCTTACAACACAGCTGGGACTTCTGCCTAGGCTATGTGTTTCCACCGATACTAATTATTCCGAGGCTGCTACTCAGACTCAAGAACTCAGGGTCCACGGTGATAGCAGTCCTTCCCTTCTGGCTGAGACGCCCATGGTTTACAACCCTCCTCCAGCTGAATACAGCAGACCCGCTACCGCTGCCCATGTCAGCGGATCTACTGTCCCAAGGTCAACTCCTCCATCCATGCCCAGGAAGATTACACCTGACAGCATGGAGATTGAAAGGTCTAGGTTCATAGCGCAGGGCTGCTCACAGGAAGTGATAAACACTCTCCTCCAAGCCAGAAAGGCCACACCAACAATACCTACAGGAAAATTTGGGAAAAATTCCTCACAGTCGCACAACAACAATCCTGGGATCCATCATCTCCAACAATGGCTCAGATCCTAGAATTTCTACAACTAGGTCTCGACAAGGGACTTGGATCAAATACCCTGAAGGTGCATGTGTCAGCTTTATCTGCCATGACGGGGGTGAGGTGGGCACGAGAGCCACTCATCGCGCAGTTCCAGAAGGCCTGCCTGAAACTAAGGCCTCCCAGGAAACATTCCTTCACCACCTGGGACCTTTCAGTAGTACTGGATGCCCTGTGCCGTGAACCGTTCTTTCCAGTTGAGGGAATATCTCTATGGAATCTAACGCTAAAAACCACCTTCCTGATAGCTATTACATCAGCTAAAAGAGTCTCGGAGATGCACGCTCTGATGGCAAGCGAACCATACCTAACCATCTACCCAGACAAGATAGTCCCGAAGCCGTCGGATCGCTTCATCCCAAAAGTGGCATCTTCCTTCTATTTCAATCAGGAAATATGCCTTCCCACCCTAACCACGGAAGAGGGGAACCCACATCCACTAGATATCAAAACCAATATCCTGGCATACCTCTCAATGACCAGTGACCTGAGAAAAACGGAGAACCTCCTAGTCATTCCACAAGGTCAAGCAGCAACCTCCCGCACTATTGCAGCGTGGCTAGTAAAGACCATTAGTAGAGCCTATGCGTCTAGTCAAGCTCAAGTACCCAAGGGCGTGAGGGCACACTCCACAAGGGCAATGGCGACCTCCTGGGCGGCTTTCTGCAAAGTCTCTTCAGAAACAATCTGCAAAGCAGCCACCTGGTCTTCCAAGAGTACCTTTATTTCACACTACAAAGTGGACTTGGCCAGATTGTCCACGGTAGAATTTGGGAGGGCAATTATACATTTCAATACCTCAATTCCTTGTAAATAAAATATCTTTCTGCTCAGACCCACCCAGTTTGGCGAGTTATTCCCCATATGTGTATGCTGCCATGATGCGACAGGAAAACGGAAAATTGTATACTCACCTTTCCGTAATTTTCCTTTCCTGTTGCATCTCATGGCAGCATACAAATACCCCCCCTTCTGAGGTGAGCTATCTAGATACTGAGAATACTGGGGCGGGGGCCCTCTCAAGGTTTAATAGCTACGCGGTCCTATCAGGTTGCAGAGGCGGAGCCACAACCCATATGTGTATGCTGCCATGAGATGCAACAGGAAAGGAAAATTACGGAAAGGTGAGTATACAATTTTCCGTTTTGTGTACTGTGGGGAATTTCTCTGGTCACAGTGTGTTAGAAACAAAATCGTGTAAAAAAAAAAAAAAGAAAAGAAAATGTAATAAACAAATTGAAAAAAATAAATCATCATTTACATTTTTTTTTTCTTACATACTGTCGCCAGTCAGTGTCCCTGATCACCGCCACACCCGTTATATGATAACGCTGTACTGCACTGGTGACAGTAGGTAAAAAAAATTAAAATTTGTTCCAAATAATTGTGACAAAAAAAAAAAAAAACTCGCCATGCCTCTTACTAAATACTTTGGACCATCTACTTTCCAAAAAGGGGTCATTTGGGGGATATTTGTACTGTCCTGGCATTTTCGGGTTTCAAGAACACATTAGGATTGATCGATTTTTCAGATATTTATCATTGTTTGAGGACTTTCCTACAGACTTAACCACTTAAGCCCGGACCATTTTGCTGGCCAAAGACCAAAGCACTTTTTGCGATCCGGCACTGCGTCGCTTTAACTGACAATTGTGCGGTCGTGCGACGTGGCTCCCAAACAAAATTTTACGTCTTTTTTTCCCCACAAATAGAGCTTTCTTTTGGTGGTATTTGATTACCTCCTGTGGTTTTTATTTTTTGAGCTATAAACAAAAAAAGAGCGATAATTTTGAAAAAAAAAGCATACTTTTTTTTGCTTTTTGCTATAATAAATATCCCCAAAAAAAATATATAAAATTTTTTTTTTTTCCCCCAGTTTAGGCCGATACGTATTCTTCTACATATTTTTGGTAAAAAAAAAATCGCAATAAGCGTTTATTGATTGGTTTGCGCAAAAGTTATAGCGTCTACAAAATGGGGGATAGTTTTATGGCATTTTTATTAATATTAGTTTTTATCAGTAATGGCGGCGATCAGCGATTTTTATTTATTTATTTTTATCGTGACTGCGACATAATGCCGGCACAGTCAGACAATTTTGGCGCGATTTTATGACCATTCACATTTATACAGCGATCTCAGTGCCATTAAAATTGTATTGATTACTGTGTAAATGTGACTGGCAGTGAAGGGGTTAACACTAGGTGGCGCTGTAGGGGTTAAGTGTGTCCTAGGGAGTGTTTCTAACTGTAGGGGGGATGGGCTAGCTGTGACACATAACTATTCTCTGCTCCCGATCACAGGGAGCAGAGATCAGTGACAGTGTCACTAGGCAGAACTGATGTAAACAAGCATCTCCCCGTTCTTCCTCTCCGTAAGACGATCGCGGGTATCCCCGCGGCCTGACTCTCTGAGCTCCAGGCCGGCATGCACGCGATGGTACGCCCATTTGCCTGTCCGTGCCATTCTGCCGACGTACATCGTCGTGCGCTGGTCAGGAACCGGTTAATAATAATCAATGATTTGGGTTATTTTCTCCAATGAAATGTAGCAGAATACGTTTTGACCTAAATTTATGAAGAACGATTATTTATTTGCAAAATTATAGAAACAGAAAACGGAGAAAAAAACACTTTTTTTTTTTTCACATTTTTTTTGTCTTTTTTTCATTTGGCAAAAAAATAAAAAACACAGTGGTGATTAAATAACACCAAAAGAAAGATCTATTTGTGTGAACAATATGATAAAAATGTCATATGGGTACAGTGTAGCATGACCGCACAATTGTCATTCAAAGTGTGATAGCGCTGAAAGCTGAAAATTGGCCTGGGCAGAAAGGGGGTAAAAGTTCCCAGTATTGAAGTGGTTGAATAGCACACAAAGCTCAATGCCCGAAAAAGGTGCATGAGCTACGGTACTTTGGCATGCTTATCACACGTAGGGCAGCCTATTAAAATGAATAGGCTGCGTGTAGCATGAAAACACGCATTAAAAACGCATGCAAGAACACGCCTTTTACAAAACGCTAGGTGTGAACCTACACTGAAGTTCCTCTTTAACCTGCGGTCATGTGACACTTTTTTTTTTTTTTCTTCTTTCCCGCTTGGGTCCTTCTTCGGGTGTCAGTGCCTGTATTACCAAAAATATTGGGTATTATTTTGTGTTCACGTGCGCTAAACGTCATTTTAGCTTATTTTCCCCTGAAGATATAGATTTGATAAACAGTTGTGTAAATAGTGTGCGAGATAAAAAAAAAATTGCAAGCGCCACTATTTTATTCTACATGGCCTCTGTTTTTAGAAAATATATAATTGTTTGGGGGTTTTAAGTCATTTTTCTAGCAAAAAGGTAGCATTTAACATGTGTGCAAAAAAAACTACAAAAAGTGTTGTGGACGCAAACTAGGCAAAGCCCAACTCTGGACAATACAAAAACTCCTCCTCCTCCCAAATGTCACGTTACGCTATGGTAACGTGATGTTTGGGTCTTCAGTCTTCTCTTTTTGGTCCTCTGGTCCTCACATCGCTTCAGGGGCAGAAGAACTAAACTGGGGTGGTGAGAGGACCGGTCCCAGAAAAGGTAATGAGCAGGGAGAAGTGGTCATTGCCTGCTGCTGTCAATCAAATCCTGTGACCAGGGGGGGGGGGGGGGGGGGGGGGGGGGGGGGGGGTCAAGCCGCGCTGTGTGTGTCTATAGATGCACACAGCCGGGAAGCGCCAGCAGATTGTTCCCGAAGAGGAGGTTCGGGGCCACTCTGTGCAATACAATTACACAGAGCAGGTAAGTATAATGCCACGTACACAAGAGCGGACTGTTCGACGGACTAGGTCCGACAGTCTTCCCGAACGGACTTTGACACACACAATCACACCAAAGTCCGACGGATTTGAACGTGATGACGTACGACCGGACTAGAATAAGGAAGTTCATAGCCAGTAGCCAATGGCTGCCCTAGCGTCGGTTTTCGTCCGTCGAACTAGCATACAGACGAACTGACTCGAGTCCGTCGGAAAGATTTTAAACATGTTTTATTTCTAGGTCCGTTGGACTTTTGGGAAAAAAAAGTCAGCTGGAGCCCACACACAATCGAATTGTCCGACGGATTCCAGTCCGCTGGACCTAGTCTGCCGTAAAGTCCGATCGTGTGTACGCGGCATAACATGTTTATTTAAAAAAAAAAAAAAAAAAAAAAGCTTTTACAAATGCTGTAAGTTCTGAATGAAGATGACTACGAATCCAGCAGTGCAAAAGGAGTCCGAAATCTCAAGTCCCCTACGGTGACGTTGTCCTCTTCTGGATCTTGAAAGAACCTGCTGCTTAACATCCAATAGGAAGTGTCCCCATCATGGGGTGTATTGAGTAAATGGATACCAAACATGTCAAATGACTACTGTACCAAAAACTGTCCACAGGTGACACCATGAAAGCTTTTAGGCTCGGTTCACATATGTCCAGACGCGGTTTCAGCGCGGTTTTTGAAAGGAGTCCAGTGCTGTTTTGTTCACCGGTTCAGGTGCAAATTTTTTTTTTAAATCGCACCTGAACTGGACTGAAAAATGCACAGAACTCTACCACTTTACGACCAGTGCACGACGATGTACGTCACTTTTTTGAAGAGGGATATCTCGGTTTACGGCAGCAGCTGCTGCCACAACCGAGATATCCATCTCTTCAGGCGCCGGTCGTATTTACGATAATGGTGGTCTCCGCGGTGAATTCGCCACGAGATCACCGTTCTCGGCGGTGGGAGAGGTTTTTGCATTTAAGTCCAAATATGACATCTTTTTGACCCCAGATCTCATATTTAAGAGGACCTGTCATGCTTTTTTTTCTATTACAAGGGATGTTACATTCCTTGTAATAGGAATAAAACAGTGTAAAAATGAATAAAATCAAGTAAAATAAATAAAATTTTTTTTTTTTTTAAAGCGCCCGTCCCGACAAGCTTGCGTGCAAAAGCGAACGCATACGTGAGAGAAAATGGTGGTCAAACCAAACATGTGATGTATCGCCGCGATCGGTAGAGCGAGAACAATAATTCTAGACCTCTATAACGCAAAACATGCAACCTGTAGAATTTTTTTAAACGTTGCTTATGGAAATTTTTGAGGGTAAAAGTTTGACGCCATTCCACGAGCGGGCGCAATTTTGAAGCGTGACATGTTGGGTATCAATTTACTCGTGTAACATTATCTTTCACAATATATAAAAAAATTGGACTAACTTTACTGTTGTCTAAAAAAAGTGCGCAAATACGGTGTGAAAAAAAGTATTGCAACGACCACCATTTTATTCTCGAGGGTGTTAGAAAAAATATATACTGTTTGGGGGTTCTAAGTAATTTTCTAGCAAAAAAAACTGTTTTAAACATGTAAACACCTAAAATCCAAAATGAGGCTTGTCTTAAAGTGGTTAAAAAAAGACCGCCGCTGCCCTGGACATATGTCTAAAGCCGTTCCGTTCACATGTTATGCGAATCGGATGCAGTGTAAAACATGTGAACTGGGCCTTACAGTTCAGAAATTTAGAGTTAACAGTGAATGACAGTCCTAGAATTATTGTTCTCACTCCTGACATTTGTGGTGATACCTCACATGTGTGGCACAATCTCTGTTTACATACGCATGCATACACATACTCTACATGCACATATGCATTTGTGTGTGCGCAGGGTAAGGGGGTTCCACTTACAATTTTAATTGATTTTATTATAATGTACTTTTTTTTATCACTTTTTTTTTAATTTAACTTTATTGCTATCACAAAGGGGGCAAAATCTCTTTATGGACGCATCAGGGGTCTATTAGACCCCAATACCTCCCCTGTCCTCCACTCCAGCCAATCAACACTTCTCTAGAGCATATTCCAGCATTCATTTTGTATTTTACTTCATTCCCATAGCAAGAAAAAGCTTTTATTACTTCCTGTGGCATCACCAGGCTTGTAAAATTCTTGCATGGACAGATGGCAGGAGTTCAGTTCCTACTGACACAGACATGCCCCCCTCTCTCCCGAGCTACATCTCCTAGGAGCCCTTTTCCCTACGCAAAGTTAGGGTGATGTACTAAAGAAGTTTA
Organism: Lithobates sylvaticus; assembly: GCA_028564925.1. Classification (NCBI taxonomy): domain Eukaryota; kingdom Metazoa; phylum Chordata; class Amphibia; order Anura; family Ranidae; genus Lithobates; species Lithobates sylvaticus. The sequence goes on along the minus strand of CM053037.1, from coordinate 58,928,667 downwards.
GAATCTTGATTGAACCAATTGAATATTCACTTCAATAATCAAATCACGTGAAAAACATCTGCACATAATCAGCCATTTTTACTTGATTACAAGCAATTGTTCAGCAAAGATTCAGCAACTTCATTAGTCAATCAGCCTCATCATTTGGGAACACATTCGGAAGTCAAGGTAGCAGTAAGGTTATGCGGGGAAAGAAATCAATATATGTGTTTGGAGAGGGATAGAGAAGGGTGGGTTAGTTTAGTTCGTTCAAAGGAATCACAGGAATGTAGATAAGATCTAAATTCTATGGATAGGTGGAGTTCTGCAGTTCAGCAGGCAGGGCTGACAACACTGGTTGGGATTTCAGTTCAGCAAAGGCACTATGTTGTCAGCTCACACAGGAAGTCAGGAGCACACTGGGTTTCTGGAAGATTATCAGGAGTTTTTCTGTATGTGCAGCCTTTTTAACCACTTCAGCCCTGGAAGGTTTTACCCCCCCTTCATGACCAGCCCATCTTTTGCTATTTGTCACTGCACAATTATAACCTCCTCCTGCTCGCCGTATAGTAAAATGATGGCGAGCAGGATCCCTTGTCGTTGTGGGCCAACGTCACATGAGTTCACCCCAGTGTCACAGCTCTCACGCGCCCGGCGATCACAGATGTGCCGTGTCCCTGGGACAGGGCGCAACCCCGATCTCAGTAAAGAGCCGATGACGCAGCTCTTTACTCATGTGATCAGCTGTGCCCAATTACAGCCAATCACATGTAAACACGGAAGTGCCGTTTATTGGCTCTCCTAGCCTCACACTGACAGAGTGTGAGGAGAGGCGAGGCGATCAGCGGCATCTCCTCTCAGGGAAGACCTGTACAGATAATCAGGGCACTGATCATCAGTGCAGCCCCAGCAGTGATGCCAGTCTGCCCATCAGTGATGCAAATTTATGACCATCAGTAATGGCAGTCAGTGCTGCCTTTCAGCACCCATTAGTGCCTGCTCATCAGTGCCGCCTATCCGTGCCACCTATCAGTACCCATTAGCGCCGTCTATTAGTGCCCATCAATGCGGCATATTAGTGCCTCCTAATCAGTGCCATCTCATCAGTGTCAATAAGTGCAGCCTATCAGTGCCGCCTCATCAGTGCACATCAGTGTAAGGAGAAAAATGACTTATTTACAACATTTTTTGACAAGAAAAACTTTATTTTTTTCCAAATTTTCAGTCTTTTTTTTTTTGCAAAAAAATTAAAAACACAGCAGTGATTAAATACCACCAAAAGAAAGCTCTATTTGTGTAAAAAAAAAAAAAAAAAAAAAAAAATATATATATATATATATATATATACAAAGTGTGACCGTGCTGAAAACTGAAAATTGGCCTGGGCAGGAAGGGGGTAAAAGTGCCCAGTATTGAAGCGGTTAACTGATAATTGAGCGATCATGCTAAGCTGTACCCAAACAAAATTTATATCTTTTTTTTTCACACGAATAGAGATTTCTTGTGGTGGTATTTGATCACCACTGAGTTCATTTTTTATTATATAAACGAAAAAAAAAGAAAATTTTTAAAAAAAAGAAATACTATTTTTTACTTTCTGCTATAAAACATATCCAATAAAAAAAATGTAATCTCCTAAAAGGGGTTGTAAACTCTCATGGTTTTTCACCTTAATGCATTAAGGTGAAAAACCTTCTGTAGTGCTGCAGCCCCCCCCCCCCCCCCCCCCCCCCCCCCCCCCCATTTTACTTACCTGAATGCTGTCATCCTCCGGCCGTGAACGAGCACACCAGTGTCTTGTGTCCTGATTCGATAGATTAATAGCAGCGCAGCCATTGGCTCCCGCTGCTGTCAATCAAATCCAATGAAGCGGCGCGGAGTCCTGCATTCTGTGTGAATGGACACAGATGCAGGACTCCAGAGTGGCCAACAGTGGAGTATGACATGTTTGTTGTTTGAAAAAAAAAAAAACAAGGGTTTACAACCCCTTTAATACATTTTGGCCAAAATTTATTTTGCTACATGTCTTTAGTAAAAAAAAAATCCCAATAAGTTAACCCCTTCTTCAACATGTTTGCTATGTCCCCCACATGGCTTCTCGCAAACGGGACTTCTTTTGGCTTTCTTTCATCAATCTTTCTTCTTGCCACTCTTCCATAAAGGCCAGATTTGTGGAGAGCACGACTAATAGTTTTCCTGTGGACAGATTATCCCACCTGAGCTGTGGATCTCTACAGCTCCTCCAGAGTAAGGGCTCTTTCACACGGGGCGGATCAGTGCAGATCCGCCCCGTGGATAGCCGCTTGCTCAGCGGGGATCGCCGTAGTGATCTCCGCTGAGCAGTAGGATGACAGGTCCGTCTCTGCACTCCGTGCAGGGACGGACCTGTCAGAGCGCCGCTCTCCCCTATGGGAGATCGGGTGACGACGGACCGTAGCGTCCGTCGTCACCCGATCCGCTCTGCAGACGGATGAAAAAATGGGGTTTTCCTCCGTCTGCAGAAACGGAGCATGGCGGGCACGGACGAGAGCGGGTGTCAGCGGATGCTCATCCGCTGACACCCGCTATCCCATAGGGATACCTGTATGTCCGTTTTTCATCCGAAAACGGATGGATGAAAAACGGACATACGGTCCGTCCGTGTGAAAGAGCCCTAAGGCCCCTTCACACGGACGGTCCGTTCAGATCCGCCTGTCAGTTTTTTAGGCAGACCTGAATGGACGCTCCATAGACCTCTATGGAGAGTAGGATGTCAGCGTTGACATGTCCGCTGACATCCGACCCGCTCCGATCCGAATAAATGTGACGGAGGAAAACCCTATTTTTCCATCCGACTGCGGATCGGATCGGGTGACGACCGCGGCATCCGATCCCCCATAGGGGAGAGCGGCGCTCTGACAGGTCCGTCCCTGCACAGAGTGCAGAGACAGACCTGTCATCTTCCTGCACCGCGGGGGATCAACGGAGCGATCCCCCGTTGTGCAGAGCGGGCTCCGTACACGGACACGTCCATGTGAAAGAGCCCTTACCATGAGCTTCTTGGCTGCTTCTCTGATTAATGCTCTCCTTGCCCGTCCTGTCAGTTTAGGTGGACGGCCATGTCTTGTAGGTTTGCAGTTGTGTCATACTCTTTTTCCATTTTCAGATGATGGATTGAACAGTGCTCCGTGAGATTTTCAAAGCTTAGGATATTTTTGTATAACCTAACCCTGCTTTAAACTTCTCAACAACTTTATCCCTGACCTGTCTGGTGTGTTCCTTGGCCTTCATGATGCTGTTTGTTCACTAAGGTTCTCTAACAAACCTCTCGGGGCTTCACAGTACACCTGTATTATACTGAGATTAAATGACACACAGGTGAACTCTATTTACTAATTAGGTAATTGGCAATTACTATATTTTAGTTAGGGGTATCAGAGTAAAGGGGGCTGACTACAAATGCACACCACACTTTTCATATATTTATTTGTAAAGAAAATTGAAAACCATTTATCATTTTCCTTACACTTCACAATTATGTGCCACTTTGTGTTGGTCTATCACATAAAATCCCAACAAAATACATTTATGTTTTTGGTTGTAACATGACAAAATGTGCAAAATTTCAAGGGGGTGAATACTTTTTCAAGGCACTGTATGTACTGGAGAGATGTATTAAGTAGGTTTTTTGTTTATTTTGCCCTTTCTTATACCCTAATGTTCTTTATAATTAATACATAATTGGTTTAATATTATGGCCCTTTATATTTAGAGAGAAAGAGAGATATTGCCTTTAAAATAATTATTAGCACATTTTTATATTATCGCAAATCTGTTCTGCCGTGCGGACGCTTTGCATAATGTGCAGTGACTGTTATGTAGCAACATACTGAGAAATCGTATGGACCTTTAATATTTACAACGGGAGGGGCTTCAATCCCACACTAGTTTGACCCTTAGCATAAGGACACATTAGTTATGCTGGGAGATGATGCATCTGCCCTTAGCTGTTATGCAAATGCACATATAAATATGTTTGTGTACAGCATCTCACAAAAGTGAGCACATCCCTCACATTTTTGTAAATATTTTATTATATCTTTTCATGTGACAACACTAAGGCCCCTTTCACACTGGGGCGGTTTGCAAGCGCTATTGCGCTAAGAATAGCGCCTGCAAACCGACCCGAAACAGCTGTTGCTGTTCCTTCAGTGTGAAAGCCCGAGGGCTTTCACACTGAAGCGGTGCGCTTGCAGGAAGCTCAAAAATGTCCTGCAAGCCGCATCTTTGGCTCGCTATAGGAGCGGTATATTTACCGCTCCTATAGCGCCCCTCCCATTGAAAAAAATGGGGGAGCGCGCCGAACCCGCCCGCAAAACGCCGCAATAGCGGCGGTTTGCGGGCGGTATTGACCCTTTTTTAGGCCGCTCGCGGGGGTAAAAACACCCCGCGAGCGGCCGCAATGCGCCGCTAAAACGAAGGTAAAGCGGCGCTAAATATAGCGCCGCTTTACCGCCAGCGCCCCCACCGCTCCAGTGTGAAAGTAGCCTAAAGAAATGACACTTTGCTTTAATGTAAATGTGCTGTCCCCTCAAAAGAACTCAACACAGAGCCATTAATGTCTAAACCAATGGCAACAAAAGTGAGTACACCCCTAAGTAAAAATTTCCAAATTGGGCCCAATTAGCAATTTTCCCTCCCCAGTGTCATGTAACTTGTTAGTGTTACAAGGTCTCAGGTGTGAATGGGGAGCAGGTGTGTTAAATGTGTTTTTTTTTTTTTTTCTCACTCTCTCATACTGGTCACTGGAAGTTCAACATGGCACCTCGTGGCAAAGAAAATCTGAGGATCTGAAAAAAAATTATTGTTGCTCTACATAAAGATGGCTGAGGGTATAAGAAGATTGCCAAGACCCTGAAACTGAGCTGCAGCACAGTGGCCAAGACCATACAGCGGTTTAACAGGACAGGTTCCACTCAGAACAGACCTCACCATGGTCAACCAAAGAAGTTGAGTGCACGTGCTCAGCGTCATATCCAGAGGTTGTCTTTGGGAAATAGACGTAGGAGTGCTGCAAGCATTGCTGCAGAGGTTGAAGGGGTTGGGGGGGGGGGGGTCAGCCTGTCAGTGCTCAGACCATACGACACACACTGCATCAAATTGGTCTGCATGGCTGTCATCCCAGAAGGAAGCCTCTTCTAAAGGTGATGCACAAGAAAGCCTGCAAACAGTTTGCTGAAGACAAGCAGACTAAGGACATGGATTACTGGAACCATGTCTTGTGATCTGATGAGACCAAGATAAACTTATTAGGTTCAGATGGTGTCGAGCGTGTGTGGCAGCAACCAGGTGGGGAGTACAAAGACAAGTGTGTCTTGCCTACAGTCAAGCATGGTGGTGGGATTGTCATAGTCTGGGGCTGCATGAGTGCTGCCGGCACTGGGGAGCTATAGTTAAATGAGGGAACCATGAATGCCAACATGTACTGTGACATACTGAAGAAAAGCATGATCCCCTCCCTTCAGAGACTGGGCCGCAAGGCAGTATTCCAACATGATAACGACCCCAAACACACCTCCCAAGATGACCACTTGCTAAAGAAGCTGAGGGTAAAGGTGATGGACTGGCCAAGCACGTCTCCAGACCTAAACCCTATTGAGCAAGCTCTGGTGAACTCCATGCCCAAGAGGGTTAAGTGTCAGGAACCATGAATCAGATGGAGACAGAAAATGCAGTAAAAATCATACCTTTTATTATAGTGGTAAAAATGGTACAAATAGTAAACGTAGTGAAAACATAGCCAGGGTTCAGTAATCAAAGCGGGTAGTCAGTGCAAGCCAGGAAATAAGAAAGCCAGAGATCAGCATAGTTGGAGACACCAAACAGGATCAGGAACCAGAAGAGACATCAGCCAGGCAAGTCTTTAACAGGAACACAGCAGAGAATGTTTAGATATGTTTACCAAGGCGAAGGCATGGGAGAAATGAACTCAGGCAGTTTAAATAGCCAGAAAGGACTGGCTGACGAGCAGGAAATGATCACCAGATGAGGCACTGTGGAACGATGAGGCCCCTTTCACACTGGGGCTGGAGCGGCGTCGGCGGAAAAGCAGCGCTATATTTAGCGCTGCTTTACCGTCATTTTATCTGTGTTTTTAGGCCGCTAGCGATGCAGTTTTAACCCCCGCTAGCAGCCGAAAAAGGGTTAAACCCGCCTGCAAAGCGCCACGATTTCAATGGGTAGGCACGGTATAGGAGCGGTGAATACACCGCTCCAAAGATGCTGCTAGCAGGACTTTTTTTACCGTCCTGCTAGCGCACCGCTCCAGTGTGAAAGCCCCCCGGCTTTCACACTGGAGTAAAAGGACCCGCTTTTTTCAGGCGCTATACAGGCGCTATTTTTAGCGCTGTAGCGCCTGAAAAATGCCTCAGTGCGAAAGGGGCCTGAGTGCTGCCAATTAACCGAAAGCTGAGCACTCAGAAGGGAGGGCTGAGCCCAGCCCTGACATTAAGGCAGTGCTGGAAAATAATGATGGACACACAAAATATTGACAGTTTGGTCCCAATTTGGTCATTTTCACGTAGGGGTGTACTCACTTTTGTTGCCAGCGGTCTAGACATTAATGGCTGTGTATTGAGTTATTTTAAGGGGACAGCAAATTTACACTGTTATACAAGCTGTACACTCACTACTTTACATTGTAGCAAAGTGTAATTTCTTCAGTGTTGTCAAATGAAAAGATTTAGAAAAAATGTGAGGGGTGTAGTTTCATGTGTTTGTTATATCATTGTTACAGCCCATTAAAAATATTGTTTTTTTTTTTGTTTTTTTTTACAGCATTGCAGGTGTTGACACTATATATCAATAATATGTAGTAAATGTTCATATAAAAACCCAAATTACATTTTTTTCCAATCTAAGTTTTTAGGCATTTTTCATTACTTTTTTGATGTTTTAATGTCAATGTTAATATCTAGACATACCGTAAATAGAGCCTTCTTACCAGCTGAAATATGGGATACCCATATTCAGAAAGGATTCTTTTTATGAACAGCATTAAAAGAGGCAAAGAATGCCTCTCCCTTACAGTAGGTTTAGCAGTTTAAAGCATTATTAAAACCTCAATTTTTTTTAATTAAAGTATCAAGCATGTCATACTTACCTGCTCTGTGCAATCGTTTTGCACAGAGCAACCCCAGATCCTCCTCCTCTGGGGTCCCCACGCCAGCACTCCTGGCTCCCCCCTCTTTTGCGAGAGCCCCCATAAAAAGCCGGTTTCTATGGGGGCACTCATGAGGGCTCATTCCCGAGTTGCCCTTTCTGTGTCTATTGACACACACCCCATCCCACTCCCTCGTCACTGGATTTGATTGACAGCAGAAGGAGACAATGGCTTCCACTGCTATCAAGCTGCCCATTGAGGGACAGAGCCGCTGCTCTTATGCACAACGCTGGATCGAGATCAGTCTCAGGTAAGTATTTGGGGGGGGGCAAAGAGGATTATGCAGCACAGAAGATTTAAAAAAATAAATAAATCTTAAGGCTTTAGAACAACTTTAAATATCTGGACATTGATATCTCTCTGGATCTCCAATCCTTCTTAGAACTAAACGTTACTCCCCTTACTCACTACAAAATAAACGTGGGACCTGGTCAGCTATCCCCTTATCTTTGGTGGGTAGGGTCAATCTTCTTAAAATGAACTTTCTCCCTAAATTTATCTAGGTTTTTATACAATACCCAGTTTGGACCGCTCTTTGAACATTAAATACAAAGGGAAAATTGGGACTTTAGATGAAGCGCTTGGATAGTGGAGGTAAATCTAACCATGTTTAATAAGCATAGTAGAAAAATACACATACAGCAGCACATGATTATGATAGTAAATAGATTAAATAGTATAGCATAGTAATGCCAGCAACAACATGCCCGATACCGACACGTGTACCCACAAGGCTTAACCATGAATGAATGTGAAGTTCAACCCAGGACAGATTTTTATTTCTTCCTTTCTTGTTGCAGCAAGACTTTTGGTTCCTTTTAAGATGATCGATGTATGTCACTACCATAGCATTTTCCAACTGAATCCAGATCAGATGACTCTCCAGGCAGGTTGTTCAGTTTTGCAGAGAAAACCAAATTGCTTGACGATTTAGGATGTTGATCAGGAGACGAGATTCCTACAACATCCTCTGCATTGATAGGGTATCTAGGACTCTTCCCTAACCTGATAGACTGCATCCTTAACCACTTTCAGACCGGACCATTTTGCAGCCTAAAGACCAGAGGACTTTTTATAATTTGGCACTGCACTGGTTTAACTGGTAATTGTGCAGTCATGCAATGTTGTACCCAAACGAGATTTGGGTCCTTTTTTTCCCACAAATAGAGCTTTCTTTTGATGGTAATTGATTGCCTCTGCGATTTTTATTTTTTTGCGATATAAATTGAAAGACCGAAAATTTCGAAAAAAAATATGATATTTTCTACTTTTTGTTATAAGACAAATCCAATAAACTAAATTTTAGTCATATATTTAAGCCAAAATGTATTCAGCCACATGTCGTTGTTAAAAAAAATGTCAATAAGCGTATATTTATTGGTTTGCGCAAAAGTTATAGCGTCTACAAACTAGGGCACATTTTCTGGAATTTACACAGCTTTTAGTTTGACTGCCTATCTCATTTCTTGAGGTGCTAAAATGGCAGGGCAGTACAAACCTTCCCCAATATGACCCCATTTTGGAAAGTAGACACCCTAAGAAAATTGCTAAGTGGCATGTTGAGCCCATTGAATATTACATTTTTTTTGTTCCAAGTGATTGAATAATGACAAAAAAAAAAAGTTGTCACTAAATGATATATTGCTCACACATGCCATGGTTATATGTGGAATTGCACCCCAAAATACATTCAGCTGCTTCTCCTGAATATGGGGATACCACATGTGTGGGAATATTTGTGAGCCTAGCCGCTTACGGAGCCCCAAAAACCAATCACCGCCTTCAAGGTTTCTAAGGGCGTAGATTTTTGATTTCACTCCTCACCACCTATCACAGTTTTGAAGGCCATAAAATGCCAAGATGGCACAATCACCCCCCCCCCCCCCAAAAAAAAAATCCCCTTTTTGGAAAGTAGACACTCCAAGCTATTTGCTGAGAGGCATGTTGAGTCCATGGAATAGTTTATATTTTGCCACAAGTTGTGGGAAAATTACAAACTTTTTTTTTTCCACAAAGTTGTCACTAAATGATATATTGCTCAAACATGCCATGGGCATATGTGGAATTACACCCCAAAATACATTCTGCTGCTTCCCCTGAGTACGGGGATACCACAGGTGTGGGACTTTTTGGGAGCCTAGCCGCATACGGGGCCCCGAAAACCAAGCACCACCTTCAGGATTTCTAAGGGCTTACATTTTTGATTTCACGCCTCACTACTATCACAGTTTCGAAGGCCATAAAATGTCAAGATGGTACAAAACCCCCCCCCCCCAAATGACCCCATTTGGAAAGTAGACACCCAAAGCTATTTGTTGAGAGGCATGGTGAGTATTTTGCAGCTCTTATTTGTTTTTGAAAATGAAGTAAGGTAAGAAAAACATTTTTTTTGTTTTTTCAATTTTCAAAACTTTGTGACAAAAAGCGAGATCTGCAAAATACTCACCATACCTCTCAGCAAATAGCTTGGGGTGTCTACTTTCCAAAATGGGGTTATTTGGAGGGATTTTGTGCCATCTGGGCATTCCATGGTCTCCGAAACTGTGATAGGCAGTGAGGAGTGAAATCAAAAATTTACACCCTTCGAAATCCTGAAGGCGGTGCTTGGTTTTTGGGGTCCGTACGTGGCTAGGCTCCCAAAAAGTCTCACACATGTGGTATCCTCATACTGTACAGAATGTATTTTGGTGTGTAATTTCACATATGCCCAATATAGAATATTGAGCAATATATAATTTAGTGACAAAAAATATATATTTTTTTCCCGCAACTTGTGTCAAAAATAAAATATTCCATGGACTCGACATGCCTCTCAGCAAATAGCTTGGGGTGTCTATTTTCCAAAATGTTTTTGGGTCATTTGGGGGGGTTTTGAACTGTCCTGGCATCTTATGCACAACATTTAGAAGCTTATGTCACACATCACCCACTCTTCTAACCACTTGAAGACAAAGCCCTTTCTGACACTTTTTGTTTACATGAAAAAATTATTTTTTTTTGCAAGAAAATTACTTTGAACCCCCAAACATTATATATATATATATTTTAAAGCAAAGGCCCTACAGATTAAAATGGTGGGTGTATTTGCGCAGCGATTTTTTTTGGGAAAAAACACACTTTTTAAAAATTTTAATGCACTAAAACACACTATATTGCCCAAATGTTTGATGAAATAAAAAAGATGATCTTAGGCCGAGTACATGGATACCAAACACTACATGATTTAAAATTGCGCAGAAACGTACAGCGGCAACAAACTACATTTTTAAAAGCATTTAAACGCCTTTACAGGTTACCACTTTAGAATTACGGAGGAGGTCTACTGCTAAAATTACTGCCCTTGATCTGACCTTCGCGGTTATACCTCACATGCATGGTGCCATTTCTGTTTACATATGACGCCAGACCGACGCTTGCGTTCGCCTTTGCGCGAGAGCAGGGGGGACATGGGTGCTTTTTTTTATTACTATTATTATTTATTTTGCTTTTTAATTGTATTTTTAAACTGTTCCTTTCATTTATATATTTTTTTATTGTTATCTCAGGGAATGTAAATATCCCCTATGATAGCAATAGGTAGTGACAGGTACTCTTTTTTTTAAAAAATTGGGTCTATTAGACCCTAAATCTCTCCTCTGCCCTCAAAGCATCTGACCACACCAAGATCGGTGTGATAAAATGCTTTCCCTATTTTCCAATGTCGCTGTTTATATCCGGCAAAATCTAAGTCATGAAATGCTCGTAGCTTCTGGTTTCTTCGGCCATAGAGATGATTGGAGCCGTTATGGTCTCTGATCAGCTCTATGGTCAGCTGGCGGAATCACCGGCTGCATTCTCAGGTTCCCTGTTGGGACAGGAGAGCCAGAGAAAAACCATGGAAGAAGGTGGGAGGGGGGGGGACATTCCCTCCCACTGCTTGTAAAAGCAGTCTAGAGGCTAATTAGCCACTGGGATTGCTTTTACATGAAAGCCGACCGCTGGCTGAAAAGATTGATACCAAGATGATACCTAAACCCGCCGGCATCATTCTGGTATAACCACTCAAAGTCCAGCAACATACCAGTACGTTACTGGTGCTTGTTTGGCATATATTGTAATCTTTTTTTTCATGCAGCCTGTGGGCTGAACGAAAAAAAGAGATTGATCGGTGGGTATGCCCACCATTAGAATACCTCCCTTCATCCACCCACTTCTAATGATGGGCATACATGCACCATTTTGTTTTTAACTGTGGTGGTGAAATCACCTCCTACAGCGCTGGAGTCACGGCTTTATGTATTGTGGAGCAAACGCTGTTGCTGTCAAGATTAAGGAAAATTGTTGCCCATACTTACCGTAATTTTCCTTTCCTGGATCCTCCCCATGTCAGCCTACTATGGGTCAGCTTCGCCCCCTCTGACCCCTCCAGGACCACCTTTTTTCTAGCCCATAAAAGGGCGGCTGTCTGCCCACACCAGTGTTCCAGAAAATACCCGCCTTGCGACGGATAAACTGGGTGGGAATCCTCCGGCTGACATGGGGAGGATCCAGGAAAGGAAAATTACGGTAAGTATGGGCAACAATTTTCCTTATTCCTGGACCTCCCCATGTCAGCCTACTATGGGATGTACCAAGCAACATTAAAAAGGGAGGGAAGACAAAAAATCAGCCAAACCCTCAATGCAATGCTACTCAAATTTTTAATGGGCAACAGCCGCCGTAATAACCATAGAGCCAAATGTTTCTTCAGGTGGACAAGCCAAATTAAGCCTGTAATGCCTAATAAAAGGTGTTGGGCACGTTCCAGCTTGCTGCTCTGCAAACTACCTCAGGGGCGACCCTTACGTATGCTGCCCAGGATGCTGCCATACCCCTCATTGAATGTGCTTTGATCTCTGAAGGAGGAGGAAGGCCCAGCTTTTGTATGCAATATGTATGGTCTTTGACAAATCCGGAAGACACAACTCTGGATGTTGCCTGTATATCCTTTTAGGGCCCATTGGGAAAAACTACAGCTGATCTGCTTTTAGTCCATTCCAGGTAGGTTGAAACCGCAGAGGCCAGGTCTAACCTACTCCACTCATCAGCTGTATCTGCCGGAAAGGCTGGGAGAATGACCTCCCAATTCCTATGAAATTATATGGCAACCTTAGGTAGTAAGCTTGGTAGCGGCCTAAGGACTATCTTGTCTGGGAGCACCAAACAATATGGTTCTTCAGATGAAAAGGCGCACAACTCGGAGACTCTTCTGGCCGAGGCAACGGCTAGTAAAAAACAAAAAAACTGTTAAAAGAAATAATGAACAAGATAAAGCTTGATCAAACGGAGGAACCAGCATTGCCCCCCAGACTAGTGTTAAGTCCTCTTTTGAAAAAAACGATTTCAAAGGCCCGTCTAATTTCTATGGCTGCCCCTAAAAATTGTATCACCAACGGATGTAGAGCATACCTTGTACATGACATAGCCGACAAAGCAGAGATTTGACCCTTTAGGGAATTATAAGCTAACACTAAGAGACCACTCTGAAGAAAACCCAAAATGTTAGCTACCGAAGGAGATCCAAGGCCCCAAACCCTTTCTGTAGTATTCCAGATCTGGTAATAGGTTACGTTTGTGGACCTCTTACGAGCCTGTAATAATGTCTCCACTATACTGACCGAGAGACCCAAGTCAGCTAAAGCCTCCCTCTCACTTCCAAGTTATTAACTTCATCCTCCTGCGGTTCGGGGTGTCAGGCCCCACTCCGCGAAAGGAGATTTTGACAAGGAGGCAGTGGGATTGGTGAGCCTAACTTTATCCTTCAAGCCAGAAGGAACCACGGCTGCCTGAGCCAGTAAGGTAAGACTACTATAGCTGTGATCCTTTCTCGCTGAATCTTCAGCAGGATTTTGAGAGCCAGTGGAAGCGGCAGGAATACATATAGCAAGGGGAAATTCCAAGACCTGGACAGAGCACCCCGACCCAACGCCTGTGGATGCCAGGTCCGGGAGGAGAAGCAAGGCAGTTGACAATTCTCCTCCAATGCCATAAGATCTATCGATTGAGGCCCCATTCGTTGTGATCCTTAAAGCCTCGACTCAAGTGATCTGCTAAAACATTCCCAGGCTCAGGGAGATAAGATGAAGTAAGAGAGGCGAGATTCTTCTCTGCGCATAGGTAGATTGACATGCCACCTGAAGGAGAGGGCGACTTCTTGTGCCCCCTTGATGAGACACATAAGCCACCGAAGTTGTTCAAAGACTCTTGACAGCTCGACCTCGCAACATAGGTTGGAACACTAAGACAGCGCGTCTGACAGCATGCAATCCCACAAAAGTTCCATCGGTCTTGAACCTGCTGTCGCAGGCAGTGTGCCCCGCAGCCTGCCAGACTGGCATTGGTCATCACCACTATTGGTTCTGAGGCCTTCAATGGAACTCTGGGGAAAGATTGCGAGCTACTGACCCCCAAACCAAGGCCAGATTATTGGAATTGGCAGATAGATTTTCCGGAACAAGGAGTGACGATCCCACTGAAGAAGAAAGTTGCATTGAAACCTCCTTCTGCACCACCTGACCCAGAGGACTACTGGAACTGTGGCTGATAGAACCCCCAGATACTGCATGTATTGCTTCACCATTATAGAAGGCCTGACTATAACTGCTTTTGTTTAAGACTGAATCTCCTGGACCTTCCTCTGAGGAAGAGAAACACCCCCCTGATCTGTGTGGAATTGTACTCCCAAATACTCCAACATTTGGGTCGGATGCATCTGGCTCTTCCGAGAGTTGAACAACCAACCGAAACGAGCTAGTGTTTTACAGGTGAAATTCACATGAAGTAGAAGGAGCTCATTTGACGGACCCAGAAGCAGCATGTCGTCTAGATAATGGAATATTTGCACTCCCTTGACCCTGAGAGTCGCGATGACAGCAGACAGTAGCTTTGAGAACATTCTCAGAGTCGTGCAGAGACCGAGTGGGAGACATTAAAATTGAAAATTAGAGCATTCCACGGAAAACCTGAGAAATCGATAGTGAGATGCGTCTATGGAAACAAGAAGATACGCACTACCAGATCGATGGAAACCACAAAAGTCTCCTGAGTCCAATGACTCAATTTTGAATAGTGGTACCTTCATGTAAGAATTCCGAAACCCCCTGAAGCCTCTGGGACCAAAAACAGGGGAACATACTCTTTGCCCCAATTCGTGCCTTGGAACCGGAAGGATGGCCCTTGCTGCCAACAGCTCTCCTATATAGCCTCACAAACATCCATAGAAAGCCCAGCTTCTAAGAACATGGTCTGAGGAGGCCTTGTTTTTTGAACTTGAGATGATAACATGATCAAATGATGGCTACAATCCAGGCATCCTGTAATTCGTCCGCCCAAACCCCCCCGAATTGGGCTAGTCTTGCTCCTACTCGAGAGGGTCAAGTGGAGACACCTTCAGAAGGACCTATTTGAAGCCTTAGGAGCTTTGTTGGCCCTGAGCTTGGAAGGATTCTGGAAGGTTGAACCGGCTCGCTTCCACTGTCTGAAAAACTGTCTGTAAGCACTGGCCTCTGAATCCTTCTTTGGATCTCTTGTTAAACCGCAAGGGCTGCTGCTGTCTTTTTCTCTTCTGCAGGATTAGGCTAGATCTGCCGCTGGAAACTCGCTGAATTGCTGATTCTAAGTCTTCCGGAATAGTAGCTTCCCGTCGAATGGAACTTAACATGACTGTGCTTAGAAGCCTTATCGGCTGACCAATGCTTCAACCATAAGGCTCTGTGGGCTGTGACGGAATGAGCCAATATCTTTGCTTTCATTTTGAACCAGCCATCCACCAGCTCCGCTACACCCAGTCTAAGGCTGGATTCACACCCATGCATCCCTGTATTCCGCAGACCCGCACCACACAACACGTCCCCTAGGAAACCACGGTAAATAAATGGTAGAGCAAAACTGCAAAACAAATAAATAAAAATAAAAACGCACAGGTGTGAATCCACCCCAAGTGCTTCTGCCACAGAAGTGAGCACTACCGCCGGCCTGCAGACTGCTCCGGCCAAACTATGTAACTTTTTTTTTTTCAGGTCTGCATTCATTTCTGTGATTCATAGGATCCCTAAAGGCATCCGAATCCTCCAGCGGAAGTGGAATGTGGCAGGCGAATCTACGCAATGAAGTATCCACCTTAGGCGTAGTGTCCCAAGGGTTACAGCCTCAATGCTTTATTATGCACATTGAGCCCCTTCTCAGGCCCCGCCCACTCATCATCAAATACTTCTTTAATTTCAGAAATTAATGGGAAGGAAGGTAATGATTTCTTTAAATACGGGTAGTATCTCTGCTGTTTCTTTGGAGGTGACAATTCTTCCTGCCACTTCATCGCATCCTTAACAGCCTCCACCAAGGGGGGGGAACCAGTGCAAAAAATCAAACGTATACGATTCTGAGACCATCACAGCCTCAGATGTATCCGAATCACTATCGACTTCAGAGTTAAAACGCACTGAAAACACATGATCTGAATCTGCCGATGCTTAAAGATACCGCAGGATGAGCAGGATTCCTTGAAAGGCTGTTTAACCCTTCCTTGACTGTGTCCTTAATGTAGGATTTAACCTGGTGTGCATTTGCAGCATTGTCCTGAGCCGCCTCCTTGAAGCAAGATACACAAACCCACTTCCTCTGATGACCTCAGCTGAGCAGGCCCAACAGGATCCTTCTTCTGCCTGGGCTGGCGATGAAGATCTATCCAAAGAAGAGGATCTTCTCTCTGTCTGCGCCCAGATATGCTCTTTCTAGAGGCTTTCTGACGTCTTGAACTCTCTTGGCTCTAGTCCGAGCGACTAAAGTGAGGTAAGGGTGAGGGGGATCTGGAATGCAGCGACAACAGGCGTCTATCCAGCTGCATGCGACTCTGCGATTTGTCATGTCCAGTCTCCTTTCTACTCCTTTGAGGCTGGAGTGCTGATTAGGCACCTCTTTGCGGGCATTTAGCGCGCCTTGGGCCCTTCTCTCTGTAAAACAGAGGATGTGCTCTCTTTTTTAAAAAATTAAAATAAATAACTAACTAATTACCAAATAAATAAAATAAACTTCTCCATCCGAATCTTCAGTGCTAAGGCAGCTAGGCAGGCAGGCAAAACTCCCCAGATCTAAAGGCACAGGATAATAAAAACACTCCAGACAAATAACACAGCAGTTAGTAATAGAAGTCAGGCTTACCAGAGTAGAGTAGCAGATTAACCTCCCTGGCGGTATGATTCTGTCCGGAATTTAGTGCTGAAATCGGTACAATTATTTTTCATGGAAATTTGGCGTTTTTATATTGTAGGCATGCAATTCTTATGAATAACTCACTTAAATCTGTCCGAACCAGAGTCTAGTAGACCTCCCGGGTATGATGAAGTTTGAAACACAAAATCCTAAATTTTAATATAATAAAGATATATATAAAAATTATTCAATAATGTAATCAAATCAAAAACACTGAAATTTGCTCAGTTGCAGAATAGTCGCTGTCATTAAATTTATTGTTTGATGATAAATTGTGATTCTAATTTTTTATCGGTGTTTTCTAGCTGGTCTAAAACCACTTTTGACATAAAGGAACACTTTTTGGTTGCTATGGACAATCTCCAGTTTCCAGGCAGAAAAAAAATCTTTTTATTATATAAAATGACATGCAGGGCACTGGGCAGACCACTAGGGACAAAGGGGATGCATATTTTTTGTATACAGTACTGTAATCTGTAAGATTACAGTACTGTATGTGTGTTTTTTTAACTTTTTTGAATTTTGGCGCCGATCTCAGCTCCCGTGCGTCGGAACGTCGGAGGGAACGGAGATCAGCGGCACTCGGGCACTGTGTGAATCGAGCGAGCAGACGGCTCGCACACACAGCGGGGAGACATCGCAGGATCCAGGGGAAAAGGTAAGTAACTTCCCCCTGTATCCTTCAACGCAGCCCGAGTCTGGCTCGGGGTTACCGCTCCTGGTAGAAAAAACTCAACCCGAGCCAGACTCGGGAACACCGACAGGGAGGTTAATCAGCTGGAGACTGAGATTAGCCTAGAGGACAGAGCCTGCTGCAAATCAGTAGCGATCATTCTGGTGTTTGCTAAGCTAAGCTGGAGACTGAGATTAGCCTAGAGGACAGAGCCTGCTGCAAATTCAGTAGCGATCGATTCTGGTGTTTGCTAAGCAATCGTAATGGACAAGAGGAAAGACTACCACCCTGACCGCAACCTTGAGTAGCACTGGTCACCCAAATACAGGAGCACATTTGAGCGTCAACTGCTAAGGATACTATACTAGCCTCCTTTCCTCAACCATTCTGCAGGGAGTCGCGTATATGGCAGACCCTCGGCAGAGTCAGTTGGGATGTCGGTCAGTCTGCAGCCTGCCAACTCCGCTATCGACCGAGCTCTTTGGCTCAAAACTTGCCTGGCGACAGCGCCTCCAAGGCCAAGTTATGCGGCGATCCTTAGTCCCATAACAGGGACCTGCTTTTTGGCCCAGGTTAGACACAGTCCTTGAGCGCACGGGCAGACCGGAAAAAGAAAAGTCCTTTCCAGTCAAACGTAAGCTCAGCTCAGGCTAAAAAAGGGTTTTGCCTCAAAAACGTAGGGAAAACCAAACGCCAGAAGGTCAAAAGAAATGCAAGGCAGAGGAGGGCGATTTTTTTTGTCCTCTGAACCAAAGCCCCCTTAAGAGCCAATGACCCCGCCAAGCTGGTGGGAGCACCAGTGGGAGACAATCTCTCACAACCAATTTATTCTCTGAGCTTCTCTCCCCCCCCCCCCAGAAGAGGTATACATGTGGAGGTGGTGAACTGCAAGTCTCAGCGAGCCAAACCACTGCATGAACGCACAAAAACATGGAAGGAGAGAGTGCCAGCACCTGCCTAACGAAGTAGTATACAGTAATTTATACTGTTGTGACCTTGCCAGTAATACACAGTCATTTATACTGTACCATACAATCCCAGCACCACGGGAACCCACACTCCTCTGGAGATTTACAGCCCATCTGGGGGGGTCTTCTGATCCGGGAGAGGCTTAACCCGGACAGGATGGATGGTGGATGAAGAAAAAAATAAAATAAAAATAAATAACTAAAATTAAACTTTAAAGGCGTCCGGAGCGAGGACGAAAAAAGAACACTGGTGTGGGCAGACAGCCGCCCTTTATGGGCTAGAAAAATGGTGGTCCTGGAGGGGTCAGAGGGGGCGGAGCTGACCCATAGTAGGCTGACATGGGGAGGTCCAGGAAAAATAAATCTGCGCTGCAGCTGAATGGCGTACCTGCTAAGCAAATGATGGTTAACAATAAAACAAAGTAACATTACAGTATAACAGTAAGACTTACCATACCTGCAAAGCAAATACAAAAAAAAAAAAATAGTAAAAAATAAAACATATTTTAACGCAACCTGGGCTTAAAATATATATATATATATATGCCGAAGAATGGGTGCATCCTCCCGCAAAAGTTAGGAGCAAATCGCTCCTCTGCCCCTGCTGCCCCTTATGCTCTTTTTTTTAACTGTGGTGGTGAAATCACCTCCGACAGCGTTGGAGTCACGGCTTTATGTATTGTGGGAGAAAACGCTGTTGCTGTCAAGATAAATAAATCCGCGCTGCGGCTGAATGGCGTACCTGCTAAGCAAATGATGGTTAACAATAAAACAAAGTAACATTACAGTAAGACTTACCATACCTGCAAAGCAAATACAAAAAAAAACATAGCAAAAAATAAAAAAAACATTTTTAACGCAACCTGTGCCTAAAGTATATATATGCCGAAGCATGGGGGCATCCTCCCGCAAAAGGTAGGAGCAAATCACTTCTCCGCCCTTGCTGCCCCCATGCTTCGGCATAAATGCTCTTTTTTTTTTTTAATTGTGGTGGTGAAATCACCTCCCACAGTGCTGAAGTCACAGCTTTATGTATCGTGGGAGCAAACGCTGTTGCTGTCAAGATAAATAAATCCACGCTGCAGCTGAATAGCGTACCTGAAAACAAAAAAATGGTTAAGAATAAAACACAATAAAACATTGCAGAGTAGAATACAGTAAAAAAGAGCAGAACGATATAGAGAGAATAGAGAAAAAGAGAAAAATACAACGACAACAATTTTTTGTTATTTTATTTATTTAGTTTCTTTTAAACTTTTATTTGTAACTTTAATGGTTCGGTTCCAGGTTCGGGTCTCTCAAAATGCGATGGCATCCTCGGAGACCCTGTGAAATGGTGCCTAGTCTGTGCAATGCTGTACCCTACGCTAAAACTTCACTAGTGTATGGTAGCGTTCAAAACATTCACCAATGCAAAGACCAGGATTGTCAGGACAGCGGGGACAATAATAACGGGTGTCACGCCTATATCCGCGCTTTTTGCAGACACATTTTCTTGGGGGGGCTCGTTGGGTAGGGGTACTCGGGAGGACATAAGGAAAATGCCTCTCATGCAGCCGGCTTACTGCATTTGGTTGGGGATGGTGAGGTGGAGCACCGTTTGGATACAGAAGGGCTCTGACGATCTCTACCTGGAATTTAAGGAAGGATCCAGTCCGTCCTGAAGCTCTGTATAGCACATGAGCGTTCAACAAAGCCAATTGAAATAAATAAACAGACACTCTTTTGTACCAGCGTCTGGCCTTACGGGCAATTAGGTACAGCACCAATAACTGGTCATTGAGGTCCACCCCTCCCATATTTTGGTTATATTTGTGGACAGGGGTTTCTCCACACCAGTCGCCGTAGTAATTTGGACCGTTGTGTCTGCATGAAGGGAGGTAAGAATGAAAACATTCTTATTATCCCTCCACTTCATAGCGAGCACGTTATTACACTGCAAGCAGGCTCTCTCCCCTAGCCTAAGACGGGAATCTACAAGCCATTGGGGAAAGCCCCGGCGATTCGATCGCACAGTGCCACATGCTCCAAACTGATGATCAAAAAAGTGACTAAAAAGTGGCACGCTTGTGTAATAATTGTCCACGTACAAGTGGTACCCCTTTCCAAATAAGGGTGACACCAAGTCCCACACAATTTTGCCAGCGCTTCCTATGTAATCAGTGCAGTTTGTCGGCTCTACGTGACTATCTTTGCCCTCGTAAACCATAAAACTACATGTATAGCCTGTGGCCCTGTCACAGAGCTTATACATCTTGACCCTGTATCTGGCACTCTTGCTGGAAAGGTACTGTTTGAATGACAAGTGGCCAGAAAACTTAATCAGGGACTCATCAACGCAGACAACTTGATGGGGAGTAAACAAGTCTGCAAAATGTTGAAGTGGTTTACGAGGGGCTGAATTTTGTAGAGCCGATCGTATGCAGGGTCTCCATGAGGACAACAGAGTTCATTGTCGTTGAAGTGCATGAACCGCAAAATCTGCTCCTATCGTGCCCTGGCCATGGAAGCAGAGAACACGGGCATATGATTTATTGGCTCAGTGGACCAATATGAACGCAACATACCCATTTTAACTATGCCCATGTCAAGGGAAAGGACCAGAAAGATCTTAAATACGGAGACCGTAATTGGTCTCTAATCTCTGGCAAGGGAGGACTGGGTATTAGCGGCGATGTATTGACCAGCGTACAAATTGCTTTGGTCCATAATAGATCTATAGAGATCTTCGGTGAAAAACAGCGAATAAAAATCAAGTGACGTAAAATCCAGCTTCCACCTGAATACCGGGTTGGCCAGTGACTGCGGAAAGTACGGGTGCTGCAGAAGTGGTGGGTTCCCAATTAGGATTGGCGAATGCAGCAGGAAGGGCACTATGGGCAAGACGGGCCCGTCTTTGTCTTCTTGGCGGCAGTGGGACACTACTTGTGCTTGCCACCTCGCCAGCTTGAACTGCACTTATGGGACTCGCCACGTCACCAAGTGTTACTGCAGTGCTGGATGTACGACCAGGGTGTACTAGGCCGCTGGTGCTTGCCCGTTTCCCCAGAAGGAATAGCGTCACTAGTACTTCTCTGCTCCATACGAGAGTCCTGCGGTTCTTGCACCTCAACAACAGAAGTTCGGGGTCTGGTACGCCTGAC
Source organism: Lithobates sylvaticus (assembly GCA_028564925.1). Classification (NCBI taxonomy): domain Eukaryota; kingdom Metazoa; phylum Chordata; class Amphibia; order Anura; family Ranidae; genus Lithobates; species Lithobates sylvaticus. The sequence continues at coordinate 58,907,478 of CM053037.1, read as the reverse complement.
CTTGGCAGGGACCACAACTCTACAGGATAGTATTCTGAGCCTGAATCTGACAGATGAGTGACTTCCTCTTCACTATCTGTCATGCTCAGAAACGTGTAGGCCTCTTCACTACTCTACCTTCGATTTGCCATTTTGGGCTCTAAATTTATTGGTACAGTAGTGAGATTCACAGCTAAAAAAAAGCTCCTGTCAGCAAATGTAACAAACGCTACCAAAAAAACTGTTAGTGATCAGGCCTGACTCTGCGAACGCTGCAGTTATGTGTGTTTAGTGTTTTGTAAGTGACAGTGATCGATTGATACTGCACTTGGGTGGGCTGGGCTGGGCGGAGGGGCAAAACGCAGGTGCTAGCAGGTATCTGGGCTGATCCCCGCTAACACTGCGTTTTTCGGAACCCTAAACTGCTGGGGACGCTAGTATAGATCTGATATCGATCCGTTCAGATACTATACCACTAAGGGAGGTTTATGCTGCGTGCGTGGGTGTTAGTGGTACTGGCATTAACCTGGCTCTACCTGGGGCGACGCAGACCCTATCTGACCATAAAACCTAACTTATATCACCCGCTGTGCGATCAGGGGGTTAAACCTTTATTGGGTAATAAACGGCGGGTGCCCTGACACTATAAAAAAACAAACTAACTAACCAGCGTCCCCCGTAACAGTTATACGGTGATCACTGGTGAAAGGGTTAACTAGGGGGCGATCGCAAAGGGGTGGCCACGAATGAGGGGCCTCCCCCTCAGCACGGATCGCTCCCGCAACAAAGCTGACCACCGCAGGCACCGGGGGGGGGGGGATTGTGGACATCTGAGGCAAACCAAGTGAGTGTTAAGCCTCATACACACGATCGGACCGTGGACCAACTTTCCCGTGGATTTTTATCCAAAGGGCGTTGGCCCCAAGTTGGTATTGCATACACACGGCAGGACTTTTTCAGCCAACTTTCACCAAATCACTTGGTTTTTCTGCTCTTTACCGCCACCTTTGGTCAACTTCTGTATTGTCTGATCTTTTGCATTGGTTCTGCATTGGTTTGTACAAAAGTCTGTTGGTTTTGTGTACACACGGTCGGACTTTGGTTCATCGGACTTTTGTTGGCAGAAAGTTGGTCCTTTCGCACAGCCAACAAAAGTCTGAAGAAACCTGGAAAAAGTTGGTCTATGGAGCGTACACACGGTCGAATGTTGGTCCAAAACAGCTAATTTCATGTTGGTTGTCAAAAAGTCCGATCGTGTGTATGGGCCTTTAGAACCCCTGCTTGTGTTTTTTAGGTTGGGATTTGTGTCCCTTTTCTGAAAATTGGCTTCACTTCCTGTCACAGCCAAACAGGAAGTGAGGGTACCCTACCAATGTCTTTCCATGGCAACACACAGGTTAATCCAACTAGTGTCCCCATTAGGCAAATTACATTCTAGCACTTTGTTGTATACACCCCGAATTATTAGGTATTTTGGGGTTTATTAAAGGCAAATCCACTCTGCAATACAAGTGTACTCACTGTAAATCTGAGGGAAAGTACTGGTGATACACTGATGTGATTTACCTACCAGCATGTTTTTAGAGTGTGGCAGGAAACCAGAGTACCCGAAGGAAACCCACGCAGGCACAGGGAGAACATGCTTCCCAAATATATATCTATAGATGTAGGTTCTTGTGTCCACCAGCAGAGAGAAGTTGGGTAAATGCCACACTCCCAATTCTGGAGGCATAATAATGGTCTAACACAGGGGTTTTCAAACTACGGCCACCCAGCTGTTCAGGAACTACAATTCCCATCATGCCTAGTCATGTCTGTAAATGTCAGAGTTTTACAATGCCTCATAGGATGTGTAGTTCTGCAACAGCTGGAGAGCCGTAGTTTGAAGATTACTGATCACTTTAGCATGTCTTGAAAAAATTTGATTTCTCATGTGCCTTGTATAATGCCCAAGAAATATTGTTAGGAAAATACAAGTGGGTCATGGTACATCTACATTCCAAATTTGGCACTTAAAATGGTCATGCACTATGCAATCGGATTGGCCAATCTCTGTACAACTCGATATTTCGGCAAAATAGAAAGTAGGAAGAAGCACTTGAACAATTAATTCAAATTATAGGAAATAAAACAGGCTCTTGCACTAAATCTAATAAACTGATTGCAGTGTATGGTCACCTTAAACCACTTGCTTACTCGACACCTAAACCCCCCTCTTGCCCAGACCAATTTTCAGCTTTTAGCGCTGTCACTCTTTGAGCGACAATTGCACGTTCATACAACACTGTACCCAAATTAAATTTTAATCATTTATTTTCCACAAATAGAGCTTTCTTTTGGTGGTATTTGATCACCTCTGGGTTTTTTATTTTTGTTAAATCGTTTTACATTTTGTTAATAAATTTTGCAAACAGTCATTTTTCTCCTTCATTGATGGCCACTGATAAGGCGGCACTGAAGGGCATTGATAGGTGGCACTGATGGGCACTGGTAGGTGACATCGATAGGCAGCACTGCTAGGTGGCACTGATTGCTGGCACTGGTGGGCGGTATTGGTGGTCATAGATAAGGCGGCTTTGCCTCTTCGGGACTGATGTCCCTTGCACTGAAGCCGGTGATCAGCTTTTTTTTTTTTCCTCCCCACGCTGTCAGTGTGAGATAAAAAAAACGATTAGCGATCTTCTGTTTACATCACGTGATCAGCTGTCATTGGCTGACAGCTGATCACGTGGTAAGGGGCCGGGATCTGTCTCATTGACTCGGTGATCACAGCGGGGGGGGGGCAAGCAAAATGGGGGACGTCTATTGACGTTCTCCTGGGAAAGCAGACCCATGCTGTGGCCGTCATTCAGCTATAGAGCAGATCTGAAATAGTTAAAGGTCAAGATCTGAAAATATAAATTTATTGGGTTTACGAACTCTTCTCTGTTCTTTGTAATGTATTGAAAGATTTGAGTAAAAATAGAAAAAATACAAATTTCAAAGATATATTAGAAGTAATAGGAATGAGATTAGCATCAAAAGGGTTAATTAACTGAAAACACCTACTATTTGCCTAACAAGACACATCCAATGAGATGAAATTAACCAATTATATTGGGCATGCGCTATTATCAATGAAAAAACTGCAGTTACCCTAGCGACAGTTGCAGTTTACACATTTATTATCGTTTTGCGCTAGTTCGGTTAATGACTTTTCCAGCGCACCAATTAACCACTTTCAGACCGGACCAATTTGCAGCCAAAGGACCAGGCCCCTTTTTGCGATTCGGCACTGCGTTGCTTTAACTGACAATTGCACGGTCGTGCGACGTGGCTCCCAAACAAAATTGACGTCCTTTTTTTCCCACAAATAAAGCTTTCTTTTGGTGGTATTTGATCGCCCTGCGGTTTTTATTTTTTGCGCTATAAACAAAAAACGACAATTTTGAAAAAAAAAAACACATTATTTTTAATTTTTTGCTATAATAAATATCCCCCAAAAATATATAAAAAAAACTTTTTTTTCCCTCAGTTTAGACCGATACGTATTCTTCTACATATTTTTGGTAAAAAAAAAAATCGCAATAAGCAATTATTGATCGGTTTGCGCAGAAGTTATATCGTTTACAAGATAGGGGATAGTTTTATAGCATTTTTATTAATAATTTTTTTTTTATTAGTAATGGCGGCGATCTGCGATTTTTTTTTTTGACTGCGACATTATGGCGGACACATCAGACATTTTTGACACATTTTTGGGACCATTGTCATTTATACAGCAATCAATGCTATTTAAATATTAAGGAGGGACTTATATATACGCCCTCCTGCCTGTACGTGCCATTCTGCCGACGTATATCGTCGTGCGCCGGTCGGCAAGTGGTTAAGGTATGAACTGGCATAGCGCATTCGTTTTAGTAAATCACCCCCAAAGTGTTCATATTGTTTGTAATCATAAATAGTTGTCCTATGTACATACATACAAATCAACACATTTAATTAAGATAGTTCACACACATTTAAATAATAATAAAAAAAAAAAAAGAATCAAAACATGTTTTCCAGTTTTATTGTTAAAAAAAAAAAAAGTAACAAAAAAAAAGGTTTTTCAATGCTCAAAACAGAACAAGCTTATAACATTTTTCATAGTCCTCCCATCAATACTGATCTAACCCTGAAAAAATAAACTCAAATTAAATCTCCCCAAGCTTTTTCTTTTTTTATTATTTACAAAAGAAAAACAAATAATTTCTCCCAGACATATCTCATCTTTAAAATATTTACACTGAAAAATTATTTTACACGTTAGAAAAACAAATTGTGAGAAAGGTGAATTGTTTGTGAAAAATGTAAACTGCTTTTTTTTTTGCACTGTGATGGCATCTAAGTTCAGACGACACCCCCCGTCACTTGGAGAACAATGAAGTGCAGGCCCCTCTGGCGGTACATGGGCAGTTTCCTTCACAGTGCATGAACTTGGTTAAAAAAACGGTCTTCAGTAAGCAGGGCAGACAAGATAACAGTTCGCTTTATCATTAAACACCATTCGCTTTCAGTGAGGTAAGAACTGTTTCAGAGACCCTGATCTGGCCTGGAGCACACAATGTTCCCTTCTGTTGGTAGCCACTTTACCTATAAACAGCAGTAAAAAGTGTCCCGACCGTACACAGAGATGGCCATAATATGTCCGGTACCAGCATTAATAAAAAAAATTAAAAAAACTAAAAAGGCATGTCAATTAAAAAGCTGAAATATGGACATCACGGAACAGCATGAAGCCAATGGCTACAAATAAAAGAAAGGTTCAACTTTCAGAGAGAGATAGTGTAGTAGGAATCCTCTCCTACCCCTAAGCAATGACACAATGATGGGTTCCCCCCTTTTGGGAACCTACCTTTATGTTAAATGCATTTAGGCCCATCAGCTTTCTCTATACTAGCAGCAAATAAGGACAGACTGCATAAAAATCTATTTCATTTCATAGTAGGCACAGTGTCAAGTATTCTGGGAATAAGGGGGGGGGGGGATTAAAGTGCTGAATGCTATGTATCCCCACAGCACTGCTTAATCAGCAGAATAGCAAGGTCTGGGGGGGGGGGGGGGGGGGGGGGGGGGGGGGGGGGGGGGGGGGGGAATCCTTCCCGAATGACACAGAGGAAATAAAAAACCCAAGGGAATCACTGTCTCTCTGAAAATAGAAACCTCCTTTAAAAGCAAGTTTAAAATAGTGCATTTAAAAAAAAAAAAAAATGGAGTACTGTACTCTTACCTAAATAAAACCTCTGCTGAGAGAGACAAAGCCATTGCTAACTATTGATGCTAGTTGCTTGGCTTCAATACTTGGAGTAACTGACCTTGAACAAATATGCAGATAAGAATTTCTCGCTTCACTTCCCTGATCTTGCATAGTTATTTTGGTTCAGCAACTCGAAGTATTGAAGCCAGTGACCCAGTAGAATAGTCAAGCAATCGTATTATCAGAAAGAGATCAGCAAATGCAGCCTTCATGTTAGAAAATGTTTACTTTAATATTGTGGCATAGATATTGGGGTACATGGCCTACTTTACTGGATAGAAAGCACCCGTTTGTGCCCCCTATAACTACTGCACTTCATAGGTCCAGTGTTGACCACCACCAGCAGTGCTGCTTGTGGGTTATTCTGTGCCCTGCTTTAACAGGTTTCTGATCGGCTCACAGATATATTGCGGCAGAATGGCTCTCCTGGGCAAAATCCTATTTGTATGTATGTATGTATGTATGTATGTATGTATGTATGTTAGATAGATAGATAGATAGATAGATATATATATATACATACACACACACACATACATATATACACAAACAAGGACTTGCCCAGGAGAGCCGCCTGAGGCACACGGCGAGCCCGCTGCACAGCAGGGGACCCGATGCACGTGCACGAGAGCCAACACACAAATTCCTGTGCTGTCAGAGGAGAGGAGACAGATCATGTGTTCCTACAAAGTAGGAACAGCGAGCGGTCATCTCTCCTAGTTAGTCACATCCCCACAGTTAGACTTCCCTGCCAGTGACATTTATACAGTAATCAGTGCATATTTATAGTACTGATCGCTCTATAGATGTCAACGGTCCCAAAAATGTGTCAAAAGTCTCCGATCTGTCCGTCGCAATACTGCTAAAAAATTGCAGATCACCGCCACTACTAGTAAAAAAAAAAAAAAAAAAAAAAAAAAAAACGCCATAAAAAACGTTCCCATAGTTTGTAGATGCTATAACTTTTGCGCAAACCAATCAATATGCGCTTATTGCATTTTTTTTTAACCAAAAATATGTAGAAGAATACATATTGGCCTAAACTGATGAAGAAATTCATTGTTTTTTTTTAAATTTGGGGGATATTTATTATAACAAAAAGTGAACAATATTGTTTTTTGTTCAAAATCGTCACTTTTGTTTAGATCGCAAAAAATGAAAAACCGTGATCAAATACCACCAAAAGAAAGCTCTATTTGTGGGGAAAAAAGGATGCAATTTTTTTTTGGTACAGCATTGCATGACCGCGCAATTGTCAGTTAAAGCGAAGCAGTGCCAAATTGTAAAAAGTGCTCTGGTCAGGAAGGGGGTAAAATCTTCTGGGGCTGAAGTGGTTAAAAGCTGATCTGCAGTTTTTGTTTTCATTTTATAGAAATTGTTTGGGTCGAGGTGGCACAAACTATTTTCCTGACTATCATGCTGGATGTGCTATTTAAACTGTATGTAGCCGAGACCTTCCTGTCTCACACCCAGGACAAAATAGTGTCGGTCTGAGCGGTGTTCAACCATTTATAGAAAGCTTTGTATTCTATAAATGAATACAAAGCTCCCTCTTGCCGGCTGAGTCAGAGTTGGTCACAATCTCCAGCTACATTGTTCTGGGTGTGAGACAGGAAGGTCTCCTCTCACATTCGGAACACAGTGCTGTACACTGCATGTAGCCTCGGCTACATTCAGAGGCCACTTGTTAGTGAGAGAAATAGTTTGTTTGGGGCAGCTTGGCCTGAACAATCTATTTAAAATGAAACGTAAGCTGGAGCTCAGCTTTAATGGATTCTGAGAATTGGGTCTGACTCACGCTGGCCATTATTTTCTACAGGCCAGTCAGTGTGAGGAGACATGCTCCCTATGTTGATGTCATCAGGACACCATGATCAGTAATAGACGTAGCACTGCTGGAAGCTGTAAAAAGTCCATTCTGCAGGGTCTAGGGCTCATCTTCTGGAAGCAAAAGAAAAACAAAAACACTATCCAGTAAGATGGCCTGCAGGTACCCAATACCTGTGCCAGGCGGTAAAGGTACAGCTACACCTTTTATAGACTCAAAGCAGGTATCAAGAGCAGTGGTTCTCAACCCTGTCCTCAAGTACCCCAAACAGGCCATGGGGCATTTTGGGAATTTCTCTTAGATAAAATAGCTGTCCAAAATACCAAGCCATTGACTCTGATTTAAAGCACCTGTGCAAGATAAAGGAAAACCTGCAAACATGGCCTGTTTGGGGTACTTGAGGACATGGTTGAGAACCACTGATCAAGAGCACTGCAGAAAAGAGGGTGAAAATGGTTGCGGCATACTAGCACAAGCTTTGACACCAAGAGGGCTAGCACATAAGAAAGCACTCTGCAACATACAGCTGTTTACTAAAAAGTATGGAGGTTAACAAGCATCAGCGTGATCAAGTTGGTATTCAAATCTGAAGAATCTTATCTTTGTTTTAAAGAAAATTGCAAGCTTTTCATTTGTCTGAATGTGTGCATACAGATGTGTCCAATTTGCAAAAAGCACACAGTTTATGAATTGCCTGAATTACATGATTCTCTGCAGATAGGACAAAACACATTGGGCCAATCAAAAGGGATTTTCCCAAAAAGAATGAGTATTAGACTAATTTGCTGATCTCGAACATAAATGTAATGTGTGAAGTCGGTGGCAACGTGGAGAGTTTATGAACAGGAGAAAACAGAAACTGAGTGAACTAGCAGCAACAGTGAGAATGAATGTCAAAAAGTGGAACTCCAGCTAAAGTGTTGTAATGTCTTTGGATCAAGAAGGAAAAGGGGAAAAAAAACTTGCCTGATTTGTGTCAGTGCTCACTGAGGCGATTTCCCCTCACTTCCTGTTCTGTGACAGGTTGTCAGCAAGACAGGAAATGAGGAGAAATGAGGAGAAATGTTTTCGATGATGACAGCAATAAAATGGTTGTTCGTCTTTTCTTTGGGAAAGGTTAGAACCTGTCAGCTTTTTAATTTTGGTCTGGCCCTCAGTTGAAAATATTTTCCTGAGATCCTGTATTAGTAATAGGTGGCTACAGATAGGGCAGCGAGAGGAAATCTTTGTGGTGGGGGTTTGTGCTTGCTTTCTGTTCTTACACTCCAGTGCTGTATGCTGAGATTGCCAAGTTAACAGCAACACCCCAGCTCACAAAGACTCAAAATGCAGAGGAAGAGAGAAGGGAGAAGGGATGTCTGACCAGTTCTGTTAGGCCCCATTCCCATCTAGTGATTTGAAATCTCACTGCAATGCTGGCAGAACACATGTTCAGCTGCCATTCATTTTCAATGGCACCTAAATATGGTGCGGTTTTCCCGTGATAACTCGTGCTGCAATCACAGTAAACTGCATCACACAAAGCTTGCTGGGCAAACAAAAAAAAGCTCCTGCTCTTCTGGCAAAAACGCAGCGCATGCGTTCAACTGCCCTTTCAATGGCACCTAAATACGATGCCGTTTTGCCATGATTGAAGCTTGTTGGGAGAAAAAAAAAAAAAAAAAAAAAGCAGCTCCTGCTCCGTTTGGGTGCGATGCAGTCTTTCTGCCATTTATCGTGTAGCAAAACCGCTACCGTGTTTGGGTGCCATTAAAAATGAATGCGAACAGGAGTGCTGTGTTTTGCCAGCATTGCAGTGCAATTTGGAACCGCAGTCAGAATCGCAGCGAACCCACCCACAATCCTAAATCACTAGATAAGAACAGGGCCTTACTGAGTGCCAATTACTGGGAGCACAGTCATATTTAGACACCCAACACAAATGATGCAACAAGAAATTGTGGGGCAAGACTAGAATGGTGGACTTCGGTAGCACAAATTGTGTGACTTCAAATTGGGCATTAAATGTGTTTAATACGTGTGTCTTTTACCTTCTCGGTATCTCTGCAGACCAGAAATCAGAAGGAGGGAAAGTACTCCAAGTTCTGCTCCAAAGCTTTTCACAATCAGCCTTATAACAATTCAGGCTCGGGAGCCCAGAGGTGTTTATGTGAGATAACAAGAAAAGAGAAAGGCAAAAGAGAATCTCAGCAATGTGGTGAGAATTATTCATATTCTGAAGGCTAGAAGCTGGCAAAACCAATACAAAGTTCTTCAGATTTCCAAATGAATGTCACCCATTAGCCATGACATGTGGCAGGGAGAAAGAACAGCTGAATAGAATTACAAATATTTGACAATAAATAAAGTAAACAGGTCATATATATGTAGTTCAACAACAGTTTAGCTGAAGTTCCGCTGTAAGAGGATGCTGTTGCACAGGTTAGAAACAAACCGGCATACCTGCTAAATTTCTAGCCTACCCAAAATGGATAGCTTTTCTTTATATGGATTCTCTCAATTGGTTTCTAACATCAGGTTATCCAAGCTTTAGTTCCCCCTCCGAAGCAGTGCTCAAGATGTATGAGGCAGATGTAATTATGAATACAAGTTTTATACATCAGGAAAAAAAAATGCAATGTCCCTACATGCCTCATATGTAGGACATGGTGGACAACTTTTTTCAACTGGTTCAACGTTCTGGCAAGAAATAGTTGGGCTTTGTGGGATAGAGTGGAATTTCCACATTTTACTCCTGAAACCTGCAGGACACCTGCGACATTACACGGGTATTCCTATGAAATGTCGCACCTTGTTTGAGACTTTCTTACAAGGGTAGCTCCTCTACAAAAGCACTTGACTATCAGGGACCCTGACAACATTATGTTGTAACACTGTAATGAGAACAGCCAATGGGAGGAGAAAAGACAAAAGAAAATATCACTAAATACTCTGCATAGATGAGGCAATAAAGACAATACAAAAAAGTTATGAAGTTTATGTATAAAAATAAATTGACAATATTTTGCTCCAGAAGCATTTAAAAACTTTTAGTGGGAAACTTAAAAATCCACAAAAAGAAAGAGAAAAAAATTCATATTGATGATGAAGAATGACTTCAAAGCCAGTGGGGTCTGAAATACATTGCAGGCCACGCTTGAGGGTAAAGAGAAAGGCAACATTAACCCCTCGGGTCTTGTACACATCAACTTGCAGTGCATATAATTCAGTACTTAAAGGTTGTCACAAGACAAGGGGTTGCCTGGCTATTTACGAGGTGTCCTGTGCGGGGTTTGCTTTTTTTGCATTTCAAGACGGCAACGACTCCGCTCGTCCAGCCAGGGGAGCTCAAAATTCCTATAGGGGGAAAAAAAAAAAAAAATGTATTAAAGAAGAACACATATTTTTTTCCCAGTAAGACTGGTGTGCTGTCAAAAAATGTCCGCCCATTGAATAGTGTCCGCCCCGTACTGTGCAGGCGCAGCGCTCGCGCAGCACGGAGCACGAGGAGATTCGGAAAATCTCCGAAGAAGATTTGCAAGCCCCAACATCCAAGTGGACATAGGGCTGCACATAGTTAGAGGGCTGCTCACCACGCTTCGCTCGGCTCTTTTCTATTCTAACTCTCTGTCCACTTGGATGGTGGGGCTTGAACCTGGATTCATGGCGCAGGCACCATTCGTCTTCAGATATTTTCGGAATCTGCTTGTGTCATGTGTACTGCGCATGCGCAGTACACAGCGGACACTATCGGACGGGGGACAGTATATGACAGGACACCGGCCATACACTGAGCAAATTTCTTTCCTGCAACAACAGGCTGCAGGAAAGAGTCTCTCGATTCCCCCATAAACACAGACAGTTTTGATGTGGGAATCCCTCCTGCCGAACCTGTGGGGGTTATTTACGAAAGGCAAATCCACTTTGCACTACAAAGCAGCAGTCGCTGTAGATCTGAGGGGGACATGCAAGGAAAATAAAAAACAGAATTTTTGCTTGTAAATGATTGGATGATAAAATCAGCGACTGCACTTACAAGTGCACATGTAGTGCAGAGTGGATTTAGTAAATCAACCCCATTGTCTTCTCGCAGTGGGAAGGCAGGGAAAGCCGCCCCCGCCGGAAGAACTCAGCGATTATCGCTAGCGGTTTGTGTAGCAATAAACCCAGCAGGCTGGTTGTAAATCGATCAACTTGGTACATTCAGCCTGCCCATAAACAGTTTGAATCTTGGCCAGTTCAGCAGAAACCGTCCGAGATTCAAACAGTGTATGGCCTGCCTAAGACAGTAGAAAAAGCAGGGAGGGTCAGTAATCAGATCTCAGACATAATAAAAGGACAACTTCTGATGTGTAATAAGCATAATTGCACATGGACTACGTATGTAGCCAGCCACTGCTGATCTCTAAAAATCTTTAAAAAAAATTTAATCTGTCACGTGGATCAAAACGCCTCACTACTTTCATCAGATCATTCTGTCTATAATGCATAATGGTTTTGGGTCAGTGACTCAAAGTACTAAAGTCAAAACAAACAAATATGTGTAGGTGGCCAGCAATGGCAACCTCCATATTTCCCCACATACAGGCTACCTATAAATGATAAAGCCATCATTTGCCTTCTGACTACAGCAGACAAAGTAAATATAAGAACCTTACTCCTCAGTAAAAGTTGTTGCAATTATTGCTAGTGCTCCCAGTACCAACCTGCACATGTGCCAACAAAAGTGGAAAACACAACAGACCGTCTGGCAGACAAGCACTGGGCAGAGTGCCATTATGCTCTATGGTTAAATGCCCATTTCGTACTTGGTGCCAAGTGCAGGCTTGCACGAGAATCTGGGAGTGTTGGAGATAACGAAACATCCATTTTTTAAAGCAGTTACAGCAATAGTTTTTGCCTTTTGGAAAACAATTTTTAGGATTATAAACCTTAGAATTAAAAAAAAAAAATAAACCATTGAAGGATAAAAGCTCGAGGACGGTGTACTTACTGTGGGGTTATTTTAGGCAGGGATCGTCCAAACGCCACGACAGGGAGGTAGGGGGTAATCAACACAGACTGCACTGTAGAAGAAAAATAAAGTGTGACTACAAAGAGGAAACTTTTAAAACACATTGTATAAGATTAAACAGAAGCAAATGTTTAACATGCTGTGACCACATTAACCACTTAAGCCCCGGACCAATTTGCAGCCAAAGACCAGGCCCCTTTTTGCAATTCGGCACTGCGTCGCTTTAACTGACAATTGCGTGGTCGTGCGACGTGGCTCCCAAACAAACTTGGCGTCCTTTTTTCCCCCACAAATAGAGCTTTCTTTTGGTGGTATTTGATCACCTCTGCAGGTTTTTTTTTGCGCTATAAACAAAAATAGAGCGACAATTTTGAAAAAAAATGCAATAATTTTTAACTTTTTGCTATAATATCCCCCAAAAAATATATAAAAAAAATTTTTCCTCCTCAGTTTAGGCCGATACGTATTCTACATTTTTTCTTTTTTTTACCAAAAATAACGCAATTAGCGATTATTGATTGGTTTGCGCAAAAGTTATAGTGTTTACAAAATAGGGGATAGTTTTATAGCATTTTTATTAATATTTTTTTTTTTTTACTAGTAATGGCGGCGATTCCTGTGTAAATGACACTGGCAGTGAAGGAGTTAACCACTAGGGGGGGGGGAGGGGTTAAGTATGTGTTGTGTGTGTTTTTTTACTGTCAGGGGGGGGGCGTGGCTTGGCATGTGACGTCACTGATCGTCTTTCCCTATGACAGGGAACAGACAATCTGTGTCAGTCTCACTAGGAAGCACGGGAAAGGTTTGTTTACACATACCTCTCCCTGTTCTTCAGCTCTGTGACCCGATCACGGGACACCAGCGGCGATTGGGTCCCGCGGCCAGGGAGCTCAGGACCGGGTCACGAGCACGCCGCCGGCGGATCGCGTGCGACCCACGGCTGGGCTCTTAAAGGACAATGTACCTGTACATTGATGTGCCCAGCCGTGCCAATCTGCGGACGTATATGTGCAGGAGGCGGTCCTTAAGCGGTTAAGACAATTACAGCATCCACCAGCTCTGTGATGTTGTCATGGAGGAGTGGATGAGGACTCCAGTGGTAACCTGTGAAGCTCTGGTGAACTCCATGCCCAAGAGGGTTAAGGCAATGCTGGAAAATAATGGTGGCGACACACAATATTGACACTTTGGGCCCAATTTGGACATTTTCACTTAGGGGTGTACTCACTTTTGTTGCCAGCGGTTTAGACATTAATGGCTGTTGTGTGTGTTGAGTTATTTTGAGCGGCAGCAAATTTACACTGTTATACAAGCTGTACACTCACTACTTTACATTGTAGCAAAGTGTAATTTTTTCAGTGTTGTCACATGAAAAGATATTATAAAATATTTACAAAAAATGTAAGGGGGTATATAAATGAAGGTGTTGGCACTAAAAATCGTCATGAAATATTCAACATATATAATGGTGCAAGTGAACCATGTGCAAATCGCAAACTAATAAAGTCCAAAGTGACAATCCCAACACCATAAAATATATATATAATCTTCTGGTTTGATGCGTCTTCAAGTAAATGCTTCACCACGAGTGTTCATAAGGTAGATGGCAACTCACAAAAAGGTGAGTGACCACTTACGGTAGGTCAAAATGCGCTATTATTTTAATTTTAATTTTTTTTTTTTATTGAAAAGCCAATGGCGTGCAAAACACACCCAAAAACTCCACCCGGTGCCAAAAAAAGTGCACACACATAAAGAGGTGACACAAAAAGTGCAACGGGTGTAACACTTGTCCTCCACATGGAAGGACCAAACCCTGATCCCCCGGGGCGTTAGGCTCCAGACGGGGACTGAGGTACTTCACTTGGGACCATCTGGCCGAAACCAGGCGGTCCCCCTTTCTCTGGAAGGTCTGCCGAAACAGACCCACCCAAGTACTAGGTGGGGCTCCCCCGAAGGGAGACCCCATGGAGAGGAGGTGGACTAAGCCAGAAGGCCATGACCACCTCCATCCCAAGATGTTCAGGGCAGGCCAGAGGACCTACACCCTACTAATCACACAGTGACAAAACGTGATACACATCAAACAAAAAAATACAGAAAAGTGACAAACACTGGGATAAATAAAAAGAGAGTGGGGAGAAGGAAGATGGGAGAGTGAGTGGAAAGTGACCATTGTGCAATACAACGGCCGGCCCTCCGGCCAGGAATAAAAATTTCCCCTGGTCCTAGCCAAAAGGCTCGGCCCTAGAGGCAGGTGTGAAAAACGTGTGTAGTGATGAAGTGACCTTGGTGCCATAAATCAAAGTATTTTCCCACAGTGAGATAACGGCACCCCTGAACTGCCACTTCAGGGGCACATCACCACTGGCTTTTCAACGTGCAACCCTGACCCACAGCCAAGACCACAACAGCCCCCACCCCGGCCAGGAAGGATAGGAGATCTGGAAGCCTGATGTGTGCCCCGAAGTTTAAAGGGTCACATCACCACTCCATCACTCCCTCCTAATTACGACCTAGGAAGTACTAGCCGCTCCCCCCCCCCTCACCGAAGAGGAGCTAGCGTTCTTTCCCAAGAAGACTGACCGGAGCTAGAGCTGCCACAATCCAGGCCAGAAGGCCAGGGACTCGGCCCTTCAGCGCCAACCCAGTGGTTCTCCATCCCCATCAGAAGGCTTCCCTTTCGGCTACAAACCGCTCCAGGTCACCTTTACGCCAGCAGGCTTTTGCATAGCAACCGCCAACCCTGCTCCACCTCGCCGTAGAACAGGGACGGAAGCAAGCGCCACCTCCTGGCAACTGATAAGAACAGATACTACACTTGATCTTAGCCGAGAAGCTTTTATTTTAATGAACCAGATATAAGACCCGGAAATGCGAATCCCCGATTATATGCGACATACAACTAACTAGTATACCCATAACGAGGCGTGGCTTGCAAGCCGCGGCGAGCACGATATACCCATCCACACATGTTGTAGACACCTTAATGTCGGGACTGGCACAGTCACATGCGAGTTCAATTTTTGTTCTAACGTTTAACCATTTTCATAAAACGTACACCACCATAAGAGCTCTTCTTTGTGTTCCTGGTGGAATCTGTTCCCACATCCTCAGCTTTTGTCGGAGGGGGTCCCACAGTGGAGAGATGTTTACCCAGGATATATCTGGTTCATTCAAATAAAAACGCATTTTGACCTACCGTTAAAAGTGGGCAAACACCTTTGAGCACCTTTTGAACAACTCGTAGTGAAGCATTTACTTGAAGACACATCAAACCAGAAGATTTCTAGGGTTCCGATATTTACCACAAGCAGAGTAAAGTTGAAGGAATTTGGCAAACAATACCCCCCTCTCACCAATGTTAAAGTCAAATCTACAGAATGGGTGGAGATAATACACACAGCTCAGCAGCATATTATTTCGCCATATGAGTGGCATGGGCCTAAAAACTTACCTTCATCAGGTTCTGGAAAGAAGGATGTGACTTCTGGCTCACTTTCCTGATTGCCCTTCTTTTTGTACATCCTCAGCTGCAGACGCTGCAAGATTCTCTGCTCGCGGATCCTCTGTATGTCCCACCTAAATTGCAGGTGTGAGAATAAAATATAATGCCTTGTTTTTACCTCTGAGACAGTGCTACACTTAGGAGGGGGATCTACTAAAACTGGTGCACACCGTGTGCTCTAGTTTTAGTAAATCTCTCCCTTTGTTTATTTACCTGTTGATCTGGGTTTGACCATGCATGGGATAATACATTCCAAAGAAATGACCTGAAGGAACATACCTGCACAAGATGCACCAATACCTCACCTTATACTAACAGTGGTGCAAGACATTTTGATCCTTTCCTCTATTCTATAGCGCAGTGGTCATCAACCCTGTCCTCAGGGCCCACTAACAGGCCAGGTTTGCAAGATAACTGAAATACATCACAGGTGATATAATTTGCTGCTCAGTGACTGCAGTATTCTAGTCTGCATCTCCCCAAGGTAATCCATAAAACCTGGCCTGTTAGTGGGCCCTGAGGACAGGGTTGATGACCACTGCTATAGCAGATGAAAAGGTTTGGGCCTGCTTGGGAGCCTCTGATTGGCGATCACAGTGATCAGTCACTGTAAGGCCCGCCACTGTGTTTTCTCTCTTAGAATGGAGGGGAGAGATACATTATTTTTCTCTCTGCAAGGAGAGAGATCCAAACGAATATTATATATATATAAAAATTTATAATAAGGGTTCTTTCACACGGGCGTTTCGTTTTTTGGTTAGAAAATTGGATGAAAAACTGATGCAGAACTAGGTTTTTACATTTTTGGAAAGTCCTTAATCAATGAGTCATCAGCATAATCTATAAAAAAAAAAAAAAAAAACACACCACGGTGTGGGGTCCTCCCTAAAATTCATACCAGACCCTTATCCAAGCATGCACTGGGGGGGAACGGGCGAGCGCCCTACCACTCCTCCTGAACCATATCAGGCCACATGCCCTCAACATACTGGGGGGGTGCACCACCCCACAGCACCTTGTCCCCATGTGGATCTGCAGGCGGAGGCTAATTGGAATCTGGAAGCCCTCTTTAACAAGGGGGCCCCCATGTAATTGAATATAGAGTACATAGTACCCATTCACCAAAAAAGTGTAAAAAGGGAAGACACGAGTTTTTGACAAAAGTCTCCTGCTGTAGAATCTTCAATCACGTTGCCCCCGCTGGACTCGACAAAAGAAGAAAAAAATCCTCTGGTCTCGACGAAGGCCCCCGCCGAATGCCTGCTTCTCCGTCTGACATTTCCTAAATAGCTAAAGGGTGGAGTCATCCGATGACATCAGTGGGTGACCCTGATCCCTTGTGACATAACCGACCAGGGCATGCAGAGCCGGTGACGTCACAAGGGGGCAGTGCCACCAGGTGGCTCCGCCACTTACCTATTTAAGGACTGTCAGACGGTGAAGCAGGCAGTCAGCCTTCGTTGCAGCCGGAGCTTTTTATCTCCCGTTTTCGGGTCCAGCGGGCGTCGTGATTGACGATGGATCTACAACGGGGGACATATTTTTTTATTTTTAATAAAGAAATTGTCAAAAACTGTGTGTTTTTATTTCTGACACTTTTGGGGGGGGGGGAGATAAGCCCCCTGCCGGCAGACCCCACAACCACCGCCCAGGGTTGTGGGGAAGAGGCCCTTGTCCTCATCAACATGGGGACAAGGTATTTGGGGTGGGGGGAGGGGCACGAGCCCCCTCTGCCCCAAGGCAACACCCCCCTATGTTGAGGGCATATGGCCTGGTATGGTTATAACTCGCTCGTTCACATACCTTTTCCTGGCCTGCCTGCTTGGATAAGGGGGGGAACCCCATGCCTTTTTTATTTGGCATGGGGTTTCCCTTAAAATCCATACCAGCCCCAAAAGGGCCTGGTATGGATTGGGGGGGCCCTACTATGTTTTTTTTCACAATTTTCTTATTGCTGACAAGCTGACAGCTGATGACTCATCAATTGTTAAGGACGTGGTGGCCAGCTTTCTGGCCTGCTCCTTAGCAACCAGCTATTCTTACATTCAGCTGCCAGAGGGGAAACCCAATGATGGTGTCATCGGTTGTTAGGACGCCAGCAGGGTCACACTCATCAGCTTCATCCTGTCCCCGAGGCTGTCTGGGGCTAGTCGGCTTGCCTGCTCTATGGATCTAGCTGATGTTTTCCCCCATCCTCACGATCGGCCGCTATCTTGGCTGCATCCCTCTGCTCCCACTCACTGGCTGGGTGACCTCATCTGCTCCTCCATTGCGGCATTCATGGGCACTGCCAAGGCTGCACTGATGGGCATTGATCCGGCCCAACAGTCTGAGGGACAGTGAACTGGCCCCCTATTTAAACAGTTTGAGGACCCCTGCTTTAGACCCCTTTCACACTGGGGCTGCCTGTGCATTGTCGGCACTCTACCGCTGTTTATGCTGATATTGGGGCACTTTTAACCCTCCGCTAGCGACCGAAGAAGGGGTTAAAAATAGAGGTCGACCGATATATCGGCCGGCCGATATATCGGCCGATATTTGGCGTTTTTTAATTAATCGGCATCGGCCGATTCTGCTGATAAAAAAGGCCGATTATAACTTCAGCCGTGACTTGCAAAAGACTTCTGTAATAGAAGTCAATGCAAGTTGCCTCAGTCTTCCCCTTCTCCTCTCTGGGCATTCTGCCAAAAAAAGACCAAAGTGTTACAATGATTACAATGTTTACACTTAATGAATAAACTCGGCTGTGTGGGAGAAGTTCTCAGTTTAACCATTTAAAGACTAAATCTTTTCTGACACTTGTTGCTTACAAGTAAAAATCCTGTATTTTCTCCTAGAAAATCACTTGGAACCCCCAACAATTATATGTTTTTTTAACAGAGACCCTAGGGAATAAAATAGCGGTTGTTGCAATATTTTATGTCACACGGTATTTGCGCAGCGGTCTTTCAAACGCATTTTTTTTGGAAAAAAATACACTAATGATTTTAAAAACGAAAACTAAAACAGTAAAGTTTGCCGATTTTTTTTTTTTTTTTTATTTTTATTTATTTTATTTTTTTTTCGTCCTAAAGTTTTGATTACCTATTTTTGTGTATTTAATATATAGTTTTTTTTTAAATTATACATACAAGTGAACTGATTGGAGGTTTGTTTTGTTTAATAAATGTTTAAATGTAGGAAATTTTTTGTATCACTTAAAGCTGCTTTCACACTGGAGCGGGCAGCGTTGACGGTAAAACGCTGCTAGTTTTAGCAACGCTTTACTGTCATTTTAGCGACGCTATTCGGCTGCTAGTGGGGCACTTATAGCCCAGCTAGTGGTCGAGGAAGGGGTTAAATGCGCCCGTGAATCGCCGCTGCCAAATCGCATTGCAGGCGCTTCAGCAGCGGTGCCCATTTATTTCAATGGGCAGGAGTGGTGGGGGAGCAGTTAACACCGCTCCAAAGATGCTGCTTGCAGGACTTTTTTTTTTTTAAGGTCCTGCCAGCGCATCGCTTCAGTGTAAAAGCACTCGGGCTTCCACACAGACTGCAGGGGAGACGTTTTGCAGGCAGTTTACAGGCACTATTTTTAGCCCAAAAGCGCCTGAAAAACGCCCCAGTGTGAAATCTCATTAGATTTTATGAGATGAAGGGAAAAAATAAAAAAAATAAAAAAAATCGGCCTAACATATCGGCCCAAAAAAATCGGCATCCTATATCGGCCATCGGCCGCCGCGATTTCTAAATATCGGCATCGGCATCGGCCAGAGAAAAACCCATATCGGTCGACCTCTAGTTAAAAATACCCATTTATTGCAATGGGCAGGGGCGTTTTGAGAGCGCTGTATACAGCGCCTCAGTGTGAAAGGGGTCTTAGACTGATGTGTCACTCCTCAAAATTTTAATAATTTGCATCACTCGAGCCAGGTCACCTTACCAGTGCTCCTACAACGCACATCTATTATTAAACAAACCTGACTGTCTACAGTGTCTTCACACTTACCGCTTTCTCCTCTTTTCATCCAGCTCTAACTTGACATGTCTCTTTGCAAATACTGCATCATCCAGGTTCTAGGAAGAAATAATATTTAGCCGGTACATACATTTGTCAAATTCCCCCAGATTCAGCACTTAAGGTACAATGATGTTAAAAGAAAACCATTTAGAAAACTAAAAAGGTTAGACTGCTAGCGGCACAATTTCTACTTTTGTATCACAGTAGATATATAAAAGCTCCAGCATTACACAGGAAACTGTTTTTTTTATTTTACATACAAAAAAAAAATTTAAAATTACCTCTGGTATGTCTGCACCATTCAAGTCCTGAAGGGGCTCTATAGGGTGCTCTCTCCATGAAGGAACTATAAAAAGAACACATATTAGAACACCACACATGTACAAGTCTAACATTCTCTGCTACAAGAAACAACAACGTCATGGTTTGCAACATGCTTGTATCTCTTACTCCATCTGCTACAGTATGTCCCAACCGATTTCCTGTTTTGTGTTCTTGTTTGATACAAAGCCATAACAAAACTTAATCAGATTTTTTTAACTTCATCTAATAAAAGCTCAACAGCCAATCACTATCCCAATATCAGGCAATATATTTTAGGTGACTTTATAACGAATTACCCAAATCTACAATTCCATAGAATTTAAAAAAAAAAAAAAAAAAAGGGTAGATCAGTAATTATTGTCATTGGCATATCTTGCCCCAAAAACTAAAAATGTAATATATTGCAGCTTACAAACTCCTTAGATCTGGTGGCGGCATTCTTTTTTTTTTTCAGGCTTTTTTTGCCCTTGCATTTTCACCTGGTAATTCTATTAATAATATATGTTTCCTTTGTGGCTAAATTCATGAAACACATATATGCAGCCTTATAGCAACAGTTCTTCCGTGAGGCCATCCACATGCGCACGTTTGTGCTGGGAGCAGCGTGCTGCAACGATTGGGAACCAGGAAGCCCAGGGGGGGTCATTTTTGCTAAGCCGCAATACAAAGCATTGCAGTTAGGGCATATGTAGACCTCTATCGGCTGCCTTTGTAGCTTAAGGGAAATCGGTTGGGCACACTAAAAACGCATCTCATGCGCACATTTTTAAGGCAGCCCCATAGACGGGTCAACCAGTGGTTTGAACAGAAAAAAATAAAATACATTTAAAAAAAAAAAAAAAGACTCAATTCCCCCATCCACACACGTGGATAGAAGAATCCTTCCCACTGAGCTATTGTATTTTGACAGGGGGAGACTTGGCCGTCATCAGAATACACTGATCAGTGCCGTCGACTATAGCAGCACTGATCAAATGGGGAAAATCTGACAAGGGGGTTGTACAGATTTTGAGTGGTAGATCAAGTTCTGTACAACTTCCTTACCCATACATGGATCGAAATTCTGCCTTTTTTGTTCCACGTATGGCCGGCTTAAACACAATCTGGTTAGAGTGCCTGAAAACAATGGACTCTATTAGCCAAAATGATTCAATCTCCTTAAGGGCCCCTTTCACACATGTGGATCGTTCACGTCATCAGTTAAGTCATGTTTTTTAATGTTTACATTTTTTTTACAGCCATTTTTACATGCAAAAACAGACCGTTTGTTTACATCCGCTTTTTGTCCGATCTGTTTTTTTTTTAATGGAAGAAAAAAAAAAATAGGGCTTTGATCCGTTCCAAAAAAAAATAAAAAATGGATGTTGATGGAAGCGGATGTAAATAGATGATGTTCCATTTACATCTGTTTTTCCATAGAGATGCATTGATGTCCGTTTTTCAACCATCAACGGATGGATGAAAAACGGACAAACGACCCTGCATGTGTGAAAGGGGCCTACGGCTGCCAAACATGGCTTCAATTTCAGTAAATGCTTGCTGAACTGGCCAAAATTCAGCCCACAAGCTGAACAAAAGAAATGTGCATATGGCCAGCTTTTGTTTGTCAGCAATCACAGTCCCAAGAGACATTGCGTATATGTATGTGTATATACATATCTCACACATACACACACACACTTCCATGTGAATATTATTACTTGAAATTTATTTATTTGTGCTCTAGCAATTTCTAGCATAGGAACTGCCAGCCACGTTTTAAATTTTCCTGTATTACAAATGCTGAAGAAATCTCAGGAACCAGCATCTCTAAAATTATAAATAGCCCCTTTGAGTCCATTATTGACATTCTGAAATTAGAAGAAATTAGGGTATAATAAGCAAAAAAGTAGAAATAAGCATTTTTCATTTTTTTTTTTTTAAGTGCCTGTTGGCGCCTTTATTGGATCGACAGGCTCCTGAATTCAGGATTTGATGACTACAGATTTCACAGGCTGAATGGTGTTGTTTCCATGTTGGATGAACCAATCAGGTTTCAGATACTCACATCTTCAGGAAATAATGAAAGTGTCAGAATTACATTGGTTAGCGAGGGAGTTATCTGTATTGAATGGACGCACTATTTCATTGGTTCAGACCACGGAAAAACTGCCAGGAAAAATGGGAGCAAATGATTACCTTTCCAATGATACAATTGTATTAGACCAGGACAGGTTTTCAATAAAGATGGTATAGCTGGAGGCAACATTTAATCAAACATAAATTCCTGTCTAGCAATCACAAACAAATAAAAACTACCAGCTGCCATTTTAATACCTCTTTTGCATCGAAGGGCAGGCCATACACTCTTCCAGCACGCTGAACAAGAAAAATCAATAGATTTCCTTTTCCACACTAAACAGTGTGCAAGGAGGGATCTGCACTGCCAGTTATATTATGTTGACAGCTGCTCGCTCCTGTGGTTGCTTGAATACCTAAGCAGTGGTGGCATCTGATTGGGTGCATGTGCTGTTCAGATGAAAGTCTGATTTCAGATTAAAGTCTGTCTGGGTGACAGGGCCATCCACGGATCAAATTTCAGTCGATTCATCCTAACACCAGCTTGCTTTTAGTTGGTATTAACTGCAAATGTCTTTAGGAGGTGCTTATTGAGCAAAGCAGGGGAATATTCTTTTGAGGCAATAATAAATTATGAGATTGAACAGACACATAAGAGGTGAATTTTAATAGCCAATTGTTCTTTTTATGTGGGAAAAAAAATAAATAAATAATTTACAAAAACACCCCCCCCCCCCCCCCCCCCCCATGAATTTGAGGTGGAAATTGTTTTAATGAATAGAGAATATGTGGGAAATGTGACTTTTTGTATTTATGTTAATGGATACAATTTAATTTTTCATTTTGGGTACAGAGTTCCAAATTTAAAAAGGACAACTTTATGAAAAGCCATTATTCTACACCCGCCAACATCCAATCTGATGCGCTAAACACAGTCGGATGGGGATCCGTTCGCCTTCTGTCCAGCGGATGGATCCCCATTCATCTGTGTTTAGCGCATCAGATTGGATGTTGGCGTGACCCGCCGGAGCCGTTTTCCCTGCTCAGAGGACTACAAAGGGAGGGGGGGGCGGCTGAGATCCCCCGCTGACAGCTGGGAGAAGAGGAGACCAGCTGAGCGTTGCTCGGAACTTCTATGGCCCGCCGGAGCTCTCTTCCCCGATCTTCCCCCCGCTGACAGTGGGGAGAAGAGGAGAGCAGCTGAGCGCAGCTCCCGTGACCTGCCAGAGCTCTCTTTCCCGATCCGAGCACTGTACCGAAGGTATTTGACACAATTAGATTACAGAAACCTTTTACATTATATACACCACTGTAATAAAGAGGATTCTATCAGTTTACAACCACTTTAAACTAGGGCTCATTTTTGGGGGTAGGGCTTATATTGCAGCCTCCCTGAATATCACACTAGATCTTATTTTCAGAGTGGGTCTTACTTTCGGGGAAATACTGTAGAAGTTTCTCCTACAAATATAAGTGGAATCCATGCCATTTGCTAAAGGGTAAGAGGATGCAAAACATGAAGCAATCTCTACAGATTGAGCAAAACGCTTTAGATGCAAGTAGAGCGTTACACACAGGCTGTGGCCATGTCAGATTGCGAAAAGTGTGCACAAGTCATGACAATCAAAAGTATCAGTGTTCTGAATTTCAAGGGCAACTACAACCAACCAAAATTCAGCAAATTATTCTGTTTTTCTTTCAGAGAATCCAGCAGTAGTTGTGTGGTCTGAACAAGGCTTTGGTGGGAGGCCTGAGCTGCCACCTACAGGTGAGATGTACACATTGCAGTCTCTTGCACCATATTTTTCATTGCAACCAGTTTCCAAAAGCTTACCAATGAAAATTACAACTCTAAATACATAAAAAAGAATAACTGTGCAGCAACCCCTATTTTTATTCACTGCTTTACATTTTATGATTTCAACTGCGTCTAATTGAATGCAATTCATTGTTTAGCTGAAAAAAAAAACAACAAACAAAACAAAACAAACTTATTTAACAGCATGTGGCACTGAACACCACAGAATACCTTAAACTAAGACAAGCAGCGCACTTACAACAAATAAGTAAGTTCTTACTTGCCACACACTCTTCTTTCTTGGGGGAGGGTTCCCTTAGAGGGGAGGGAGGTGGCCGATGCCACCGGCATAGATACATGTCCGTGGTGGAGAGGTAGGGCAGATCATCTGCCTCGCCAGGGTTTGGGTCATTGTCCTTTAATGAAGATGCTGCAGTGTCACCCCATGCAGGTATTTGCGGGGTGTCTACAAGAGATTGTGATTTCTCAGGGGTCTCTTTGTGGCGCAGATCTCGACGACCTCCTGCCTCTGGTACAGAGCCTCCAGGTTCAGTTTCTGATATTTCTACTGGCAAACGGGACACTTTACCCTTAATCTTTGCTAAGTCAGAAGACAGTCTTTTAACAGGGGTCCTGTGCTCTGCACGGCCAAAAGCAGACTTCCTGCAAGGTAAAAATAAGAAAAACACACATTAACCGATATTCAAAAAGGTAATCAGGTGAATTGGAAACATTATTATATCGGGAAAAAGCTAATATTTATTTATTCTTGTGTCTGCCAACATTGGCACCTATTTCAGGGTAAGCTCAATCTGCACAGGGGATAACTGCATGCATAGAGAACTAGCGTTCTGCTTGTTGTACTCTGTGGAGGACTGGTCCATCTAGAATCCTGATTTCTCCCAAATACATAGAGAGTAGAAATCAGAGTTTTAAAAAGCTGTGTCCATCAGACTCTTGAATAATTGCTTTTTTAATTTAAACTGTACACTCAATAATAGACACTACACGGTGGAAAAGCTCCTGCGCAAGTGGCACTTGCATGATCAGTTTAAAGTGATATTAAAATGCAAATACATTTTTTTTTAAATAAACTTGTTAATAATACCTGCTCTGTGCAGTGGTTTTGCACCGAGCAGCTGCGATCCTCCCTTCTCAGGTCCCCCGCCAGCGCTCTTGACTTCTCTCCTGCCGAGTGAGCAGCTGTGATCCTCCTCTTCTCAGGTCCCCTGCCTTCTTCCTTTTGTCGAGTGCCCCCAGAGCAAGCATTTTGCTTTTGGGGCACCAAAGCAGGCTCGCTTCCACACACACACACACACAGCTTCACACAGAGCCACGGCTCAGCCCCCTCTCTCTCCACATTGGCTCACTGGCTGTGAAGGACAGTAGTGGAAGCCAGTGGCTCCTACTGCTGTCTCAGCCAAAGAGTAGGGAGAGTCCCCAGAAATCTGCAGCTCTCGTGCACATCGCATGATCGAGATATGGCTCAGCTAAGTTTTAGTAGGGGCTACTGCAAACAAAAAAGTTTTTTTTACCTTTATGCATGAAGGTAAAAAAAAACATTGAGCCTTTACGTAAACACTTGATGTGAAGGCTGGCAGTATATGCTGCCTCTTTATTTATCAGTTGCCCTATCCTCTAGACCCAGCAGGTCTACTGAGCGATAGACAAGCTTTCCCTTTTCAGGATGGCTCCTTTCCCTTACAGAGTCCTATATAGTCACCCTGCTGGGAGCTGTACGTGTCAAAACAAACAGCCCTAAAGCTTTAGGACAAGCCACTCCCCTGCTCCCGCCTCCTCTTAGCCAATAGCTGGGAAACTGCTGTCCTTAGACACAGAGCTCACCCTCCCCGACAGGAAGTTCAGGGACGCTGCACTTAGGAATCTGGCTCTAGTGGAATCTCAAACATGTAAGTGATGTGTCATATGTATAAACGAACTATATCATGTACTGCTCAATGTTTCCCTGGTAGATGAGAATATATTTGCTTAAAACAGTATGAGGGGTTTATTACTACTTTAAGGCCCCTTTCACACTGGGGCGGTGCGGGCGTTGGAGGTAAAGCAGCGCTATACTTAGCGGTGCTTTACTGTCGTTTTTGCCGCAGTATTGCCGAAAAAGGGTTAAACCCCCCGCAAAGCGATGCTGCAGTGGCACTTTGCCGGCGGTATCCCATTGATTTCAATGGGTAGGAGCAGTGAATACACCGCTCCTTAACTGCTCCAAAGATGCTGCTAGCAGGACTTTTTTTTACCATCCTGCTAGCGCACCGCTCCAGTGGAGTGAAAGGACCCGCTTTTTTCAGGCGGTATACGCCTGAAAAACGATTCGGTGTGAAAGGGGCCTAAAGTACAATCACAAATGTAAATGGCCAAGCTAAGCCGTCACCCTGCCACCTGAATTTCATATCAAGCAGCAGGGCCAGGATCCTGACCAAATATTGAGTCATTTGCATTCTTGCAGCACCCGGTTCTTGCATCAGCGATTAAGTAAAATGAAATGGACAGTTTTCTCCAACAAACCTTTTAAGTCCCTTTGCATTGCGGCCATAGGAGAAGGGTTTTGGGGTAAGGCTTGATAGCCGCGGGGAGGCCTCTGGGGGAAACTCCCCACCCCCTGCGCTCTCCGGAAGAGGACCCTCTGGCATGTCGACGGCCGACTCGCGGCTTTGAGGCGGCGTGCGCTGTTTGTCCTTCTCGCTGTCCTTTCTGACCAACTGCATGCGTCTTTCCATCCGCTCAATGCGGGCCAGGAGCTAAAGGCAGAAGAAAAATCATTACGAAGAGCTCCGACAGGCATGGTAATAAAACCAGCTACCATTATGGATATTGCTATTTGACAAAACAGCATGCTTTCAAATTAGTCTACACCGCGGAGGGGGTTTCCTTTAAGTCTTCCGTTTTACAGTAGGTCCAACTATAGGTAGAAGAAAGTTACAGTTCTGGGCCCTGTTATTTTCAGGCAAGTCATATGAAAGGGGGGAGGGGCAACAGAAACACTTCCAGCATGGAGGTTTTATAGTGGAGAGCGTTATGCAAGTTATTTATCATGCATAGCCCCAAGTAGACATGAGTAATGATGAACTTGATATGTGTATGTGTGGGGGAAGGGATGGGTGTGAAGCAGAGATGGACAATTTATGGAAAAAAGAAATAAGTGTCAAGAGGGAGGGAGGGAGGCCACAAAACAGACATCTATACAGCAACCACATACAGTCTGCATTGCACCAAATTACAGGCATAGACAGACACCTATAACAACTAGGAGACATGCCAAGTATGGACAGTTCACAATGCCTGGAGGGTGCAAAAGAAAATGCAATGGCAGTGAAATAAAGACACAAATATGCATAACAACAAGCTACAATGTTTTTTTTTTTTTTCATATGCAGACAAGCAGGTATAAAATATATAAAAACAAAAACCTCACAGCAATAGCTTAACCCTTTCTTAGTGTGCATCATTGGTCCCTGTAGATGTGGGCTATAAAGGGTCAATAAGGAGCTGAAGTCCTGCTGCCAAAAAAAAAGGAGGGGGGCCTACAGCAGCCAGAAGATCCAATGCCATGCAGCAGTGAAAGGGTTAAGGGGGCAGACCTTCCGCTTGCATATCCTAGCTGCTGCAGGCTTGCAGATTCTGTTAACCATTGCTGCTGCAGCTAACTTCTCCTCTGCATGGGGGAGTTAAATAGGAAAAAAAAAAAAAACAGCCAGAGTCTTCCTCTGCTTTCACCAAACCTTAAATCCATGGTATACCATCCTCCTTTCTGTTGCCATGGCAGCCCATTTAAACCGCCACCCCCCTCCTCCAACGCCATGATGGTCCTGTGTGATCCTCATGAATGTGCATAGAGTGGGGGGTGGGGGGGGGGTTGGAGGGGGGGGGGGGGGGGGGTAGGGGGGGGGGCGGGGGGGGGGGGGGGGGGGGGGGGGGGGGGGGGGGGGGGGGTTGTAAAGAGAAGGGGGAGGGCAATATGAAAGGAAAAAGTGTGGGGTGGGGGGGGTTGGTTGATGGTGAGGGAGGTGGCATTACCTCAGCCTGCATGGGTCCTTCCTATGGAGGGTTGGTGTGGCAGATTCCCCAGCATTACAGCATGCAGGCACCGGCTCAAACATCCGCACTCCATTTCCAGTCTCCCCCCTCACAAGCATCCTTCCCCTCTCTCCACTACAAGTTCCCCTCTCTTCCAAAAAAAAAAAAAAGCCCTGTGCTCTCCCTCCCCCCCCCCTAGTCTGGCCGCAAGACGCACAGAATATAGCGAGGCTGGCTGTCTTGTGGGAAAATATATATGAGCATCAGGAGAATTGATCACATATCCGCTGAGGCTGCAGCTGTGATAAACTTTGCACAATGCGCCCATTTTCCCTTTGATGTTCCTAGCGCACAATCACAGACTTCTCATACATATTCACAACTCCTTCACCGATACAAGCTGACCGAAAAAAAACCTCAAAGAGTTATGAGGATGATATTTAGCACTAGGATTCCAACTCTTCAATAAAACAGTGATGTGGACTAATACGGTTCTGATAAATCAGAGCTAATGCATCCCTGCGGACAGTTGTAGGTGTCATGGTCTTTGCTGACAACATAAGGAGGGATGTGTAGAGTTGTGACCTGGAGGAACCACAAAAATGGATCAGATGATGTCCACCTGCACCCCCCTTCCCCCACACACATACAAACCTCTGATGTGTACATGCAGATCAATAGAGCTCACCATCTATAAACAACATCTCTCAACACATTCTAAACAGCTACGACTAGAACATTAAAGCAAAGTTCCACACAAAAAAGGAACTTCTGCTTTTTGTAACCCTCCTCCCTCCGGTGTCACATTTGGCACCTTTCAGGGGGGAGGGGGGGTGCAGATACCTGTATAATACAGGTATTTGCACCCAATTCTGGGCATAGACTCCCGCGGCGGGTCTACACCCCCCCCCCCCACGCTGTCTGCTGGGAGACACACAGGTCCCAGACACAGCAGGGACCATCCGGATTGCGCAGCGCTACTCGCGCATGTGCAGTAGGGAACCGGGAAGTGAAGCTGCAAGGTGATTCCCCTACCGAAGATGGCAGCGGCAGCACCTGAGGGGCGGTTCGGCGTCGGGTGCCGACATCGCAGGCGCCCTGGATAGGTGAGTGTCCTTATTTTAAAAGTCAGCAGCTGCAGTATTTGTAGCTGCTGACTTTTAAATAAAAAACACACACACACACACACACACACACATATATATATATAAAATAAATAAAGAGCTGCACGATTCTGGCCAAAATGAGAATCACAATTTTTTTTGCACAGAATAAGGCTAGGTTCACACTGCTGCGGTGCGAATTTAGCGCGATTTTGATCCGATTGCGTTGCAAATTTGCATTGCAAATTCTTTGTGTTCTTGCGATGCTACGGCAAATTTAGCAGTCGTGGAGCTGAATTCGCATCGCACATGGATTAAACTCGGACAGGACCCTTTTTTCACGCAGCTTAGATTCGCAACGCATTGATGTGAACGGCACTCACGGAAAACTGTTATTAAATAGACTTGCGAATTTGAGCGATCGCAGCGGCTGAAATTCGCAATAGAATTCGCAGCAGTGTGAACCTAGCCTAAAGATCACGATTCTCTCGGCACATCATCATCTTTCATTGGGCTAACTTTACTGTTTTAGTTCAATTCGTTAAAGTGTATTTTTATAAAAAAAAATAAAAAATGCATTTGAAAGACCGCTGCGCAAATACAGTGTGACATAAAATATTGCAACCGCCATTTTAATTTTTTTTCCAAAATAGTCAAAAATGTATCTCCATGAAAAACACCTGTAAACGAAGCTGTTACAGCCATTTGGCGTTTCAAATGCATCTGAACCCATTTTTTTTGCTTTCCAAAAAAATGCTTCTAAACTCAACTGTCTAGAAACAACTATAAACAACCCTGTGTACATGTACTGATAAGATAACATGGAGAGTTCATGGGCAGCTGAACAAAAACACCCAACTGCTCCCAAGGCTGCCCATACATGTTCAATCATCTTGTAATTTTCCTTTAGATTTACCAAAAAACATATAATAGGAGGTCAAAACTAAACAACATTTTCAATTGTATCCAGTTAGGCAGGCCCTTGCACTACATAGTTAAAGGAAAATCTAAGGAAAATTGTACAGAAAATTGTAGAATGTATGACCTGCCTAAATATCCGTTTACCAGCAGCTGTGTATATGAAGCCTAAGTGGTTAAACTGCCCTCATCTACAGACTGAAGTTTATCCCTTTGATCTAAATTCTAAAAGAACAGAAGATACATTGTTTCTCTTTAGCTCTGCCTAAGCAACATGTGATAAACTTGACAGGCTGCCTGCACCAAATCGGGAAAATGCTGTGTCGCAAGGGGGTAGAATTGCGATCTCGATTCTTTAACGATTAATGCAAAATGTTCTCTATCTATCAATCTATCTATCCACACACACATATACATATACACACACACACACTGGGGCCGATTAACTCAAAATGAAGTGTATAAAAGCGTTTATAGCAATTAGCTTCCAGGTTTTAGGCTCCATTGACATTTGGCGTTTTAGGATCTCGGGCAGAATCGTTGCAAATTCTGCCCGCAATCTCAAATCGCATTTTCGGGTGCTATTAATTTTCATTGGCACCCAAAATGCAGAGCGGTCTTGATGTGATAAAACTTGCGGCAAACTGCATTGCGCTAAGCTTGTTACCCAAAAGGAGCAGGAGCTTCTTTTGGGCGACAAGCTTTGCACATTGAGGTTTGCCGCTATTGCCATGCGATTTATCGATCCAAAAGCACTTTTAGGTGCAATTGAAAACAAATAGCACTCGAACATGCATTTTGTGATTGCAATGCGATTTGACACTGCAGGCAGAATTTACAACTATTCTACCAGAGATCCCAAAACGCTAAATGTGAATGGAGCCTAAAAGCTGTGTGAATGAATGATGCAGCCGTGTAGTTCCTGTACTACTTTTGGCGACGTCGGATGCAATTTTAATAGACATCTGTGCATGAACTCGCACAGATGTCTTTCAAGTCGCCCCCCGAAGTCGGTTTGAAATGCGGCTTTGAAATTGTGCGAGTTCATATCAGTGTGAATGAGGGCTTAATTGAACAAGCTGAAGTTAGAAACCGATCGGCTATCATGCACAGCTGCACCAGATCCTGAGTGCTCCAATTGTAATAATACTCTCCCGCAGTATATACACATACACACACACACACCCATACATACATATACACACTAATTATATATATATATATATATATATATATATATATATATATATATATACATATATATATATATATATATATATATACACACATACATACATACATACACACACACACACACACACACACCCCTACACCAATAATAATAGGATTTTGACAATGGTAGCCAATATACTCTACACAGTCAAGTAGTAATGCAAATAGGGATATTGCAGGGCTTGTTCCCATCCAAGTGCTGCATTACTACATTGTAAAAAAACACTGGGGCTGATTTACTTAAACAGAGGATTCAGAATCAGCTTCCAGGCCTTTTTCTCAAAGCATAATTGGACAAGCTGAAGTTAGAAGCTGATTGGCTGCCATGCACAGCTGCACCGGATTTTGCACTCTCCCAGTTTTAGTAAAATTAACCCCCTGTGTGTACTGTGCGCTATGACAAATGTTCTGCAGTGCATTTCCATTCATTTTGACTAGCAGTCCAATGTGCTAAGGGCTTGTTTAGACTTGCATTCGAGGGGTGTCAAAGCCAGGTGGTTTCCTGCCGCTCCCCCTCAAGTTACAAAGGCAGCAGGACAGAGGTGTATGTGGGATATGTTTTTTTGTGAATGTAATACACATACAAAGAATTGTGGCTGTAAAAAGATTACCCCCCCCCCCCCCCCCCTTTTTCAGGTTTGGTGAGCAGTACCTCCACCAATCGCAACCTACTCAAGCAAATGGGACAGTGCAACAACCACATGCAATACGAGCAATTTATTTATTTTTTTCAAGGTGCAGCACATATGTGTTGTAATGTACCACACGGGTGTGAACCAAATACAAGTGTGGCGTATAGCATCTTTAGTGCATTGTAGCCAGTTCAGAACAAATGGGCTTCTTAATGCAAATGTGTACAGCCCTTAAAGCGGTAGTAAAGTCCGTTCTAAAACTTCTACCTACAGGTAAGCTTATGATAAAGCTTACCTGAAGAGAAAATGAATATCTCCTAAATGGGCATTGTTTAAGGGATATTCCAATGACTAGCAGCCAGTAGCGTCACTGGCGCTCTCAATGGGTCAGCATGCTGTCCTTCAAGAGAGCTGTGCCGCGGGAGTGACATCATCGCAGCTTGGCCATTCAAATGGCCAGAGCCGGGAACCCAGGTGAAGATGGAAGCCCTGGCAGCAGCCCGCTAGAGCGTTTTACAGGCAAGTCTTCCATAATCTGTTAGTATGCGATACATACTAGTACATTATTACATTCCACTCCAGGGGGTCTGGACGGTTTTTATATTTTTTTAATTCATATTTACTGCTGCTTTAATGCATTACCATGTATACATTTTTATATTTGATATCATTTCCAGAAACACTGCTGAGCCGCCACCACTAGACTTCATGCCTGAAATCCTGTGTTAACCCGGCTATAGATGGCAGATTCTTATCAGATTGGTTATACAGACTGCTTAGCATACATAAGGGGGGATCAACGGGGTTTCCTTTATTCAGGTTTAACATGATCACAGACACACTGGGCTCCTTTAAACCCCTCTGAAAAATGATCCACCCTCAGATCCCTTTTTTAGAGGCATTTGACTGGTGGCGATAGGTTGCCTCCTCACCACCATGTGCATTACATGTGGGTGCAGCATGGCCCCATTCACTCACATGGGATGATCATTCCTGCCACAGCTGCAAATCATCACAGGCACGGCAGGTGGAGGAGCACCCCTCCCCCGCCCCCATATCAGTGCCTCTCATTAGTGTCCACCTGTGTTATAGGAGGAGTCATTTAGTTCTCCCATATAGAGGAGTATTTCTCCCGTGTTCAGAGATCTCCCATTCTATGGATAGCGTAGGACCCACTAATAATGGGGTACTTTGACGTAGTAGTGGGCTTAGCACTATATGGCCATATGATGTAACTAAGGCCCCTTTCACACTTGTGCGACTTCACCGCGATTCGCAGCCGTGATTTCAAGGAATGCCTGTGTAAGTGGCATCAAAATCGGACCAAAGTAGTGTAGGGACTACTTTGAAGTCGGACTAATATGAATGGCTGTCATTGGAAATCATGGGGAACGACTTGTCATGCTACTTTGCAGTCCCAAATCGTGGGACAAGTCGTAGAAGTGTGAAAGGGGCCTAAATCCCCATATTTTCTGAATATGTTCAGGTGTTTTTAAATAGCCTCGCAGGATGTAAATGTCATTTTTGTATGTGTGCTGTAATCTTTTCTGTCTGGTCTTATGGCTGCACTGTCTTTAATGCATTTTTTAGGGTGTGCCCCCCAAATCTGTCAGGTGTACACCCCCAGCTTCTAACTTTCCAGCTAAATAGAGCGGTTGAGAGGTGGTAAAAATTAGGCTTAGCCCACGTTCACATTGGGACGATTTGGTACGCAACTTGGCATGTCAAATTGTATGTCATATCGTCGGCTATTGCTGGCAATGGCACCCATTCCCCAAAGTAGCTCCTGTGCTACTCTTGGGGGGCCATTTGAATAAAGATCTGTGCATGAACCCGCACAGATGTCTGTCAAATCGCCCCCCAAGGTCGGACTGCATTCCCGGTGCATCAAATCGCACCAAAGACGTGCACCTTTTATGGAGCTGCGCTGCAACCAGATTTCATGGTCGTTTTGTAGCGGTGCAGACAGGGGCGGACTGACAGGTCGGTGACTCGGGCGCCGCCCGAGGGCCCGGGGCCATTAGGGGCCCGGACTCGGCCACATGAGGGGCCACTTGAAATGGCTGTATTACATGCCGCGATGCCGCTAACAATACTGCTAGCGGCACGCGGCTCCCCGCCGGCCCCTTCTTCCCTCCTGTCCGTCCCAGGTGCTTCTACTGTATGTGTCGTGACGTCACCTGGGACGGACAGGAGGGAAGGAGGGGCCGGTGGGGAGCCGCGCGCTGTTAGCAGTATTCGCGGCATGTAATACAGCCGCTTCAACCTGCCGAGTCCGGGCCCCTAATGGAAGGAAAGAGTGGAGGGGCCGGCGGGGAGCATCAGCATCGGCATCGGCATCGGCATCGGCAGCGGTGAGTCACGGGCCCCGGGTCCCCCCAGCGTCACACCCCAGCCCACAGTGTCACCCCCCAGCGTCACCTCCCAGCGTCACCCCAGCCCACAGTGTCACCCCCCCCCCCCCCAGCGTCACCCCAGCCCACAGTGTCACCCCCCCCAGCGTCACCCCAGCCCACAGTGTCACCCCCCAGCGTCACCCCAGCCCACAGTGTCACCCCCCCAGCGTCACCCCAGCCCACAGTGTCACCCCCCAGCGTCACCTCCCAGCGTCACCCCAGCCCACAGTGTCACCCCCCCCCAGCGTCACCCCAGCCCACAGTGTCTCCCCCCCAGCGTCACCCCAGCCCACAGTGTCACCCCCCAGCTCACCCCAGCCCACAGTGTCACCCCCCAGCGTCACCTCCCAGCGTCACCCCAGCCCACAGTGTCACCCCCCCCCAGCGTCACCCCAGCCCACAGTGTCACCCCCCAGCGTCACCCCAGCCCACAGTGTCACCCCCCAGCTCACCCCAGCCCACAGTGTCAATCCCCAGCGTCACCTCCCAGCGTCACCCCAGCCCACAGTGTCACCCCCCCCCCCAGCGTCACCCCAGCCCACAGTGTCACCCCCCCCAGCGTCACCCCAGCCCACAGTGTCACCCCCCCAGCGTCACCCCAGCCCACAGTGTCACCCCCCCCCCCAGCGTCACCTCCCAGCGTCACCCCAGCCCACAGTGTCACCCCCCCCCAGCGTCACCCCAGCCCACAGTGTCACCCCCCCAGCGTCACCCCAGCCCACAGTGTCACCCCCCAGCTCACCCCAGCCCACAGTGTCACCCCCCAGCGTCACCCCCAGCGTCACCCCAGCCCACCCTGTCACCCCCCCAGCGTCACCCCAGCCCACAGTGTCACCCCCCAGCGTCACCCCAGCCCACAGTGTCACCCCCCAGCGTCACCCCCAGCGTCACCCCAGCCCACAGTGTCACCCCCCCCCCCCAGCGTCACCCCAGCCCACAGTGTCACCCCCCCAGCGTCACCCCAGCCCACAGTGTCACCCCCCCAGCCCACAGTGTCACCCCCCAGCCCACAACACCCCCCAGCCCACAGTGTCACCCCCCAGCCCACAGTTTCACCCCCCAGCCCACAGTGTCACCCCCAGCCCACAGTGTCACCCCCCCACCCCAGCCCACAGTGTCACCCCCCAGTGTCACCCCCCAGCCCACAGTGTCACCCCCCAGCCCACAGTGTCACCCCCCAGCCCACAGTGTCACCCCCCCCAGCCCACAGTGTCCCCCCCCCAGTGTCACCCCCCAGCCCACAGTGTCAGCCCACAGTGTCACCCCCCCAGCCCACAGTGTCCACCCCCCCCCACAGTGCTCCCCCCACCCCCAGTGTGCCCACCCCCCCAGTGTCCCCCCTGTGTGTGTGCCTCACTGTGTGTGCGCTCTCCCTCCAGTGTCCCCCCTGTGTGTGTGCCTCCCTGTGTGTGCGCTCTCCCTCCAGTGTCCCCCTGTGTGTGTGTGTCCCCCCCTGTGTGTCCCCCTGTGTGTGTGTGTCCCCCCCTGTGTGTGCGCTCTCCCTCAGTGTCCCCCTGTGTGTGCGCTCTCCCTGGAGTGTCCCCCTGTGTGTGCGCTCTCCCTCCAGTGTGTGCGCTCTCCCTCCAGTGTCCCCCTGTGTGTGTGCCCCCCCTGTGTGTGCGCTCTCCCTCCAGTGTCCCCTGTGTGTGTGCGCTCTCCCTCCAGTGTCCCCCTGTGTGTCCCCTGTGTGTGCTCTCCCTCCAGTGCCCCCCTGTGTGTGTGCGCTCTCCCTCCAGTGTCCCATTGTGTGTGCGTGCCCCCCCCTGCGTGTGCGCTCTCCCTCCAGTGTCCCGCGGTGTGTGCGTGCCCCCCCCTGCGTGTGCGCTCTCCCTCCAGTGTCCCCCTGTGTGTGCGTGCCCCCCCCGCGTGTGCGCTCTCCCTCCAGTGTCCCCCTGTGTGTGCGTGCCCCCCCGCGTGTGCGCTCTCCCTCCAGTGTCCCCCTGTGTGTGTCCCCTGTGTGTGCGCTCTCCCTCCAGTGCCCCCCTGTGTGTGCGCTCTCCCTCCAGTGTCCCCCTGTGTGTGCGCTCTCCCTCCAGTGTCCCCCTGTGTGTGCGCTCTCCCTCCAGTGTCCCCCTGTGTGTGCGCTCTCCCTCCAGTGTCCCCCTGTGTGTGCGCTCTCCCTCCAGTGTCCCCCTGTGTGCGTGTCCCCCCCCTGTGTGTGTGTGCTCTCCCTCCATGTCCCCCTGTGTGTGCGTGTGTGTGTGCGCTCTCCCTCCAGTGTCCCCTGTGTGTGCGCTCTCCCGCCAGTGTCCCCCTGTGTGCGTGTCCCCCCCTGTGTGTGTGTGCTCTCCCCTCCAGTGTCCCCCTGTGTGTGCGTGTCCCCCCCCCCCCCCCCCTGTGTGTTCGCTTGGTCCCCTTGAGTGTGGGGACCAAGGGGGCCCCATGATCTTCTATTGCCCGGGGGCCCCATGAGTTGTCAGTCCGCCCCTGGGTGCAGACAAACGCTGTGTTTGGGGTGTCATTAACTTTGTATTGACACCCTCAGCGGATCGCAAGGGCAGTGCAACTGGAATTCGGTGCGGGAAACCCAGATCGCAGTGCTTCCCGCACTGCATAAACGTGAACCTAGGCTTCCTCCAATCACTTATTAGCTGTAAAATCCCAATCTATTCGTATTGGAATAGATTGTTTTTTTTTTTTAATCTTTCGACTAGGTGGTTGAGAAAAAAAAAAAAAAAAGAGGCCGATTCCCTCGTCCATGAATTGGAGGTGGATGGGGGGATTTTTTTGCTGAGTCATTCAAGGAAGACTCCCCGCCATCAGAATACATTGCAGTGATGGTGAATAAGGATGAGCTCAGGCGTGTTCAAATGGCCCGCGTGCAGAGCCCGCCAGGAAGTCGGCGCAGCGATGCGCTAATCACAGGCAGTGAGACATTGCCCCGATGTGCCGCTGCAGAGATCGGGCAATGTCTCACTGCCTGTGATTAGCGCATCGCTGCGCCGACTTCCTGGCGGGCTCTGCACGTGGGCCATTCGAACACGCCTGAGCTCATCCTTAATGGTGAACCTTGGCACCCCAGATCTTTTGGAACTACATTTCCCATGATGCTCACCTACACTGCAGAGTGCATGAGTATCATGGGAAATGTAGTTCCAAAACATCTGGGGTGCCAAGGTTCACCATCACTACCCTAGAGCCCGCACCCAATAATAACCCCCGCACAACGACTGAACTACAAGGGTAATGCCAGTCAAATGAAGAGGATCTGAGGCCCAGAACATTAGTCAGATCTCTAATGCTGTGTCATCGGGGAGGGAAAAGCCGCATTTGGAGCCATCAATGGACACAGAATAGGAGGAGGAATCCACCAATGGGGACACGTGCTCAGTGACAGCTGACTT